>CM040190.1:62611682-63211682 GCA_022606455.1 Callitettix versicolor | reverse complement strand
CACAATGACCGAACTCTTAACCGGGTTCGAGTAAACGTTATTCAACAAGATATTTAATTTTAGTCGAACTATTTAAAATTTTAACCGTTGCAACACTTAGTATTTTCTCATAATGTAGAGACCTACGGACGTATTAGCCGTAAACTGAAATATTAAAAAAAAGTTATAAGAATATTACATAAAATAATGGCAGCAAGCACCTGTCTTTCTGACTTAATAAAAGCGAATTTCCAAAATTATTTCTCATTATCTTACCCTTTTTGAAGTTCTGATTTCACCATATTCAGCATTAAGATCTCCTTATACAATGAGATTCTTAAACTTTCAAATTACATTGAATTGCGAAAATCAATCTTCACAGCCGTCAAATTCAATTTCTGAATTTCAACGGATATTAGAAATTCAAAGTTCATAACGCTGATTACGATAAAGATATCACGCGTAAAAAATATATTTCAACAAAAAATTTATGGAGTTTAAAAGATTTGAAACGGCCGCCATTTTGAAACTGTTTAACGAATTTTTCTCGTTAATTCACTTGTTCATAATCGATGATGTAACCATTTTAAATCAAATCGGACCAAAATTGCGAACGTGAGCGTGCTCTCGCATGCACGCGCGCGCGCGCGCGCACACACACACACACACACACACACACACACACACATACAAAAAAAGCACTCGTAGCTCAGTCATTTAATTAGCGGGCAGTTCGCTAGACCTCGGACACTATATGTTGTGTTCTGCGGGAGAAATAGAAGTCCGGGCGATTACGCAGTGGACTGGCGAGGCACTCTTTCGGTTCGGAATGTTGAAGTGAAACTAAGAAGTCCGTTTGTTTATAGTTGCCCGAATCTCTCCTATTTCCTCCCGAGCAAGTTGTATGTCTTGTGCTGTTGGTCCGGGTGCTGGTAGGCTGCTGTGTAGTTGTGAAGTGGGAGAACCTCCTCGATGTTCTGCCGAAAAACAATTTGCTACCTGTATTTATTCTCGACATTATGGCGGGCACCATAATTTCTGAGAATTCCATCGTTAAAACTAGACAAAAAACGCATTAGTCTAGCGTAGTATAGACCCGAGATACGCGTGCACTGCAAACCAATCGTAAGTGAGTTTTGGTTGACGGCAGTGAATTAGGTTTCGCAGACTAAGGCTCTTTTCAAGCCGACAGAGAAGAACGGGGATTTTTAGCGTGGTCGTTTTAGCGTGGTGTTAATAAGCGGAACTAGGTTGTGTAACTCAGTTTCAGTTTAAGTGATGACATGTAGGCAGGTTCGATTTTAGTTACTACTGTTTTCTTCACGAGTTGCGTCGATTTCATTAGTTTACTTGACTGGACTGCTTTACGCTAGTGTTAACACAAAGTGACTAACAAGTCAATTGTACAGTCCGTAGAAATATGCCAACACTAAATAGTTTAATGTCTTTATCCAAAAACAATTAATTTTCTCCTAAAAATATCTTTTGTCTAACCACTTCTATTTATAAAGGAACGCATTATCATAGAATGACGCATGCTTCATGGAATTACGTAATTTACCGATTAGGTCCACCATTACCATTTCGTTCCAATATTCTCCACAAGTCCGGCCGCTGATTGCCAATTAATACTGGGATCAGTCAATAGATAGCGTTGTTCTATATATTCTGTGTATTTAGCGTCTTACACTTTAATATTGACATTTTGACCTCTGATAAAGGCTATCTTTAGATTCGGAGAATGTTTTTACATTTTATAGACGTGATGCGAGCTGGAAAAAATTTGTAGCAAATTCAGAATAACAGCTGCACGCAGCTGTCTCGCTGACTAGATCGAATTACAAAAATTTAACAATATTACAGGAAATAATGAAACGCTATCGAAATTTTAATTATACGTAAATATATCTAATCACCTCAGGGTACCATGTAGTAAATCACCATATCCTGAATTCACTTTAAATAATGAAAACACCCATAGCCCATTTTCGGTAATAAAATTAAATATCCTGAAAATATCATTGTAACCATCGTTTAGGCTTAAGCTACTTTCACAGAAAACATAAATAAAAAACTATCTCAATAAATGATCAGTTTAAGGGTGAATGAAAAAGGAACCAATAGTTTGTAAAACAAAGAAGGAAAAAAATCTAAACATTCGACGTTAGAAGTTTAACAATTTGAGGAAGGCAATATTAAATAACTTGAGTCTGCACTGTAACCTCCGTTTTATTCATGATTAAACTTAATCCACTTTACAAAAAATATTAACACAAAATATCTGCTAATAATTATAAACTAAAAAAACTTGGTGAGTGATAATTTTTAATACCAAATTCAAAATTTCATCAGTGGCTTTAATCATCACACTTGAGAACATAATAAATCAAAAATTTATAAACTTTGTTTTATAATCAGTGAAAATTTACACTGTTTTAAGACTACGCTAATGTACAATAACTAAATTAAATTTATCATTTTATTTTGTTTTCATCCATAAATCACCTCAGTTATTTCACATTAACTCGTCTAGTTAGCCTACTTAGTAAGCTGAAATATTGTTAGCACAGTTTTAAGAATTTATTTGTTAGTTTCCATAAAGAGTTTTAACAACTTTAAGTAATTCTGTACGTGAAAGCTAGCCGAGGCGCAAACAGAACACTGAAACCCGAGATTTGTTATGTTGTAAAATAAATTAAATAAATAATTTTTGTAAAGCATACAAATATCGTACGATTTACTTATAATAACAACACGTGAATGGACATTTCGACAAGTGAAAAACAAAATTTGATTTTTATAGCCTAATAAAAATTATAGCTTCACATCAATATCCTTTAAAAATGAGAAACATTTCATTTATGTTGTTGAAGAATGAACATTTTTACCATATAATTAAATAATTTAATTTCACTTTTACTAATCACTATCGAGTAAACTTCTGTATTTTGTAACAAATTACAAATTTTAAAATGTTGATTTATGCAGATTTTATAGCTCGGATTTCGGTGTAAAATCGAATTTTTTAGAATGCAATTTGAAATATAAACTTCTTAAAAATTTTCAAATGGCGGTAATTTCGAAACCGATTTGTCTTGGTAACGAACTTGTTTAATCTAACCGAAATAATTTGTTTACTAATTTTGAATCGATTGACCAAAACTGTGGTTTTCATAGTGTATACACAAAGACGCGTGCGCTCATACACTTTGTCTTAGGCTATATAAATAAGGCCAAATGGTCGCTTAAAACCTATTCTACATGTCAGTGAATTGTGATTTTATAGCTCAATGATTACCTAAGTGCTGCTAAATTATCGCCTCCCTAAATGTAAGTGTGAGTGTAAAGTGTTGTAAGTGTAAGTGTATGTTAGACTCGGGTGCCGCGAGGGACGTCTAAATCCTCTCAATAAGTGCAGCTAGTCTCGAAATACAGTTCCATACTACCTCGAGCAATTACCGACAGTCACACTTATGACTTCATATCGAAAGGTAGTAGAAGTTTTAAGTTAAACGATTATTTATCTATTAGACCTCTTCTCTATAGCATTGAACATAAACGTACTAAAATGATAACCCTTTTGAGAGATATGTAAGCTCTCACTGCTGGAGGAATCTTGCGGTAGTTTTCAACTACGGTTAATTAGATAATACCGAGAAATAAACCCTTGTTAACTGAACAACAGAACAAAGTGCCCAGTACAAGTTCATTTACTATGATATCCCTTTTCCCCTCTACAATTCTGTCATTTTGTTTCGAATAGCTAGTGAGTAATGAGTGTTTTCATTTCAGTTGTTTTTATTTAAACTTGTGTTGTTTGTTGAGAACTAAGTTGTTAAAAAAATATCGTATATAAAATTTCTTCAAAGAGAGACATGATTCAGCAATGAAACGAAAAATTGTTCTATTCGCTGGACAAAATGGAAACAGAGCTGCAGAACAGGAATTATGGAGATATTAGCGGTATTAAAATATTTAGTTTCATTATCAATAGCCTATAACCTTAATAAAAACTTAGTATTAGGTATCATACTTTGAAGTAGTATATACCTATACCTAACATTTAGTATATTAAGTATAGAATAAGTAAGTATAGAATTAAGAATATACTAAGTTTAGTTTAGTATATTTAAGTGTTTGATCATGTATTTTCAAGTAAGTATAGTAGTATACGTTTATTAAATTTGTTTTTAAATGCCTGTCATTTTGTAATTTTCCTTAAAAATTATCTGTAAAACACGTGCGTCTTAGAATCGATGAAATATACGGTAATACTGTTTATTTTCTTCCTCCGCTATCCTTGCAGCTTGCAGCGTTCTTAGCGGCACACAGTGTAACTACTTGGACTTCAGCCTTTAATATCGAGGATGCTTTTTATAATAGTGACTGTACTTCTAGTCCATTTATATTCAGTGTTTGTAGTGAGACCCAATAGTAAATCCTCAGCCACACTAAACATAGCAGATTAGTTAAATTTATTTTTGTCTTTTAATTTTTGGCACTCCTTTTTACAATAAAACTGTTCTTGTAAACAATGTGACTTTGAAGTTTTTACTAGAATACTTTAAAAAAGTATGTAAAACATTAGCTTTTCCCAACCAATTAATAATAATTAAAAAAAAATAGTTCAAAAACTATAGACAAAACATCGAAAAACGACCAACATCGTTTTAACTTCTGATCTAAGATTTTTTATTTCATACTTGGTATATACATAGGCCTATACAGCGAAGGCATCTGAAGTGAGACATATACTCGAGAGGCACAGACACATTAACTCAAGTATAAAGTATAACAGTCCTCAAGTATAACAGACAGGCTAACTCAAGTATAAAGCGATCCGTGTTGGTAAAGTGAATGACAACGGCCTAATGGTGTATCAAACGGAGCCCTGGGAGACCTTGCGATCTCCCAGTGTACCTTAGCCTTACCCATACATGCAGGGTTCTGCGGGTGGACCTCATTTCCTTAACTACTTGTGGGTCTTCCAGTGAGGAAGAATGTAAAATAGAATGAGCGGGATCTCACTGCGCAACAAAAATGTTGGTCAAATTGAGCTGAACATTCATAATAAGGGTCAAAATATAGAAAAGAAAAAATGCAGATGAAATTAGCACAGCAAGCATCTGCGAGCACCTCAATAAGGAACTGGGAAGTCACCAATTAGAAGCTGGCATGGGAACTAAACCTCTTGAGTCCTCTCCAAATCTTAGACGTTATTAAGAGACTGGGGCTGAAGGAGGCGTTGTAACTGAGCATCTCAGGAATACAGAAAGGAGCACAATAACCTACAAAGGTAGGTTATTAATAATACAATAATGACCATGTAAACTCATTTATTCAATGGTTCATACATAGGCCTAACTAGACCTGCTACGTTGTTCATATCTATAACCGAAATTTAAGGATAATTTTATGGACTTGTTGTAAGACATTACGCCGATTTCCTAGTATTTCTCGGCATATCCCACCGAGAGAGTTCTTTTTTAAGAACACAGCTATATTTTTTTAGAAAATTGACAAAATCTTTTATCAGTTTTCATGACAAGACACTATTACCATTTTTCAGTAACATACTTATTGAATATTTTGGTTATTCCAGCAACTGTTTTTCTTCAGTCAACAACATGAAAGTTAGTTATAAGTTAATTGAACACTACACTCAACAAACCACTTGTCTGGTTAGTGGAATTGTTTGAACGTAGAATTATAAAGTAAAAATTTACAATCCTAATTGACACATTCTCGGTCCTTCCGGTTGTTCTGGTCACCCAAGGCGCGACATAAATAAGCTGTTTTTACCGACATCTCTGTGGCCGCTACCGACTTGAGGGCTAACCGCACAATCACTGGACAACAGGACGGACATCCAGCGGTCTTACACCGTTACCTTTGTGTTACGTGCAATAACGTCCGTTTACCGCAAACTACGAGACAACGCGTTTCTTTATGAATAAAAAAGAAACTTAAAGATAATTAACTGAACGCCTAAAGGTCTTTTGAAAATAACTTGAAGCATCTCAGCCTGACACGTCTAGCCCTAACCGGAACGGTAAACAAGTTGGTAAATTCGAGTAGGCCAATCGAAAATTTCAAAATATCGATATTGAAAGGTACAATTAAATGAGACCAGGGAGTCAGTGTGAAATAAGTTTTAAGTAAACACGGCCTTTTGAATAAGTATTTCATTTTTTTAATGGATACAAACATGTTGGTTGATTTATTTACCCTTGAAAAGGCTATATAAATTGTCCGTGAGTAAAGTCGGCATTTGGTAAATACAATCCTGCTCTTTGAAGTGTTTGTCCCTGCGACTTGTTTATAGTGATAGCAAACGCGATTTTAATACGTAACTGTTTTCTAGTCAATTGAAAAGGCATGCTTGATAACCTCTAACTGTATTTTGACATTTTTATTGTACTTCGTATTTTATGTTGTCTGTATTAACAATAGGGGGAAGGAGAAATCACAAATATATTTGAGTAAAGTGTCTAAAACATGTGTTTGATATTCGAAATGCTTGTCCCGGCGAGCACGACGGGCAGGGATAGGAAACTGTCAGTAGGGCCACATAACCTATAAGTTTAATGACTTTTAAGTAAATATTGAAATTGTTCTAAGTACGCTATGCAAAAAGTGTCATTTGTAATGGGATTGTATATTCGTGATTAATAAGTTAGCTACGTAAAATACATAAAATATTGTCTGATTTGCAATGCCACGCATGCGCATCCAAGATACCGTTTTGCCTATGACAGTTAAAAGTGTATTTTATGTTAAAATTTTCCACAAGTAAGTTGTAGCCCAAAATCGTTCTGCAATGTCAGAAGCCGGTTAAAAAATCTTTCTAAAGATATCTCATTTATGCCTGTACGAATAGTATGTGCTGAGAAAAAGGGATGTTGACTCGATAAATAATATATATGAGATATAGTTATATAGCATGAGAACCACAAGACGTATTCTCAGCACACCACAAATATTTCTCTGAGTCATATCACCTGTGACTGAAAACATTCACGGGAGATTGATGGAAATCATTTCTTTTTTTTTTACCCTCAACAAGTCTCCATTTACATTCCTGTACGCTGGACAATTAATTCTGTCAAGAAAAAAGCTATTAAACAATTTTTCACACATTTCGAGTTATCGGGGTCCCGTTGCACCCTTATGATTAATGGCCTAAGAATTCCAAACCCCTTACAAAAAACACGTGTGCTGCCCAGACCCAGACCTAGACCAATAAATAAGGCACAGGAAATGTTGTGTTTGGGGGGTAATTTGATTGCTCGGGTTTTGATGTGCTTTGGAAGTCCTTTGACTGTTGACCCGACCTCGTCCGCCTTGGCCCCTTCAAAATACGAGTACAATACCTTCCTGCTGTAAGTCCATTCGTATCTGATAACAGCATTCGTAAGTAAAACTTATAAATAATATGCTGGCTCAGAAATTCTACTTTGAGCGTAACCGACATTCTGAGTGAAAATATAAGTTTGAAATGAGGCACAAAAATAAAATGCTGTTTTTTTTTGTGAAATTCAGTTTCATGAACTATCAGCAAAATCGAATGGAAAGATCTAAAAGGCACTTTATTTTAAATAGGTTTAAAATAGTTTTAGCCACAAGTTACGTGAAGAATCATAACTGTAGTAAGTTCAATACTTATAAGATAAATGTAAACACATATGGTTTAATTCGCAACGAAAATATCGTTACTCTATGTTCACGTTAACAGCTGTTCCTTCTATAATATAATTACATTTAAATAGAGGTTATGTGTCCTTACCATTGCTTGCGATAACATAAATAACAAACAAATTTTTACTGAATTGTATTTTAATTATTATAGAAATCGGCCTATTTATTTGTTTGACTCTTCGAGTAACAAAATTTAAAATTTGTTTAGTAGTTATATTGTATGTCTTAAACAGTGTTTTGAGTTTAAAACTAAACACTTCGAATATAATTTAAATGATTCGCTGCCGAGCATGACATAAAACAAATTGGCTCAGGTGTGTCACACGTAATAAAATGAATCTTCAAAGTGACCAAAGCAACATCACCTGAAAAAATTGAAGGTTACAATAAAAAATACGACAAAAACCCTAACATCAGTAAAATGGCTCTTTTTATTTAAAAATGTCTTGAATAAATTTTAAAACCTCTATTGTAATCACCGTTAATGTCTGTTTAAATTGGTATTTCAAATTTCCAAATTACTCTAAGAATACAAAAGTACTTTCAGTAAAGTTTGAAAATTTGAAATATCAATTTATACAGATTATAACAATGATTTGTAATTTTTAATCAGGTTTTACTGAGTGACAAACTTATATATAGTTTTAAATAATAGTTACTTATACACATAACATTTTAACGATCTCATAAAACATGCTCTAGTTGTCGGGATAGGTGATCATTAAATAATACTGAGACCTAGGTCTTAACGTGATAACCACTCTAATAGTTCATTTTTCAATAAAAATTTACAAGAAAAAGAGTTTATTTTCCTTTAATTTACTTCTGAATTCTATATTGTTTTAGTTCAATTTTTTATTTAAAATGTTTATGTATATATTTGACAAGTAAGTTCTTACAAAATGCTTTTAAGAAACTAAACCAATCTTGTTCTTTTTTCAATCTAAATTTTTCTGAGATACGAGCTAAATTGAATTAAATATTATGTAATAATGAGGAAAAAATGTTGATATTTTTTTTAAAGTTTCAAATTGGTCTTACAAAAAATTGTCCTCAATTACATGTCAAATTCCACACACACGCCCGCGCAAGCAATAGTAGAAATAAACATTCAGGCGAAAGCACATTTTTACTCAGAGAAACTGTTATCTAAAAGAATCTCAAAACTGAATGTTTACAATAAATTTTCAATTTTTTATAATAAACATTTTTTATAAAAATTGTATAAAATTTTTATAAAAATAAGAATTAAAAAAAAATTATAAGAATTATATTTAAGAAATTTTATAAATAAAAATACCGGTATTTACTTGATCATAAAACGACAAATTTGTAATATGTGTTTTTTAATTCCGTAATTATCACTTTTGACTGCTTGCCCCAAGAACAGCCAACGGGCAAACTCACCCTAAGAACTGTCCCCGAATTAACCGCGTCCCACATTTCCCCTGGGACAGCGGCAATCAATGACCTCCCTCCAATCAGTGCCGCATCTCGTCCAAGTTTGTTCGTATGCCCCAGCTGTGGCCTAAGTAAATATAAGCTCAGTGAACGGTGTAGTAGTACGAAATGTGGAATAAAAGCTCTAAATTTGAAGAAAATTGAAGCATGACATTTTTAACAGCTTCAACATAACCTTAAATTAATTAATGATTTATCTTGAGGTTTTTCAAAATATTTAAGTTCAACGTTAGAAAAGTTGTGTAATCAGTGATACATATCTATGTTCATACCTATTAGCCCACTATATTATTATTTCAAAGAACAGTGTGCTCCTCGCAGTTTATTCTTAATTGCTCCACGACAGCGCTTGTAACTTTTTCCACCAATTTAACGGGTGATCGTAATATTTACGAAAACTTTTATTGGATTAACTTTAATGGAAATTTTACGCTGTAAACATGAGCGGTCATAATTATAATAGGTCTTACCGTTCATCCAGTATTACAGGAAATAACCAGCTACTACACTGTCAACTTTAAATCAGAGGCCGCCATCTTGAAACGGAAGTATATAGGAAAAAATGTTACCACTTCATTTGAGCTACATAAGAAATATCTTGAAAATAATTTCAAAACAATCGGTCAATGAGTTTGGCCAAAACTCAGTAAAAAACAAACAAAGACACAAACTAAATGCCGAAGGGTCGAGTTGTAACAGAGACTTCGTTTTGTTCGGTCAATAATCCTATAAATATATATACATACATAAGAAAATGTTTGTGCGCGCGCGTGTGCACGATATACAAGCAAATCTATGGCATGAAAAGCGGATTTTAAAATCCCTATTTTTTTAAAATTTAATAATTAGTTAAAAATTACACCTGTTTAAATAGAAAATTCACGGTAACTGTTTGAATCTCATGGGTAACTCCGAGCGAGTACTGCTCGTATTAAACTAAAACCTTTCAAAATTAGTTTTGTCTTTGAGTTTAAGAAATATCACAACTAATGTTGTTACTATTATTATTATTTATTTTTGTATTAGTTTTTTTTAATTCAGTAAGACTATTAAATGCTTCGATGATTTTTTTAAGGCTTCACGCAACCACAAAAAATTACTGTTACTATGCTACATGAATCGACGCGTTGAACAATACGAATTATAAATCCCAAATAAGATAATTAACATTTCTTTCCGTCCTTCTTCGAAGTCAAAGTTCAAGCCAAGGTGGCACACCTGCGCAAAGGCAAACAGGTGCCAACTTGCTGACTGTTCCTCGAGCTTTAGGGACGGAACTATATTTTACAAAGCAAACTGCTTCCAGGTCCGATAATTAGTTGATTGCTGCGGTCAGAGCGTAAATTATTTCATTTAACGGACTTCTGTCCTGCTCGTTAAACCGAACTTAAGGCGAACCTAAGTTAGGTTAGGTTAGGTTCCTGCAAAAATAACTGCCACAAGCAGCTGTCTTGCTAACGTAACGACTGCGATTTCCCAAAAATTTCCTACATCGAATGATATTACAAATAAACAAGTAACGAACATTTTAAAAAACCCTAAATGGATCGTTTTAAACATATTTGAAAATCTACTACAATATTGTGACAATACTTAAGGCCAATAATGGTGGTAGATATTTAGGGTTTGGCACTTCAACCTGTAGCTTACATTAAACCATAATTTTTATTATTACAACATAGCCACCGGACCACATATTTAAATAATTAGGATTATGACCTACTTTTCCGTCTAGTGATCTATTTACTCACCTCGTAAAGACTACCGTGGTTTCGAAACCTTACTGTTTCATCTTCAGGCCGTAATACAAAATGTCAAATCCCTCTGTCGTCACAAAATTAAACAAAACATTGAAAACACACGTCACAAATACTACTACCTTCGGAATGTAACGACATACGAGTTGCACGTATCGTTTGGCCAAACCAAATTTTATCCTGTGTATTTTAATCGTGTAATTGTGTTTAGTGTTTGTGACGTAAGATTTCAATGTTTTGGTTAATTCTGTGATGACCTAGACAGAGGGATTTGACCTTTTACGGCCTGAAGATGAAACAGTAAGGTTTCGAAACCGCGGTAGCCTTTACGAAGTGAGTAAATAGACCACTAGACGGAAAATAGGCCATAATCCTAATTATTTATTATAATTTTGTAAGTCAATATTCAGGTTAAAAACTGTAATTTTGATTCCCTGAAAAATACCATTTCGAAACACACAGTGTTAAATATTTAATTCTAAATCTTTTCCGTATTTTCAATAAAAATTGAAAATTTTAAATAGTAATTTTTGTGAGTTAATATGACCGTAAAACTAGAGCTATAAAATGTGTTAGGTAAAATGAAATTTTTAAAAGTATTTCCATAGATAATAAACTTTTTTGTCAAAATCGTATTAAAAGTGTTCTTTAACATCATTCAATGTTATGGAAATTCGTCTCACCATGTCAACACAAGTGCGCGCGTGTTTGATGTAGAACATTACATTTTATTAAAATTTTCGATCCTTCACGCCTATAAGTGGAAAAATAAATTATCTTGACCATTTTGGTACCACATTGATTTCTACTGAAAATAAATATTTCAAAAGCAATGTGCGTTTTTTACTGAAATTCATTGTTAAAAACAGAAAATTGGCAACGCAGTAATTTTGGTAAAATGTAACAAAAACTGTTATGGGTATTAAACATGTTTTTACATTATAAACATTACAGTAGTTAAATTTAAGAAAAATGCAGTCAGTGAAAAAACTGGAACTGATTTTTATATTCTTTTTTCCTCTTAAAATTATTGTAAATACGACCAGGATTTGTCTCAATCTACATAATAGATCTTGAAAAAATTTGTGTACCTAAATTCTTGATGATTTCGTTGATAGCTACAAAAACTGTATACTAAACTATCTTGCATTCAATTATTTCTTTCAAAAAATACGGTTACAAGCGAAAAAAGAAAATTCTGTTTGATATTGAATATTTCTTACTCAATGTCGTTGTGAGAAATTCGAGAGAAATGAAATTTTGTTACTAAAATAAACATAAAATAAATCAAAAAAATTTCTAAAGACTGTAACATTTTTTTCGTTTTCGATTTACTCATAAAAATATTTTTTTTTAATTTGGAATATTTATTTAAATTTTAAATCTTCATGAAAAGCCAAAATTTTATAAAAACCAATTTCAAAAAATTAAACTTATTTATGATTTTTTTAAATAACTCTTAAGTTTTTTTAATACTTAAAGAACCAAAACCGTTAGAGCTGATTTCGACAGTCATTTTTTTATATTACCAAGCGTTTTTCGAACAAAAAGATGAGGTTACAAAACAATTACATGTCAAAACTTCATTGAAATCGGATACTTGGCTATGTCAAAAGACACGAAATTAATGTAAAAACCACTTATTGAACTCACAGAGTTTCGAAAGTAACAAATGAAATAATAAAGTCTAGATAGTTTTCCTTACCACTATAATACACCGAATATTACCAAGTATTTGATTTGGTAAATGTTTTATGCAAATTTGAGAAAGTTTATGCAATTTTCCTACATATTATATGCGTCGGTCTTCAACTCATACTATGTCAGAGATATAAAATTTGACCCCCTCCCGACTGTCTATTGTTAAATCCATCTTAAACATCCCCTTACGAGGGTCATTTCCCTACGGCTGTCCGATTCTTTCTCGGGCTTAAGGGTATCTCTGAGGGGACGTTGGGCCAATTAATCATCTCGGATAGTCCGAAGTACCTGCGCGACCCTTGGCTGGAAACCGTTGCTCCACTATTAAAACTTAATTAATTTTACTCTGTTTTTGAAAAGCAACGACAGACCCAGTTAAATACTTTATTGGTCGGTGACGTTTTACAAATGACGCAAATTTTCACCTGAATACGGAAACCAAACAAAAATTTGTAAATACGAAATGTTTAGAATTGTATGCGTTAGCAGATGTGGTTTACGTGAAAGTCCAAATTGTGATTAATGTGTTGACGATGGGTGCTACAAATTTAGCTTGTGCAAATTTTGGGATATATATATATATACGAGGTGTGTTCAGAAAGTAACCAGCATTTTAATTTTTTGAACAAAATATTTATTTATTCTTCTACATTGATGTTGTCGCCTTCAAAATAGTCCCAATTGGAGATTATGCACTTGTGCCAGTTTTTTCGGATTGCTTCACGCAAACGGCGTTGAACTTGTAGGTAGTACTCCTTATTGACCGTTTCACTTGGTGGCAGTAATTCATGATGCACTATGCCATTAATATCGAAGAACACAGTGAGCATAACCTTCACGTTCGAACGCACTTGTCGAGCCTTTTTCGCTCTTGGCGAGCCAGAATGCCTCCACTGGGATGATTGAGCCTTAGTTTCGACGTCATATCCGTAAACCCATGTTTAGTCACCTGTTATAATACGTTTCAGTAATTCTGCATCGTCGTTGACTTCATTTAGTGACTCCTGAGCAACTTCCATTCGCCGCTGTTTTTGTTCAAAATTCAACAATTTTGGAACGAATTTTGCTGCCACGCGTTTCATACACAAAACATTGGAAATAATGTCATGACATGATCCAATCGATACGCCAACATCATCAGCGACCTCTCTAATTGTGATTCGGCGATTGTTCGTAACCATTTCTTTCACTTTTTCCACGTTTTCATCGGTTGTTGGATGTGCTGAGGCGTCCAGGGCATTCGTCATCTTCAACGTCTTCACGGCCTTCTTGGAAACGCTTATACCACTCGTAAACTCTTGCTTTACTCATAGCAGACTCACCATAGGCCTTTTTAACATTTCACACACTTTGTTACACTTTATTCCATTTTTTACGCAAAATTTGATACAAATTCTGTGATCCATTTCCTTTAGCAAACGAAAATCGCCGAGCTCATAAAAACACGTCTAATCTTAGTGGCTGTCACAAAGTCAACAATGAAAATAGCTGAAAGTTTTATCATACTTCAAGGGCATTTATTTCAATATAATAAAAAAAATGTTTGACAATCGGACTCCCCAAGCCCGCGAAATTTAAAAATTCTCATTACTTTCTGAACACACCTTGTGTGTGTGTGTGTGTGTGTGTGTGTGTGTGTGTGTGTGTGTGTGTGTGTGTGTGTGTGTGTGTGTGTGTATTATTATTATTATTATTATTATTATCTGCGTATAGATAATCCCTGTTGGATGACGCAAAGCGCTCAGACTCATGTCTTGCTCCTTCTAATCCTCCACACCTCCCTCATCCTGTCCCCATGGATCCTCTTCCGCTCCTCCGTCCATTTTACCCCTGCTCTATTTGGGATTTCATTCTCTGGGACCATCCAACCGAGCATCTTTCTCCTGAATGCGTTCCTGTCTTCAACGTCTGTTGAGTCTATTTCTGCGTCATGTAGGTCTATTCTGACTTGTGCGATCCACGACGTTGTTGATTTGACACCTTGTATATACTTAAGGATTCTGTTGGCAAGTCTCGTTATTGGGAGTCTACTGATGTGTCCATAGAACCGAAGCCTCCTTCTTCTGATCACTGCTGCCAGGTTCGATATCTTCTCTGTGGTCTTCCGGGAATGCAACCTGTATACATCTTCTGTTAATCTCGGGCCAAGGATCTTCCTCAAGATTTTGCGTTCTTCCTTCAAAATATCCTCAATGGTAGCTTTTGTGTGGAGTGCTAGCGTCTCGCTTGCATATAATACCTCCGGTTTTATGACTGTGTTGTAGTGTCTGATTTTTGTGTGCGTCGACATACATCTCTTATTGTAGATATCACGCGTTATACCGAGAGATCTCTTCATTCTCAGTAGCCGAACCCTTTGCGCAGCCTTCTCACCACCCGTGGGTTCAAGAATTTCTCCCAGATATTTGAAGTGCTTGACTCTGTTTATCTTACCATACTTTGTGTTTAGTTCTTGAATATTTAATTTTGAACAGAAAAATTCGGTTTTTTTAACGAGATCTGTAGACCGACCATCTCTGCACATTCCTTTAGGACTTCTTTCTGTTTAATCGCTGTTGTTTCATTATTTGTGAGTATGGCTAGGTCATCTGCAAAAGCTAGGCACGCGATTTCTGTGTTGTCCTTAGGTTTTTCCAAGTCGAACTGGTTTCCAGTGCCCTTCAATTTTTAATTCTTTCTCCCATTCCCTGATAACTTTGTCCAACACCAGATTGAAAAGGAGAGGCGAGAGTCCATCTTCTTGGCGAACACCAGTTGTGATCAGGAAGGGTTTGGAAATTTCCCCCATAAACTTCACCTTAGCGATTGTGCCTGTCAGTGTTTGTTTGATCAGTCTCAGTGTTTTAGGATCAAGTCCATGTTCTTCCAGGATATTAAACAAAGATTTTCGATCAATGGAATCGTACGGTTTTTTGAAATCTACAAACGTACAGATCTCTGGGACATTCCTTTTAGCTTTTATTTGCAATATTGTTTTCAGGTTGAAAATTTGTTCTGTGCACGAGCGACCCGGACGGAAGCCTGCCTGGAACTCACCAATTCTGTATTCTATCTGTTTTTGTGTTCTTTGAAGAAGACATGTTGAGAGTATCTTGTAAGCAACCTGCAGCAAAGAAATTCCTCTGTAGTTGTCACGTCTGCCCTGTCTCCTTTCTTGTGTAGGGGGTGAATAAGAGCACATTTCCAGTCATCCGGTAATTTTTCCGTTCGCCAGATATCCGTGATGATATTTGTTAATTCCTGTAATGAGTTCGGTCCGAGATTCTTCAGAAGTTCTGCAATGATTCCATCTTCTCCGGATGCCCTGTTGTTTTTCAGTCTATGTATGTGATCCTCGATCTCTTCTTGTGTTGGTGGTAACGATTCAGGGTAAGTGTCAGCACAGTTTTCTTTAGTGTCAGCACACACACACACACACACACACACACACACACATATATATATATATATATATATATATATATATATATATATATATCACGCTGTCTCAGTGACTTGTCAAGAAAGCTAACGTAGATGAAGAAAATTTTTGTTAGAGTATTTAGGAATATTTTAATGTGAGAATTTTTTTTGCGATTTTCCATTTGAAAAATGACCTAGAACACGGTAAGACCCAGACCTGGGGACCTTTAAATAAGCTCTGACTTTATCTTCTAGATTACGTTGTGAGAGTCATTAAAATAGTGTGAGTGTGTGTGAGAGAGAGAGCGCGCGTGTGTGTGTGTGTGTGTTTTAACACGCTCGCGTTCGCTGTTTTGGCTTGGTTTGATTCAAAACTTAGAACAAAAATCGATTATTATAATAACTTGTATAAGTTTCTTAACCAGCGAAATTCGTTCAACAGTTTCAAAATGGCGGCAATTTCAATGCTTTAAAAATTCAAAACTTTCCCATCTTAATTTTTTTTTAAATCTGATTTTATTATCGTGATCAGCTTTATGAACTGCGTAAATTAGCAAAATATTTAATTTGAAAGTTTTAAAATACTAGTGTATGTAGATTTTAAATGCTTACTATTGTGGTAAAATATGAATTTCAAAAAATTAAGAGAATGAAAAATAATTATGGAAATTTGCTTCTATCACGTCAACAGTGATTATTTTTACTGACAATAAAAATGCAAACATGACCACTGAAAATTCTTATCTTACACCTTTTCAAAACTTAATTTCAAAATATTAACTTCTGAAGGTTTGAACGCTGATTTCAATGATGATATCTGATTTTAAAAAATTATTAGGATTTTTAAGATTTTGAGTTTTCAAAACCAGTTTCTAAATTTTCTAGGAAGCACATATATATTTTTTTGAGACTATAGTCGTATTTACATGATCCTAGGTTTTGGTGTTACCATGATGGCCATTCCAACAGCTTACACTTCTCAATGTAAATTCCCAACAATTCCCAAGAAAACATTACTGGAAAAACTTGTTTTTCGCAAAAAAAAAACATTGTTAGTGAAAAAATGTTTTGAAAATTCCTTATCAATGTTTATCTTTTCCTAATTTTATTTATCATTCACTAGATTAGAATGAATGCCTACCAATACCATGAATCTTTCGGGTGCACATTTTTTCCAGACAGACAAAATTTATGGAAATTTTTGTTGGTTTTTAAAAATTAAACGTTAATACTAAGTAGATGAAGGTTATGTGAGGACCTTTAATATGATTTGACCTTTAATTAATAGTAGAATTTATATGTTTAATAATAACCGAGTTATAGAGACGTTACGAATATTTACGCATCCTGTACAGCGAAAGAAGTAATGCAATTTTTAAAAAATGTGTAACTTTCTAAGAAGTCCGCAACAGCTGTTTAACCGGCCTTGAGGGAAATATTTCACTACAACTGCTAGTATCAAGTTAAATTATTAAACCGATCAGATATTGGTTAAGCGAGTTTTTGGGGGCGGAGCGCTGGACCATGTTCGCACTGATTAACTGTGAAAATACGGCCACAGGTAATTATCTTTGAAAAATGTCTTCATTTCGTACGATGCTACTTAATATGGCTTTCAGGAAATTGTGTTTTGTGAAAATAATGTCAGAGGGTGGAGCTTAATATATTGAATGCTTTATATTATAGTGGTTTACTTTCTATATTGCCGTGTGTGTGTGTGTGTGTGTGTGTGTGTGTGTGTGTGTGTGTGTGTGTGTGTGTGTGTGTGTGTGTGTGTGTGTGTGTGTGTGTGTGTGTGTGTGTGTGTGTGTGTGTGTGTGTGTGTGTGTGTGTGTGTGTGTGTGTGTGTGTGTGTGTGTGTGTGTGTGTGCGTGCGTGTATCTAAAATGCGAGCAAATTCCACATCAAGGTGTATTAATAATAGTGACTATACAATAGAGACCTCTTTGAACTAGCGTTGTTCAATCACTTCTGTGTTTGGCTAGTAGCACAAATGTTTCTTGACCCAAAAATAAAGTTTTCTTGAACTCATAATATTTTAATACCAATATAAAGTCAAAATAACGCTTAGTTAATTGGACTAAGCAAGATTTTGTTTTTGACCCCTCACTTTCCACTTTGCGTTTGAAAAATTTCCCAGAAAATATCGTAAATGTAATTTTGAAATAATTACGTTTTACTAAAATTTGAAAGTTATTAGTCGTTCGTTGAATATGTTTGCGATCTCAAAGTTTAAAAATTTTATTATTACCGGAGTAAAAAAATTTATATTTTTTTATTTTCACAAAAATGCGTAAGACAGTGTACCATATTAAAATTAAATTAAATAATTTAAAAAAATATTTATAATATATTATGGAGGTAATAGATTTAAATAATACTTTTTAATTAAAATAATTTAATTAATTAATAATAATTTTAATTTAATAATTAATTTTAATTACTATTTTGCAGATTTAAATAATGATTACATTTTTAATATTGGTTGCTGTAGCAACAAGTATAATTACATTTTTAATAATGATTGCTATTGTAACAAATATTAAATAATTAACATTTTCATTCTTTGTTCCTATGGTAACAGATTAATACAATTAAATGTTTAATACAGATTGCTACGGTAACGGAATTAAATTAATAAAATTTAAACGATTAAATTTAACATTAATTTATTAACGTTTAACATTAAATGTTAAATTTACAGATTAAATTAAACGTCTGCTAGCCAAGAGCAAATGCAGTGAGGTATTGGTCCGCAAAGAGGGCGGAGTTTTCATTTGTTTTATAGATTAAAATTAGTTTATAATTCCATGACATAGATGTTTATCTATGTCATCTACTTATCAGTGTCTATCTACTTTACACTGCTGACGTCATTACTAACAGTCTAGCATAATGCATGACTATCTTAGGATATCTACTCTACCTTCAATATAGGCTTGATTGATTGATTAATTACCTCTTTTGTGTGAAGCTGGGACTCCTCTTCCACTTAACCTCACAACTTATAACAGAAGCGTACATTACGAAACTGCAGAATAAAATAAAATTTACAGTTTGAATAGTATAATTATTAATATTTAAAAATAAAACAAATTAATTCTATTTGTTAAATAAGTGAATAAAAACAAGAAAGAAAAATCAAAGTAATAATATAATAGAGCTCCTTAACTAACAAATTGTACAAGTTTAATTAAATCGTTTCAAAACTACACTATTAGCAAAACAACGGTATTCAGTTCGTTTATGTTTCAAAAGGAAACAATTCATTTTGCGCAAATGTTTTCCGAAAAATTATTACACAACGCGTCATTACGGGCGCGCGAATGTTTTTCGAACGCCTTTACACTCATCCAGTATATCTTGTGTATAATAAAATGAGCCAATTTTGAGTTGTCATGTTGGCAAGACTTTACGGTTCCAAGAACCAAGTGATTATGTTTTTGATTTATGCAGCCGGATCCACCACTTGGGTGGGTTCAATAGTCTAATCAAAATCTATAAACTGTTTAATGACTACAGCGGTAAAATAGTGCAACATGTTTTAGTAGTGAAGTGATGTTGGTGCTGCAAAATTTGTTTAAAAAACATTAGCAAATACAATTGTAGTACAGAATACTATAGACTATATACCGTATAGCTAACACGATACACAAGTAATGTCTGTTAGTACAAACACTTTGGCCTAAACGCTTTGTTCGGACAACTAAAAGAAGTTAAATGCAAAATGTAATTATAATTGCAAAGTATAAATTCGACACTTTTCTTAAGCGTCGATACCAAGTCCATGGAAGAGAACTGATTGAAAAAAACATTACACAAAATTCCTCACATTCAGTTACATCCTCAAAATATTCAGGCTTTATACTGAACAAAGATAAAAAACCGGAAAATTAGCATACCCAAATGTTGGTTACAAATATTACGATTCATAACTAAGGTCAGTCAGTGAGCCAAGTTTGAAATAAAATATATTAACAACCAAACAAACCTAAACATATTCATTTTTATTATATTAATATTTTATTATTATTAGGCCCCTATTATTATTATTATTATTATTTTTTTTTTTTCAAATATTTACTCCATTTAATATATTTTATTTGAAATCTGATTTACTGACTTCAGATATGTTTGTCTGTATATAGGCCTAACCTAAATTTGAGCTAATTCTAAAGAACCGATTTTGAAAAATTTAGTAATTTTTGTGATTCCTAAATTTCATTGAAATCGGTCAACTAGCTCATTCAGCGATGTGCACACACTGATTGACAGACTCCCACTTCTGGGAACCACGTTCTTGTACTCATAGAACTTAAAAACATATTTTCAAACACTTATTTCACCAACACTGTTCGTAATTGTGAATGTTCACGATCAGTATATTATACTGTGCGCAATAGTGAATTTTGCGATCATAATAATATACTGTAGGCCTACGCAGTAGTGAATGTTCATGACCACTATAATATACTGTAAGCAATAGTGATTATTTACGATCGTTATAATATAGGGTACTTTAAGCAACAGTGATTGTTTACGATCATTATAATATTCTGTACGCAGTGATTTTACACTGTCACTATAGTATACTGTACGCATTAGAGATTTTTCACTATCACTGTAATACTCTACACCATAGTGATTGTGAACAATCACTATAATATATTTTAAGCAATAGTAATTGTTCATGATCACTATAACATTATGTACGCAATAGTAATTGCTAATAATCACTGTAATATTTTGTAAGCAATAGTGATTGGTTACAATCATTATAATATTCTATACGCAACAGTGATTATTTACGACCACTATAATATATGTTAAGTAATAGTAATTGTTTACGATCATTGTAATATTTTGCACGCAATAATGATTGTTTTACTATCATTAATATTCTGTACGAAATAGTTATTGCTTACGATCGTTATAATATTCTGTACGCAAAAATGATTGTTTACAATCATCATAATATCCTGTACGAAACAGTGATCGTTTACGATCATTATATTTTGTAGGCAATAGTGATTTTTCGCTATCATTATAATATACTGTACGAATTAGTGATTGTTCACTACCACTATATTACTGCACGCCATAGTAACTGTTTGAGATCACTATAATATACTTCTGTACGCAATAGTGATTTTTCACTATCACTATAATACTGTACGCCATAGTGATTGTTTGCGATCATTATAATATTTTGCACTCAAGAATGATTATTCCCCATCATTATAACATTATGTAAGCAATAGTTATTGTTCATGCACTTCTTCTACTTCTTTGTACTTCATGTATTTCTTTGTAATTATTAGTCTATAATGAGAAAGAATTAGACCTAAGATAACATTTTTTATACAGTAAATATCGTTTATTTAAAATTTTATCCCCTGACTTTAGTTATGATCATATATAAACAATGTTTTTACCGATTTTGTAGAATTAATCCTTAACTATTTTTGGTAACTTTTTTTGAAAAAAAAATTGAATGTGGCAAAGTTTTCTTTATTTCTTTGAATCCAAAATTATTTGAATCCAGAACGTTCAAAACCAGTTTCTCAATTTTATAGGAAGCACGCGTGTACTTTTTCAGAATTTTCGACCCCTTTCTACTCCACAGAGAAACTACGGCTTTCAAACAGAACACACAAGTAATTAGTGTAATTTAATACTGTTTCCGCTATAATGACTTTTGTATTTTCCCTGTATAAGATGTACAAAAAAGTATTGTGATCATAAAAAAATATGTAATTTTGATGGTTCAGTAGACGTTTTTGAGTCTAATAATCCTTAAAAGTGGTTTTGACAAAGTGTATATCCGCCTTTGTCGCAAATAAAATTTGGCATGCAGTTTGTTTAAGTTACAAAAAAAATAGCTCTGAGCAGGATTTCTCTGAAAAGTAGAAACAAGTACGTTTTTATCAATATTTTCCTTAATTAAATGTGAGAAAATCCTTAAATATTTTAAATCTATTTATAAATATTTTTACGTTTGCTGTCTAACAATCGCTTTCCAAAACAACCCTTGTTCACTCCACTCCGTTCGTACGACATTGACGAACATTTTGTTATAGGTATCATTATTTACTTCCGGAACAGAGAACAACCCCCGTGGTGACCTAAGGGTGTCTTCTTATTGTTGTATACTGGTCAGTATAAGGGTCAAGTGGGTTAGATACCAAACAGCCACCCCTAACCATAACAGCCCTTTGTGTTAGCCATGCTTGTTAGAGGATTATACTACGGAAGTCTAGGTTTACATTACAAGATATATTACCGTCTCGTAGACCGTTAAAACGGCATGAACTTTCTCACACGACGGTGTTGTCACTCATTGACGGACGGAAGTATTTTAGCCGTGTGCATTAAGAACAGGCTCAGAACAACAATAATAACAAAGAGAACTAAATAATTGTTACCGGAAATCGTAATAATTTTCTGGCAAAGACATTACCAGGTTCTTCTGAACTAGAGTCTAAAATCGATAAAGTATGTAACCATTATAAATAAAATAATATTAAACCTTAGTTTAAATATTGTTCTACTTAAACAATATTTTGTTATTATAAAACGTAAAACTTACTACTGATTCTGGAAAATACAGTTACAGTACACTATGCAATTCAAATTTATACAAAAGTATGCCTACAATATCACAAAACTGTCATTACTGTGTCAGTAGTGCATAAGTATTAGTTAAACGAATTCCTATATTTGCAACTTCTATTTCAAATTTAGTACATTTACTTAAGTTATAAATACTTCATAAGATGATCAGAATTTGAGAACAACATTATGAACCGATTTTTAAAAACCATACTAAGTCTAAAGTCTTGCTGGTAACTTTCAAACAGTAGATATTTATTTAAAGATACAAAAATTGCGAATACGTTTGTATGGTATTTTTGCACTAGTAGTTAAAAGAACAGTACACCTCGCAGTATATTCTTAAACAATAGCCTATACAGAGCGCTTCACGACAGTGCTCTGACGCATTCGTAACATTTTCCGCCAATTTAATCAGCAATCATTATAATTACGAAACATTTTACTGGATCAACATTATTAGAAATTTTATGCTCTTTCTCCATGAGTAGGTCTTGTCGTTCAGCCAGTATTACAGGAAATATCCAGCAAATACACTGTTGACGTTAAGTCAGAACCTGCTTTATTGAAACGAAAGCGAATGGAAAAATATGTCACACATACATGGTTCGGTCATTTTACTGTATACTTTCGTACCAAATTATAAAATAATCGGCGAATACGTTTGGCCAAAACTGCGTACACGCGTCATGGGTAAATCAGAAGCCGCCAACATCAAACGGACGTAAGTGAGGAAAAAATCTTACAATATGTCGTTTGAGCTTTTTATAAGGTACCTTCATATCAAATTTCAAAATAATCGGTTTGAATAAAACTGCGTAACAAGCAAACAAACACAAACCAAATGCCGAACGGTCGAGTTAAAACAGAGACCTCGCTTCGCTGAGTCAACAATTTATTTATCTATGTTTTTAGACTCCAATTTGTATACAAACTTTAAACCTCATTTTAAATTGAATATGAGGAAATTTGTGCAGTGTTTCTGCACGTTTTCATGAGACAATTATAGATTCCCTCATAACGCTTTTGGACTCACTGACAGGTTTTTCCAATCACCGTTACACAAAACACGTTCCCATCATTGTCGCCGAGTCTGATTAAAGCCGTTTCCTTTTGAAAGCCCCCCCCCCAGTTCCTCCACTGGCCTTTTTTTATCTAGCGTGTAATTACCATACTTCTTTACAAGTCTTTACTTATGGGTAAAGCCATTGAAACGCCTGGTAGATATTAATAATAAAATGTTCGGATTTAGTGTGTAATAAAATGTCATTTATTTGTTGGATTTTGTTGATTTCTTCGAAAACCGAATAGTAAAGGAGCGAACAAAATGTTCATACATTCTAAAATGTACAGTTCTCTGCAATCCCTCTCCATAATTACCGTTAACACATTCAGCTTTTTCTTATCACAATCCACCCAGAACTTTTGTTTTTGTCCCCGTTTCTTCTTCGTTATATTAATGCCTGCATTGCAATTCTTAAAGCTCTTCCTTCATCCCCAACCTGAACATAACCCAACCAGCTGATTATTCCCGTTTTATAAATTGTAACCTTTCTTATTTGAAACTGCAAAAGATATGAATATTCAGTTTGTGGCACACCTATAGGTGTCGAGAGGAAATAATTAATTAGAAATAATTGATGTGTTATCGGTAATGTTCATCAACTAACCCTCCAATTCCCAGCTACTTCAACTGTAACTAATAATTTAAACCTTATCAGATAGCCTTATATTTATCAAGATCTCTTGCGGTTTTCTAGTAGCCTAATAACGTTTTCAAAGAAACGTCTTGTATTAGACGTACCTTTGGACAAATCTTGATCAGTTGATCTTGATCATTTACAAGAATGACTTTCAGTTCTAAAGTGTTGATATTGTTTTCATTTATTTTAGAAAAAATTACAGAATCCAAGTTTGGATTCCATCTTCTGGTAGATCGTCTTCTTCCAATTCATCAGTAGTTCAAAGAACAGTAGACCTTGCAGTATATTACTTAGTATACAGAGCGCTCCTAAGGTTACGACAGCGCTATTAACCTTTTCCTCCAATTTAACCGGTAACCGTAATACTTACGAAAAATTGTATTGGACAAATTTTATTATAAATTTTACTCTCTTTTACCATTAAGGTTTTGCCGTTCAGGCAATATTTTAGGAAATAAACAATCACACTCTAAATGTTAAATCAGAGCCCGCCATCTTGAAACGGAAGAAAATGGAGAGAAATCTTACACATAGGCCCTACGTTTTTCGAGCTTTATGAAAGGTACCATCTTACCAAATTTCAAATAATCGGTCAATGCGTAATAAACACACAAATGCCGAACGGTCGAGTTGAAACAGAGACCTCGCCTTGTTCAATCAATTGTAGTAGCGAGTAACAAATCAGGCGGGTGGTCGATTTTGCAGCGTTGCCATATAGTGCAAGATATACAAGTTTGAAGCATTTTTCTTTCAAACACAGTTATAACCTTTGCACATTTAAGTTTTCTTTAAAGGGAACTCAAAAATTAATAAAGTACGTTAATTTGATTTCCTTAAAATAGTTGGATATGATTTTTTTTAAATAAAAATGTAAAACAGAATATTAAATAAAACAGATTATGTAATAATTTTTAGTAACGATTTTTTTGTCAGTGGAAAATTTGAAATACTACGTATTTTTAAAGTTTTTTTTCATTAAAATTATTGTTTGGCTGTAAACATGGGTTGATTGTTGATGACTTCTCCATATGTACTGCAAGCTTCTTTTGGATTGATAATCGTTTGTCATTTAGGCCCTAATCCTAATTTTCAATTTAAGCAGCCTTTCTTTATTTTTACACAATCATGTTTAATTAATTTATAATTTTAAAAAAAAGTTAATGAGAAAACTAGGGTTCGAGGCGACAAAAAATACTGGAAGCCCAGAGCTGCCAGTTCATGCATCTCTAGCAAGCAGTTCTCCATCTCTCGCTTTGTCAGTTCCGTGCGTGGCAACAGCTCAGATTCAGTCATCCACCTGATTTGGTAGTCGTTTTTAGTATTTTAATAAAATAGCTCTGAGCGTGCCTTTTTAATGATTAACCACTTCATTAACGTAGTAATTAGTGTCCTAATAGGTGGAACTCTTTCACCGCTTTCAAGTTAAATTGCTAATTAAGTTTTCTATACTTCTTTAATTTTCCCCTGATTCCATAAAACTGTACTTCTGGATATTTAATAAACCTAACCTTTTCGTTTCTTTCGCTGTATTGTGTTTTATGTAAAAAAGGGATTTTTAACAATATTGTAAACTTTAACAAGATCACTTTTATAAATTCAAGTGGGCTACATACGAGTATGTACTGGTGTATAAATAATTGATTTAAACCCCCTCCCATTCCCCAAGATGAATTTGACAAAACTTATCTTAATTTGAATTTTTTCTGTTTAAAATGTCATATAGAAATAACAACAAGAAATCCTACCATCTCCAGATATATTTGTTTGTTACAGATTGCCAAGTAAATTTTATAAAACTTAACGAAATATTACGGGGAAAGTGCAGCCTATACCGCAAAGTACGTTTGTGCGACTTTAGCAGAGGTCAAACTACTCAAGGTCAAAGATAAGCTATCAGGAGGTCAAAAGGTCAAACTGAAATCACGCCGCGTCTGAATGCCTCCTCACTAATTAAGAGGGCCTATCTGGATTCTTATTGGTCTTTGACGGTAAGCTGCATAACATATATGCGTGACAAAACGGAGGCTTTTCAAAATTACTTTTTTGTTCTTAGATCATGCATTTTCCAAAAACATTAGAGTTTACTGTAGTAGGTTTACTAGATTTATAAAATATTTTGATCATTTAATATTTTGTTAATTTTGTAGTAATATCTGGTTTAAGATCTAAGAATTGGTGTTTACAAGGATGTCTGTGTGTTTCTACTAGTTTAGTGCCATCTAAAAATATTTAAGTTTAAAAAAATTGGAATTCCAGAGAACGGCTTAAGGCTCTGTAGAACAAGTCGGCCATATTGGATCTATTTCCTGTATTGTTAAATAACGATACAGATTACTCCGCTATTTGTTAAAATAAAATTATATTTGATATTTTTTTAAGGCCTTTCATGTGAAAATGGGTAATTTTATACACTTTGTAAACATTTCTTTTTAAAGATACTGTTGTAAAAAATACAAAACAAAAAATAAACGCAAAATGTAAAAATCATAATACATTTTCACATACAAGACCTTTAAAATTAATATACCAAACATAATTTTTACCTTAGGAAACAGCTGTGCAAACTGCTTCATTAATTCACATTAATAGACTCAATGTGCCCAAGTTTTATTAACTCTATATGAGACCAGACGTCGATCCTCGAAATATCCGAAGAGGATAAATAAATATAAAAGAGTTTTTAGCTGTTCCACAATTGTTATATTGAAGGATAACCATAACCTGAACAGGTATATAATTATAAAGGTTTATATTAATTTTGAATGTATTATAAACAATTACAACTTGCATGTGTTCTTCAACTGAGGAAAAATACCGAAACCAAAGCAACACAATGTTTTTATATAATACGCATGTATAGTTATCAAAAGGAGGAAGACAAAGAAAGAGACAGAAATAGAGAGACGAAATTCAATCGCTCGCTCGTTTCATATTTCCGTTACATTCTTCCGTTCGGCAGACGTTTTTCTATTCACATATCTCACCAAAGCTAAAATTAAATGCTTCGCTTCAATAAAAAAACTATTGTTCAAACAAGTCTCGTCTATAAACAACGCCCAAATAATGTTTAAAACACAATTAATTATATTAATCATAATTAGTTATTTATAGCTTCTTCTTCATTAGTTCAGCGTTTATACCGCACTGTTAATAAATTAAAGTAATTAGCCTGTTTGTTAAGAGGTAACGTAAATTAATTCCATAACAACAATATTGAACTTATAACACTATAATAAACAATTATCAGTACTAAGAAACAATTGAAATAAACTGAAATAGTACCGTCAAAGGAACAGCTGTTGCGAAATCATCTGTTCATGTGAACATTAACTTTATCATATCTTTACAACATTTTCGATACACATTAAACATTATGTCTTTATATTTGTAGAATAAATTATTCTTACCATTCGTCGTTTGTGTGTGTGTGTGTGTGTGTGTGTGTGTGTGTGTGTGTGTGTGTGTGTGTGTGATTGTTACGCAGTTTCCGCCAAACGCGTTGACCAATTGTTTTGAAATTCGGTACATAGGTACCTTGTATACGACCTACGTGTATCATTTTTTTCAATTGACCTCTGTTACAAAATGGCGGCCTATGATTTACAATAACAAGTGTACGCAGTTTCAACCAAACGGAATGACCGATTTTTTGAAATTTGTTACCGTATCTAAAGACCAAATGACGTGTGTGAAAGATTTTCCCCATTTACTTCTGACGGCCTCTGACTTAACGATGACGAGTGTACGCAGTTTTGGCTAAAAGCATTTACCGATTGTTTTGAAATTCGGAACGAAGATAAATCCCAAATGATGTGCGATAACGTTTTTCCCATTTACTTTCGTTTTAAGATGGCCGTGCCTGATTTAACGAAAGACATATGTGTACAATTTTTTCACATTTATTTCCGTTTCAATATGGAGGGCTCCGATTTAACGTTGATAGTTAGTTTTTATGTAATAGTGGCTGAACGGCAAAATCTATCATAATTTTCACCGCTTCACGGAGAAAGAGCTTAAAATTTCTAATAAAATTGGTCCAGTAAAAGTTTTCGTAAATGTTACGGTTGACGGTTAGGTTAGCGGAAAACATTAGGAGCGCTCTCTATATTAATTAAGAACATACTGCGAGGTCTAATGTTCTTTGAACTACTAGTATATAGTTATGTAGATTTTTTCAGTAATTAATTTAATATTAAAAAAGTTCATACAATTTTAATTTTATTACATTATAACCCTCCTACTTTTATTAAACCAAACACAGATTTAAGGAACTGTGCTGCGAACTGTTAATAATAACAGACAATAATCTGCGTTGAATAAAGTTAATGTACAAAAACAGTAACGCTATTTTCATAGCCTATAATAAACCAAAAAATAAATTCTACTTTTAATTTGAAATAAATAACATACTTTCTCTCGAACGCTAAAAAAACTCTCAAGTATTGAAATTTGCCTTACCGTTTAGACGCTAGAATATTGTTAACAGAAAAACTCGACACATTGCTTTCGAAGTACGGAACCTGATTATATAAAAATGATTAGACTGAACACAGTAGAGTAAGATCAGTGCACTTGTTGCAACAGTACACAAGGATATGATGCAGTAACTACCCTTAAACTTCCACCCTTCACCTGCCCCCAACACACAAAGGTGCCGCTTCTCGGAGTGATGACAAGTTAGATCTGCGTGTGTTGACTTTGGATCTGATACTGCTTGACAGATGTCTGTCTGTCTATCAGCGGGGTCTTGGTACTCTATTTTGGTCTTGATACAGGCTATCATTGTTCAATAAAATCTTACACTAATTATTCAGCAATATAATAAATTATGAAGAATGTACTAATTCACGTATTAAGACATATTGACAGACTTACCTATGAAGACTGAAATCGTTTTTAAAGTTATAATTTTAAATTTTGGGGATTAAAATTAGACATTACCTTGTTGGTTTTGTGATAAACATTAACCAGAAAAGCTTCGTGCTGAGTATCTGCTTCCCTAAACGCTTAAAAGTTAAGTCAGGATAATTATGAAATGTGACCTTTTAAACTATGGAATATTATTTAGTAAAATGTGATAAAATGAGGGTCACGTAGTGGAAGGAATGCACGTGGTGCAAACAATAAACAAAGACTTTATTCAATAACAATGCTTACAGTCATTTTTTTCTTCCCTCTCCTACACACACACACACACACACACACACACACACACACACACACACACACACACACACACACACACACACACACACACACACACACACACACACACACACACACACACACACACACACACACACACACACAATCAATCAATCAATCAATTGTAATAAAACTAATTCCTACCGGTAAACAATAGTTTGAAGGCCAAATATACGTTACATCTTCGTTTGAAAACTTTTATGCATGGCTTCGGTGTTTGTGTGTGTTTGTGTGTGTGTGTGTGTGTGTGTGTGTGTGTGTGTGTGTGTGTGTGTGTGTGTGTGTGTGTGTGTGTTTATACCAATTCCTTTATGGATGGAAAATTGTGAACCACATAGAAAACCGGTGTAGGCCTGCATCAGTTCGACACAATTGTTTCTAGAAGAAATATTGTTCTGACGTGGCCTCTTCGAGATTATTCTCCTATCAAGTCTGAAGTCGAATTGAAGGTGATTTTGAGTCGAGTTTTCGGAGATTATATAAAAAGCGGGCAAGTTAAAGTTTCCTTCAGTACGACTTCAGGCTTGGAGCGAGAATAATCTCTAAGATGCCAGATATGATTTTGGCGAACAGAACGTTGAAATCTGAATTTTAAATTTTCATTCAAAGTAAAAAAAAACAATATGACAGCTGCCAGGGTTAATTTTCACATTTTTTTATTGTATGAAAGTGTTTGTTTAAGCCATAATTATATTCTAAGTTGGAAATTCGCTTCTATCACATCAGCGGAATAGCAGAGCTGCGCGCTAGCATTATATGTGAACTCTACTTAGGCCTACTTGTCCAGATTGGGAACATTAAAAAGTCCACGCTCATGCGTGCTGAGACGTAAATTTTCCAATCACAGAAACACAAAACACATTCCCATCAGTGTGTCTTTGTCGCCTGCACTGATTAAAGCCGTTTTCCTCCTGACACCCTCCCCCTCAGCATCCTTTTTGTATCTATCGCATGATTAGCTCAGTTTTTATTCTTCCACAGCGCATTCAGCGCATTGTAAAAGTTACTACATTTTTCACTAACATGGGCAACCGATTTTTCGAGAAAAGTTATTAAAAATTTAGGCTATTAAGTTTGCAGTTGCAAATGGCTGTAAAACTACATATTATAAATCAAATTCATTCAAAATACTCTAACATTAGAACAGTTTAAACTCTCTTTGTGTAAAAAAACTTAAAATTTGTGTAAAATTTTCTACCCTCTTTTTACATTTTCCACCTCCTTTTAAACTCTTTAGGGGATAAATTTTTGAAAACACTAAAAAAAATGTATTTCATTACTTGTGTTTTACAATATTTATGTTACATTTCAAGAAGATCCAAAAAAATATATGCTAGTTGTTTCCCATAAAACATTCGTACCACTTTTTACCCATTTCGGGGTTGAATATTGGGAAATCCGTTTCTCAGTGGACCCCTAAATGTTAGTACGACGAGTCACTCAATCAGTCAGGACTTCTTTTAAGATGAAATAATATTTATTGGAGTGATAAAATTCAGTATTGATAATCTATAGAAATTCCTGCACGTCATCAAGATGTAACGATTATCTACACTTTTACAATAGATATACCAGAATGTTTAGTTAGAAAATTATAGTCTACTATTTCAAAAACAAGTCCAGAAAACATCAAAAACATGTTTTCCAAAAACAACTTTCAAAACACCTCTAAATGGATATACTTATGCTACCTATACAATGTATTGCTAGTTAGTTCATACCCATCTGAAGACTTTCTCCATATATTACAGGCCAGAACTTTGGCAGAAGAATAGCTATCCATCAATACACTTGGACCGGTGACAGGGTATTTTATTTTTACAATCACTCAGTTGGCAGCCTGTTCTATTGACGAGCCGACAGACTTAGCGCGGGTCGGTATGCCAGGCATGCAGTGGATTAAACAGCTGTAAGTGCCCGATTAGATTTTAGGCTTTAAGAAACTTTCCTTTAAAAAAACTTATTTAACAAAAAGGGCGTAAATAGCGTTAAATCTTCTGTTTATCTCTCTCGTTCTCTCACACAATCCCTATTCCAACAGTTTGATTTAGCTTTTTTTTAAACACTTTAACAAAAATAAATACGTACACGTGGAACTCAGGAAGAGAAGAGAAGCTTTTGTTAAAATTTGCTGAATATATAATTAGTTTGAAAATATATTTACAAATATCTTGTTTTGTTTAAATAAATATATAAACCTAGCTTAGATATTATTTACTGCAGTTATAGTGAAATCAGTTGATCTGTTTTATAACTCGTAACGATCAGCTGATTTCTATGAACAGCTGATAGGCTGTAATAAGTTTCAGGTTATGTTGTTAAAAACTAGCAATATTAATAACAATTATTATAAGCGTTTATATTAATTTCGAATGTATTTAACACTGTTATCAAAAAGAAGGAAGAAAAGAAAGAGATAGAAATAGAAAGACGAAATTCGTTTGTTCGTTCGTTCCATATTTCCGTTGCATTCTTCCGTTCGGTAGACTTGTTTTCTATTTACTCTTCTCTCCAAACCTAATATTAAAACCTTCGCTTCAATAACTTGCAACTGTTGACAAATTTTATAAAAACTTAAAGTTTTATTGTTGTACAAATAATAATAAATACTTTTACTATAATGCTGTATAGTATTGTTTTTTGTTAATAGATAATATATGCTTGCATACATAAATATACATTTAGTTACTAAAAAAATATGGTAGTCGGGGGGGATGTTCAGAATTGAAAACTTAAAAAATTGAAGTAATCAGTGTTCATTGTTGATTTGTTGTCCACTTACATTAACGATCTTACTAGCGAATTCTTAATCGAAAAGAGCACCATTATGGTAAGACCCAGACCCGGGACCTTAAAGTGAGTACCGATCTTGTACACTAGATTACTTTTTGCACGATCACATTTACACTTTCAGTAGATTTGATTAAAATTTGGCACAAAAATCGATTATGTCGCTAGCTTGTACAAGGTCGTTAACCAGAAAAAGTCGATCAACAGTTTCAAAATGGCGGTCATTTCAAATCTTTAAAAAGTTTATAACTTGTTTGTTTGAAATGTTTTTTTTTTTGAAAATCTAATTTCATTATCATGATAAGCGTTAAAAACTGTATAAATTAACGTTTTTATTTTCCAAAATCGATTGACATTAATACATGTCATGTTGATGGCGTTCAAGGTTCATTTTCTCGTATTGTTAATGTAATTTGATAGTTTAAAATGCTAAGGTATGCAGATGTTATTGTTAAGATGGTAAAATCAGAATGTCAAATAGAGTAAAATAAAGAAAATACTTTTGATAATTTGCTTCTATCATGTCAGCTGCATGCCGCGATTATTGATGAATGAAAATTAACATTTTTTAAATATGCATGCAAATTTCTAACAGTAATACAAAACGCGTACATTTATAGTTATAAATTTAGCTAACATTATGGTTACAAAAATTGTGTAAAATGACGCGGTCCATTGATGACAACCTTCCCCTAGTAAAACGGAAATCTATTTATTAAGGAAATTGCTAGTAACAATATGCAAGATATATTTAATTGCAAACACTCTATAAAATGCGTTAATTACAATTTAAGTTTCACTAGTATGCTTAAATTCAGGCGTACACTACTAATAATATGTACAGAGCAAGCGGGACGATATTTTACGTTATTTAGGCTACAGCGAGTTTGCATTTTTTCTTTTATAAAAAAAAAAGTGATAGGCACACCTAAAGTTATTCATTTCAAAAACTTTCAAAACTTGATAGCCTATTAATTGATTAGGATGTAAAATCGAAACTAGATACAAAGTTTATTACCTTTTTCATTCTCAATTGCAGCCGTATTGTTTTTTTATATTAAAAATACATAATTGTAATTATTAATAAGGTATTTTTTTAATCGTAATAATTTTTACGAGAAATTCTTGTTCAAATGTTGTTTTACATTTTGAAAATTAAATTGTATTCGTGGCCGCATTGTTGGAAACAAAATTACTAAATCATTTACTGCTTTATTTTAAATTATTACTTCATGTAGAAGCTGTTGTATGCAGAATCGATAGGCTACGTTTATTACAAACAGTGCAATTATCGAAAAAAAATCCAAGGCGAGCGATAGCTATTGTTTTTATTTGACCTTTGTACAAGAGAAAACATAACAAATTGAATATTAACGCTTAACAAACAGCTTGTGCTTATTTTAAGAACAAATTAATTAAAATGTTGATAATTACTGAGATCTGAATTGTTTTTCCTTAAATATGTAGGCTTGTCTTTTGTTTTTTTGGAAAAATAAGTACGTATTAAGATATGTTTAAATATAAGACCAGGGAAATGTTGCGCGAATCCAAAGCAATTGAAAATATAATGGAAAATCGATTTAATTTTTTAAATCAAAATTCAGTGTACGTAAACTGAAATAAAAGACTTCGGAGTGAATTTTAGTCAAATTAAACTAAATTTGATCAACCGATTTTGAACAAACATGACAATTTTTCAGTTTATCAATAACAGCTCTTGAACGGAGTTTTAGAGAAATATATTCGGGTACAATTAGTGTAACTTAGCCTAGCGATGTGTTTAACCACATGCTTCCTTTACGGATTTAGGGACACAACTATCAAGATCGATTTGTTTTATAGGCATAACCATAATACCGTAAGGGGTACTTTCCATATATGGTAAAAAAGCATAAAAATTAAAAAACAATGATTTTTAAAAAAAACTAAAATATAATATTTTACATAAAAAACATTCTGAGGTAAATTTATAAAAAAAGTTTTAATTTTTGTTTGTTTGTATTTTAAGGAGAAAAACACATTGAGGCCTTCCTAAATGTAAGTGTGAGCGTAAAATGTTAAAGTCGTAAGTGTAGTATTGTAAGTGTAAGTGTGTGTTAGACTCGGGTACACCCCGCGTCTAAACCCCCTGCAGGGATAAAGTTTTAAAATCAACACTGGATATCGTCAAATGTAGTTTCCTTACAACAATTAGGTTAATTTCCCAATTAATTTTGCATAGCAAGGTGCCTCGGTACTCAAGCTAAATTATTTGAAAAGAAAAACAAGATCATTATAAATTATTGGTGAATTTCCATTGTACAATGAGCTATTGAAGAGGCCATCATAACGAGACCTAGACTCGAGACCTTGAAATGGACGCCGATTCTAACCTCTAGATTATTTTTTTGAGGGGCTGTGATCTTAAAATGTGTGTGTGTGTGTGTGTGTGTGTGTGTGTGTGTGTGTGTGTGTGTGTGTGTGTGTGTTTTAGCATACGTGCGAACGTGAGGTTCACACTGCTAGTACGATATGATTCAAATTTGGCATATAAATCGATTTCGGTAATATTTCGAACATATTCGTTTACCGGCAAAATTCGTTTCATAGTTTTAAAATGGCGGCAATTTCAAATTGTTAAAAATTTATAACTTTTATATCATAAATATTTATGAATAACTAATTTCGCCTTCGTAATCAACATTAAAAACTGAAAAAATTTGCATTTTTGATCCAGTGAAAGAAATACATTTTGACAGCAATCAAGTTCAAAAATTCTAATGTATGCAGATTTTGAATCAGTTTATCATGGTCAAATCAGCGTTTCAAAAAGAGGGTAAGATAGAAAAATTACTTTTGGAATATTGCTTCCATCACGTCAGCGAGACTGCTGTGTCGCGATTGTTATAACTTTATCGTCATTATACATCTTTGTTTCACGTGTCCAACATTTGACTTCAGTACTGAGGCAACTCGCCAAACGAGTTGAGCTAGAAAGTTAGTTGCTGAAATGTTACAAGTAGCTGCACCTGATGTGCTGTACAGGCTTTGGCTAAATGGCTTGCCGTGGATTTTTGTACAATAAAATGGTACTTTTTCAGATCAAAATTTACGTAATGCTATTCATTCTAGTTATTTTTAAGATTTTTTTTCTTGTTGTATGATTGATAATTGTCAAGCTAAGTATAATTGATCAGATCTACCTTTGGTGTAGATCTCTCAATAGCAAAAACTTATCTATTATCTTTCATAAGTTATTACGCTAAGCATTCGATCGGAATGGTTTTGTACCACGGGGTACTTACAGATTCGTCAGAACACAGAGTACTCTCACACCTCATACTTCTCCATTTTAAGGCTTTAAAACAAAGTAAAACCTCTTTAAAACCGATAAAAGATTTGTAAACAAAATTCTAGGATCAGTATAAAGTGTCCTCGTGAGAGTGCAGCACAATCCAGGCATACGTGACAAATAATTAATTGTGCACCAAAAACAACTGATGCTAAAAAAAAACATTGATGAAAGTAACATCTAAATTTTTACTGTATCCAAAATTTAAATAATTACTGACCGAAACAGTTTTGAAAGTAGAATCGGCAAGGCAATATAGGCCAGTTCGAATAAGTAAATGTTATTAAATAAAAGACTCTGCTTTTAGAAAACAGTAAATACTGTAGCCTTATTTAGGTATGTAATGTAAAATCCGATTACAGTAGGTTTTATTTGTAAACATTTCAATACTGTTCGAATTCAGTCATTAATTTTATAGGTTATAGTTTTAAATACGAACGTAAAACAAAGTGAGGCCTATTGTTTTAATAACTTAAATATAATGAATAGCATTGCTTTATTAACAGCTCATACAAGTATTAAACATAACTATAACGTTTATTTTAACAGAAGTTCATATTTATAAGAAATAGTAGACCTGAAAAGCGTTGCAACGATTTTAGTAATCTTAAAATACAAGTATTTCAATAAAGATTAGTGTATTATAGTAACTAAATAATAGGCAATGATAAAGTTTGAATTATTTTATTTACAGGGATCATGATTTTTCGCGTTCAATTACGGATAGAGAGTGTATTTTTTAAAAAAGTCCTAACCTCTTTTCCTTTACGTTCATGTACCAAGAAAGAAAGTTGGTACAAATTGCCACATATTTCATAGATGCTATAACACTGTTCAACGTCTTGCTGTAGGCTTACATTGTTCTATATTATTTGTTTCTTTTTCCCACTAACTGCGAAAGGTCGCATGGGCCTACTAGTCGTAGAGTTAAACCAATTAGGCCTACATGTATCGTGAACATTGCTTTGGTTTCCCGCTAGGTTATGCAACATGCAGGCTAATGTTGCTGTAGATCTTCTTAGCAAACAGTGATTTAGGTTGTGAAGTTTTAGAAAAATTGGAATTTTTGTTTTTGGTTGGTGGGAGGAAAAAGGTACGCTCATGTCACGTTCTTTTTTCCTGTCGATTTCGAAAATCAAAAATAATTACACACGACATTAATTGTTAACCTCATATCGAAACATCTAAAGTCTTCGATCAGTTATACGATAACTTGTTTTTAAATTAAACACTTGAGTACTGAAATAAATAAGTGAATGCTATTGTTTCCACTGAAAACTTTGTTCAGTAATTAAAGGCCTACAAGTACTTTCACAAAATTGTTTCATCAGAATTTACTATATCAAGGATCAGTATTGAAATTATAGTAGCATTTTTTTAACGAAATTTTAAGTTAGACAGTAAGTAGGAAAAATCAAAAATTTCCTTGATTCCTATCAGAATTTATTTTAATTTTACTTTGATTTATTTCCAAATTTTAACTGTCTTTCATTTCGCTAACCTGTGATATGAAATCCTTTTGAAAGTGTGTGTCCAAAACTTTCATCAAAATCTATAAAACGATTTCGACGCACGATTTTCATTAAGTACGATTTTGATTTTGATTGGCAAATTTTCATTCGAAAATGAGCTATTATTGGGGTCGTTATAAGTCTTATTGACTTTGGGCTTGTTGCATCCCAAATAGAATGTCCAAAAACTCATAATACGCGTTAATATCCCTCATGAGGTTTTAATTGGAAGTCTACTTTGAATTTACTGATTTATTTTGAAACCGCAGAAAATAGTTTTAACCCACTGCACATTGGTCTATTTAAAAATTATATCTAAATGAACACCTAATATTATGTTCATTTAGATAGAATTTAGATAGAAGGGTAATGTGTTAGTCGACCCTCCATGTAAAATTTCAGTATTTAGTTATTCCATTTTTAATATTTGTTTAAATTTTTTAATTAATCTTTCAGCTGTTCAACTGTATGTTTTCACTTTTCACAATGTTTCACTTCAACTTTTCACAATCATATGTTTTTTTTTGATAATTTTTATTAAATTTATTCTATTTTTTATCCGGTAGCTAGGTTGAAAAGTTTAATTTTGTAGTACATCAATTTAATATATTACAGAAGATAAATAATATAATCATTTCTCATACAGACATGGAATTTCCATTAATTTATTTATTTCTATTTTTGATGATAAAATACGTGTTTCATTATTTCTGTTGAGAAATATTTTTTTAGTTTCAAAGATAAACTTATTTGTCAACAAAAATCGTTATTGAAGTTGAATTTATTAATGTGTTTTCTTAATCCTTTTTTACATAATAATAGGCTACATATGTTTCTGCCAAAATTCAGTCTATAGATATAATATTTATGACTAGACCCTATACGTTGGTTATGGATCAATAAATCATGACTTCCTCGTTTATAGAAATAAATAAAATATAAACAGAGTCTATGTTATCACTGTAGGCGTTAAAGTTTGGAAAGCGCTGAAACACATGTATTTGTGTTTTAGAGTATTATGTTAAACAGCAAGAAATCTGATCAAATAATCTGACATTATTTGTCTCTATGTTCAGTATAGTAATATGCCTTCCCTTGCTTCGTCAATTCTTCTTTCGTTGACGCGTTTCGGAGAACCTCCATCTTCAAAACCTATTTCTATACTCATTATTTGTCTAATTAAAACTTTAAATCACATTTGGTTTTCTTTATTTGAAACATTCTGAATTACCTGTTTCGTTGTTTTTGCTTTAGTGTATTTATGTTAACCGTACAAAAATCAGTTTTAAAAATGTTTTTCTTTAATGCAAAAGTTTCAAACACCATTTGACTCCTTTAAGGTTCTAATTCGGAAAAATGTTTCACATATTTCATTATTTCCTTTTAAAGTATTTATTTTAAGTTTTAATAAAAAAAATACATTTAAACCTCTCCTCCTGCACGTTAATTTTCAATAAAAGTAAATAAAAATAATCTGTTACCATTGCTAACTACTTACTCCCCTATTTAATCCTTAAGATAAATTTTTTTTAGAAAATGCTGAAATCCATGTTTCATTATTTATGTGCATTTACTTTACTTTTCAATAAAATCCTATTAAGAAAATATTTGTTCTAATGCATTCGTTTATAACACCTTTTTACTCCTTTAAGAAATGAATTTAGGAAAATAATGAAATATTTGCTTAATTATTTATAATTACTTGCATTTTAGAATATTTTTGTTAAGTTTCAAGAAAATCTGGTCAACAACTACTTTTCCTGCAAACGTTTTTACAACTTTTCACCCTTCTAGAGGATGAATGCTCAAATATGTACTCCACTATTTGTGTTTTAGAGTATTTATGTTTAATTTTAAGAAAATTTAATCAAAAGATTTTTCCAATGCAAATTTTAAATTCCCTTTTCACCGCATTAGGAAAAGAAATTTTGAAAATGCTGAAATGTGTGTTTCATTGTTTGTGTATAAGAAAACCTAACAAACGTTTTCAAACTCGAACTTTTATATCCTATGTTTATCACTTTAAGTGTGAATTTAGGAAAATGTTAAAAAAATGTTCATTATTTTTGTGTTTTAGCGTGTTTTTGTTGAATTTCTAGAAAATCCGATCCAAAAAAATGTTTTTTCAATGCAACATTTTGTACGACCTCCCAGTGTACCTCAGCCTTTTCCATGTTTGCAGGATTCTGTATGGGCGAACCTCATTTCGTCATCTATTTGTGGGTTTTCCTATAAGTAAGCATGTAAAAATAGAATGAGCAGTATCTGACAGAACCTCCGAAATATAGGTTAAGAGGAAGAAAAATTGAAGCAATTAGCAGAGCAAGCACCTCAATAAGGAACTGGGAAGTCACCAATTAGAAGTGAAGGGGCTACCCACCTTGATCCGCTCCAAATCCTAGACGTTATGAAGAGACTAGGACTGGAGAAGGCGCTGTAACTGATCGTGTCAGGAATAAAAAAGGGGGCAAAATAGACCTACAAAGATCATATTCCAGTAGTAACTCTACAGACTCATTAATTCATTCATTCATTCGTTCGTTCATGTTTTCCTTCCTTCTTCCTTCGTACATTCTTTCAATATTTATTTGTTAATTCATTCAATCTTTATTCTTTCATTCGTTATTTTCTTCATTCGTTCATTCCTTCACTCGTTCGTTCGTTCATTCATCAGTCATTCGTTCGTTCATTCGTTTATTCATTCATTCTCTTAAATTATATGCCAAAACTTCATCGAAATCTGTTAACTCGTTTAGTACGTTACACAATTCTATTAAAGAGGTGGTGTAAAAAACCAAATAAACTTTCTCAAATTATTTCTCCGAAAAACTTTTTTTTAACTTTTTTTTAACTTTAAAAAAAGGCATAGTTTCCCAAAATCGGTTCATTAACTTTCTTAATCGTTTATCACGTATAATTATAACTCAGCTCAGTGTACCAAATTTTACAAAAATAAATCACGGTACACGGGTAAATTGAAAAAACAAAAACATGGTATTTTTACCTACTTTAGTCAAGAACAGTAAATTCCTTTATATGAAAAATGGCTTCAGTTATAAAGATTTATATCTTCTTATATTACCGAAGTTTGAGCAAAATCTGATGAAATGATTTTTAGAAATTAGTCCGATTTTCAGGTTTTGTTCGATTAAATAAAAGGATTGTCAAGGATTAACTGAAACAGAGCCTAAATTTTGTTTGAGTAACCAACGTTTTATAATCTAATCCTAAGCAATTTTTTTCAAAACCCTTACAGGCGATTAAAAATAAAACAAATTGAAAACATTTTAAAAAGAGGTTTCTGCGCCAAATTTCATCAAAATAGGTTAATAAATTTAGTATCCATCTAGGTTCAAAGGTATACAGAAACATGGAAAGCATTATATCGGCCTAGGACCTAAGTAGAACTAACCATCAAAATCAAATTGTTAATTTTCTTCACAATCATCACACTTTCTATACAGACACTTCGTATGGCCAAAACATTCTACAACAGGACTGTTATTCGTACGAAAATTGAATGTAATAGTTCTCGTTCAGCATCACATTCTTAGTCACCAGAGTGAAAAATATAATTAAACAAACAATTTTGGATCGGACATTTTGTAATTTCGTGACTTGATAATTGAGAGAATGTTTTAGCCATGAGTAGATGAGATAGTTTACTTTATTATGTAATAAAACACAGAGCAGTAGGCCTCAGACTTTGAGAGATTCTTATCAGTGACGTCACCAAATGAATGCCCGTTTCTGATAACTCTTCTATTTCTGTTATGTTCTTTGAATAGCTGACATTTTGGAAAGTTTATAAAGACTGCAATCGTATAGGATACGTTTCACATTTAAAAGTAAATAACTTTAAGCTTATGTGCCGCAAAAATATGTTTTATTTTGTCATTGGGCTACTTTTGATTGTGTGACAATCGATCGTGAAATGTTAACAAAATTGTATTTGGGCGTTGTCAAAAAAATAGATTTTTAATTGGGCAAGTGTTTATGCATAATGAAATGACGATTTTAAACAAATTTTAGCGCTTGGCCTGCTGAAACCATTTTTAAAATTTTCGACCCAAGCTCTTTGTTTAAATTAAAAGTTTTTATTCATCAGTAAGTTACAAAATAAAATCAAAGATTAGGTAAAAATAAACACCCTACTTACAAAGTAAAATAATAAAACACAAAGTAAGATTGTATATTCTATTAAATAGAGTGAGTGAAAGGAATAATAAAATTAAAATAAAAAAACTTCTTAACAAATAACAATTTTAAAAAAATCAATGAACATAAATAAAATTACCCTCTTTGGCCACAGCTCGTATATGATTACTGGAAAAAACAAAAATAGGTAATCCCCTACATTAAGTACAAATACTGTATAAACAAAACTAAATACTGCATTTAAATTTAAACAAAACGAAATATAAAAAACAACATACAACCTTGCTTCATTCACTGAAAATTAATAAATCCTGAAACAAAAGTATAAATAAAAAACAAATACTCATACATAAACACGCCAAAAAAAAACTTATTCACGCAAAGAACTTATTTCTATACTAATATAGGCTACCTACACGTTCATACACGCATTACAATCGCAGATGTTTCTATACATAACTATATACATGTATACCTCATATACACACATACATATAATTTAAAATTATAATAGGCCTATAATAAAAACGTAATTAAATAAATATTGTAATATACAGTAGGCCTACGTACATTTCACAATAGACATACACGTACATATCATAGTTTAAGAAAACGAAATTTTTAAACATCTGTTACTGCACTTTAATAAGTGTTTTCGACAATTTCTTGGGAAAACAAGATTTTTTTTAAAGCAAGTGTGAAAGTGTTTGTAATTTCTTAAATCACAACTTTTAAAATCCTACAATTTTATTAAACGTGCGTAGAGGGTTCGGTAAAAAAATTTGTTGATGTACTGTTAATTCTGATTATGGAACTTTGACGGCATCTTTTTTCTAAAGCTATAAAACGTCACAGCAAAAACTAAAATCTCTTAAAAGAAACCTGCATAGAGCTTTGTAAACACAAAAGATGATTAAATGGAAATATTTTCAATTCTTTAAATAAATCCACGAGTGAGTTCTTCTGTTTATCTTCATGAAAGTTCTAAAGTTACGATAGTTTTTATCAAAACTCTTTAAAATAATATAAAATAGATTTTTTTAATCACCCTCAACACTTTTATAAAATTTCAGTAAGCCCCCTACCCCGAAAAACGGTTCATTTGCTATTCACCAATATATTTGAAAAATCAGTCCTTCCCAAACTCTGTTTATTATATTTTGTCCAAATATTGGTAATAAATTAAAAAACATTTGTTATGATAAACATTTTGGTGCTTGTTTCATTTGCTTTTAATAGTTTCAAATGTTTTTGTTCCCTTTGTTAAGATGTAGTTCTGAAGTAATTTAAATAGATTTTTATCTTCCAAAATGTCACTGATAAAATAAAGGACGTAAAATATTATAATAAAAGAATTGAAAACAAAACAAATCTTGGATTCCTTCCTCTATCAGCCTTCTTTGCTCAAATTTAGTCTTTATGTAGTCAAATAAAACTTATGGTTTCCAGTTTGGGCTACAAAAGTCCGAAAAATTCTTTACGATTTGCTAAAATATGTCACGTACGAAATAAATCATAGCTCAAGTCAGTGTGCCAATTTGAAATAACGGTTAGGATCTTCGGTTCAGGAGTATAGGCCAGAATCGTTGCAAAAATTATAACCGAAGCCTAGTGTCGAGCTGAAATTTTTTATTTAAAATTCGCTGCACTGACTTCAGTTATAAATCTACATATAAGTTATAACCGAAATAAAACAAAATTACATAAACCTATTTTGAGAAATTTCTGTCAACAAGTTACAAACCGGATTTGTTTATTATAGGGGTCTAATAACAGTACGTAAGAAAGTTTGGGCAATCCCCCCCACTTATTTTACCTTATATTCAGCTTAAAAAATCTAGATTAAATAAACATTTGCATTTTCCCCTTTACGACTCTCCTTTACCATGAGTCCGATTCATTAGAATTCTGCTAAAGATTCTGCTAAGATCATTACAAGATTAAAGATTCTGCTAACGGGAAATGAATAAAATCACGCTGCGACGAGAGAACGAGAATAATCTGCTTTACCGGCAGACGATCGATCCGCCAAGAATGTTTCTCCCGAAATAACCATGGGAAATGCACTGCAGAAAGATCAGAGGTTGACGGGACGTCAAGGTTGAATAGAGGTCGAGGCGCCGCCCCCTAACCTCCTGGCATGCGCCGCGACGCCCTATTGGTTGACGCTGAACCCAAACTGATTTAGCAGCGCTTTTATTTTCGCTAACAAATATTTGTTTAACTTACTTTTCGTGAAACGGTTATTGAATAATTACGGTAGTAAATGTTTGCTGAGCTTGCATTAAAGTAACTGACGTTTTCCGTGCCATTTTGAACTATCCCATAGAAGAAAAATTAACGAAATTCACTTCCGGTGGAGAAGATCCGCCAGGAGAAGATGGAGAAACAGTTTATTTTAAAATTCGAACCGAATTAAAGTTGCGGTTTTATCTTAAGATAGACTAACACACGTGACAGTTCAGAATAAATTTTTTGTTTTGTTTCGAAGAATTACCAAACGTGAAAATTCTTGTCATATGGAACTTTTTGTAAGATCGCAACACTTTTTCTAACCTCATTTGAAGTTAAAAAGAAAATAAACTGGCAAAAAACTTACAATACATCCCACAGAACACTTATTGTTGTTTATAAATTTTTTCCGGCGAAAAACCTTTAGGTTAGACCTAGAATCACCGATGCTGTTTATAAAATTAACCTACTAACAATAAATACTAAATTTAAAAATCGATCAATGATCGCGATTTTTGATTTCGCCATTGTCAAATAAATATGTGCGTATTTTATAAGAAAATTAATTTGCCTTTCATTAGCCATAAAACCTCCCCCTCTCATAAACAGAACATTAATACGTAAAAACAAAAACAGAAAAAACCGTCGTGTACGCCGCATTCTGAACAGCGGACATTAAAAGACGCCCATAAAACGGCTTCACATTTTGAACAAGTCAAAAAGCAATAAAAGCCGACTCGACGACACGAACCCACGTCGTAAAAGCGCGTGCTTTGTCGGCCCCTGGTATGGCGAATTATAGGTAGATCCTTCGGTTCAAATAAATAATTTCGACCTCTTGTGAATCGGTCTTTTGTTTGCGCAATGCTAACCCTAATAAACTGTTCACTTTATGGCAATGATATGCCGAGAGTGCGCTAGGTTCGTAGAAAATTCCATCAAAATCCGTTTACGGGTTTGTCAGTTATGTTTACAACTTTACGTCGCTATAAGATAAGATATGTACTAACAGTATTGAAATAAAAGTCATGCTTCCTCTTAACGTTAATCCTTTAAATAACTATCTTACTCTAAATGATTAAATAGATGTGCTTCAATGGTTAAGGGTCCTACTATCAATTATAGCTGAACTACTAACTACCTCAGTTATTCTAAATGATTAAATAGATGTGCTTCAATGGTTAAAGGTCCTACTATCAATTATAGCTGAACTACTGACTACCTCAGTTATTCTAAATGAGTAAACAGATGTGCTTCAGAGGTTAAAGGTCCTACTGAAAACATCAGTTATAGATGAATTACAGACTACCTATGGTTATTCTAAATGAGTAAATAGACGTGTTTCAAAGGTTAAAGGGCCTACTATTAACATAAGTTAGGCCTATAGGTGAATTACAGGCTACCTATGTTATTTTAAATGATTAAATAGATGTGTTTCAATGGTCAAGCAGCCTACTGGAATTAAAAGTCGAAACTGAATTACAGGCTACCTAATTTACTCTAAATGAATAAACATCGTCTGGTAAATAATAATATATTTGATCGGCCTAATAAAACATTTGCTAATAATAAAAAATTAAACAGCTGATCGAAAAATGTGTATAATAAACTAAATGTTTGAACATATTCTAGGCTACATGTATCCCTTACTTAGTCGGTAACCTGGTAAAAAAACTATCATTTCCTACTAAAAATTCATGAAAGAGAATAATTACAAGAAATTTTTCGGAATTTACACCTAATTTTGTTAATTATTGTAATAATTTTCAACCCGCCATTTCTCTTCAATTAAATTAAACTAATAAGGGGCATCACTCCCAACTTAACTAAATTTAATAACAACTAACTTAACAAATTATTTATTTAATTGCTATCCATCCATGTGAATTTAAATTGTAATATTTCCTACGTCTAAATTCCGACAAACATTTTAGATTGTTTTCAGGCAAGGCCTTTTTTCCGGCATTGGTTGATCTAGGCCGGTGTTGCACTATCACTATTAAGCACTTTTCCCTTATCAAAAGTATTTGGTATTCATGCAATATAACTTGTTTTTTTTTTTAATTTAGTGATATTTAATATCTTTTCTTTTATTACGTACTTTATTATTCAATTAAGAGATATTTACCCGCGAAAGATTAAATTTCTTACGATAAGTCAAGATTTTATACAACTTTTAACGGAACTATATTGTGACGTCATTGCTGTTTACATTGCATGAAGCATGGCTACATGTACTACGCCAACTGTGATATTGCTCCCTCGGTAGTGTCAATGCGCGTTCATGTAGGCCTATCGTATTCGTGTTTGGTTCACAACCCTGTCAGATAGGTACTTCATACACAAACTGCTTTAGTTAAGTTTGTAGTCTATTTTTAAAGTTTATATTGTTTTCATTATTGGTAACACGCATTTAATTAATCGTTTTCGCGATTAAAACACGATAGGCCTACTTACTTTGGCGCTGCGGGTAACTTTTATTCTCTATTATTTTCAAACTTCCCGTAGTTACCGCACTGTAATACTTGGTATTATTACTTTTGAACATTCAGTAAAAAGGTTTTGACTAAAAAATTGAAAACAATCTACATTACATATTTACCAAATCTTTGATAAAAGTTAGTTTATAATATTTTCGTAGTGCTATGGTGCGTATTTTATAAAACATTTCTACGGTGATATTTTTTATAAAGTAGTTAGACTATGTAAGAATTTCGATTACCACAGATTTTAACCAGCTAGTGTTAGATTTGTTCTTGACTTTAGAAATTACTTAATTGTAATCATATTGACTAGGAAAATTAAAATTGCTTTTGATAGGCCTATTTCAAAAACTGATAGGCCGTGCAACCTTTCGCATTTAAAGTGAAAAAACGAATAATGTACAACAATGTACAGCAAGAATTGAACAGTGTTATAGCATCTCTTTTAAACTACGAAGTATAAAGTAGGCTATATATGTCCTATGGAAAATGTGGCAATCATAACTTTCCCTTCTTTGCAGGTATATAAACGGAAAGGAAAAGATGTTGGAACTTTTTTTTAAATGAAATCGCTATCAGTAATTGAACGTGAAAAATCAAGATTTGTGTAAATAAAATAATTCAAATTATTCCATTGCCTGGTATTTAATTAGTATAATACACTAACCTTAATTTTAATACGTGTATTTTAAGATTACTGTACATATCTTCCAATACGTACATATCTGTAAAATACAGTACAATCAGTACAATACTGTACATATATTTTAGAAATATATTACTGTACTATTTCTTGTCAATACAAACTTCTGTTAAAACAGACGTTATAGTTAGGGCTTATGTTTAATACATGTATGACCTGTTAATAAAGCAATGTCATTCATTATATTTAGGTTATTTAATACTTACTTTGTTCTACTTTCGTATTTAAAATTGTAACCTATAAAATTAATGACTGAATTCGAACATTGCGCTTTATTGAAATATTTACAAATAAAACTTACAATAACCAGATTTTACATTACATAGCCTACTTAAATTAGACTGCAGAATTTACTGTTTACTAAAAGCAGATTCTTTAATTTAATAACATTTACTTATTAGAACTGACTATATTGCCTTATCGATTCTACTTTCAAAACTATTTCGGTCAGTAATTATTTTTAAGTTTTGGTTACAGTAAAAATTTAAATATTAATTTCATTAATGTTTTTTTTTGGCAATCAGCTGTTTTGGTACACAATTAATTATTTGTCACGAATGCCTGGATTGTGCTGCACTCTCACAGAGACATTTTATACTGTTCCTGTAATTTTGTTTACAGACTTTTTATCGACATTTAGTTGGCCACCCAGCCTAAGAAAAACAAAGGTAAAAAAATATAGCCTATTTCATTTCCAATTTTCTTAGGTTAGCCTATAGCAAGATTTGCTAACCTAAGTAACATGTCGTGCGTTGAAATAAATTAAGTTTGTCATCTTTTCATGTTTCTACGACTTTTCAAACATGCTAATTTGTTGTTAATAAGCAAAAATTAATGATACAATTCAGTAACGTGACCTACGAATTGATGTTTACTGTCTGTAGCGGGGCACCGTAACACGTACTTCCCGCCAAGTCCATTCAGTTTTGTAAGATGAGATATTCTCCTTATAATTTTCCTCCTTCATTTTTTGATCCGACTCTTTAAGCTTGTCAGTTTTTGTTAGCAAGCAAAAATAAACAATTCATTTCAAAAAGCAATAATCGCGACTTCAAACAGTAAACAATTACTATGTCCAATGGTTTTTTTTGTAGACTTCAAAATGAAAATTTTGGAAAAACTTAGGCCTAAATGCGTGAAACTTTGTATGCAGGCATTACTTATCCCAATATATTTTTCAGAAATTCTTTGGAAAATTGTGGCTTTGAACTGAAATAGGCCTTATGAATCTACGCGAAACTGCCAAAGTAGGCTACTGCATAGATGTAAGCTTTAGTTAATATTTGATGACCAAAGAGGAGATGAGAGAGGTCTGTTGTAAGTCCCTTGCTAAACAGTTATCCAATATTCATCAGTTTCAGGCTAAGGTGTTTATAAGTAAATTTTTGTTGTGGATAAACAAAGCAGGGATTTTTTTCTGAAACTTTTAGTCCTTTAAAGTATTTTTTTAAATTATTATTAATGTTTGCTCATATCAGATCAGATTATGTTCATAGCTTATCTAGGACAAACGACTGGGTTCACTTTGTTATTCAGTGAAAATTAATTAAACCAATTATAAAGCAAGTAAAAGTATACTGTAGGCCTACAAAAGAAATGGCTGTGTAATGAATGAATCACTTTCTAGGGTTACTATTGCACTGCGACTTTGCAGATCTATTGGACCTCCTTTTTTATATTCTTGATTGTTGATTGTATTATATACAGCGCCTTCTCCAGTCCTAGTCTTTTCATAAAGTCTAGGATTTGGACATGATTCAAGGTGGGTAACGCACCCATTTCTAATTGTTGACTTCTTACTTCATTACTGAGGTACTTGCAGATGCTTGCTCTGCTAATTGCCTTTCAGTTTCTTCTTACTATTGACTATTATCACGGAGGTTATGCACCATTTGGCCAGCTTTTTCTTGTGCGATGAAATCCCGCTCATTCTATTTATATTCTTACTTATGAGAACATGAGTAGCTAGAGAGTAGCTGTCCGTCCACACAGAGCCCCGCATGCTAAGGTATCCCAGGGCTCCTTTTGATACACCATTAGGTCGGTGTCATTCACTTCATCAGCACATATCGCTTTACACTTTAAAGTTAGCCAGGTTATGTAGAGTTGTGATTGTGTGTATGTATTGAGTAGTATGAGCTAGAGGTATGGTGGGATCGCTAAGCTCATCAGCTGCTCATTTCGGCTGCCTCCGCCCGAAAACGGGGATAGACTTTAGTGTTTGTAACCGTTCTAAAACTTTGCAAATCCGTGCATGGATTATAAACTGAGCTCTGTGATCAAAATCTTGTAATTAATTGAAGATATTTACTATAGGCCTATAGGTTATATTAAAAACAAAATTTCGATAGCTTTTTCTAACTATAGGCTTTCCCTTACTAATCCCAGACACTAAGGGTCTTCCTAAAGCAGCATTTTCAAATATTTTTTTTTTATAGATGAATGGTGATATTAGTAGGTCTACTACAGAAACTTTCTCACATTAATTTAAATTATTCAAAACAGTGAAAATGAAAAAAAAATTTTAATGAAAATTTGAAACGTGTTTATAAGGATCTGCTGAAATATTTGATCATCGGAAGGCTTATAACATAAATTAGTATAGGCCGTATCTAAATTTAAAATAAATAAGAGAGTTATGGTTTCAAAGTAGCATAAATTTAAAAAAACAAACAATTACGTCGATAATGTTCCAAGTAATGAACAAAAATCTAAAAACTGTGAATGACTCAATTTCTAATTGGATGATATTTTAAACCTTTTCATCACCTTTAAAGAATCTTTTGAATAATGAGTTTCTGTTAATAATTTTTTGTTTCACCTGGCTCTTTTTGGTGGTAGTAGGTTTGGTAGGGTGTTTCAAAGTCGAAATGGTAGGCTAATTATGCATATTTCAGACTTAACTATGCATTTATGTTATTTTTCTTATTTTAACTAACCCACAGACACTTCCGTTTAAGAAGGTGCCCCTTTTTACGTATGCAGTTAACAGCTATTTCTAAAACATAAATCTATAATTTTTTCTTTTTTAGTTTTATTTTTTGAATAAAAATTGAAAACAAGACGTAACTGCGTTCTCGGCTGTAACTAATGACATTCTGTAACTCACGCGCAGTTACGGCGAAGAAATTCGCGTCATTTGACGCCGCCTAGATATTTAAGACTTTTAAGTTGCCATAAAAATACTATTGGAATCACTAACTTAACTCATTTACTGAGATAAGATATTGACATTAACAAACAGTGGTAGATAGATAAACGGGAAATACAAATATTTTAATTTAAAAATTATCGCTTTAGATAACATCAAATATTTTTATTTACTTGTAGCTACATATCTTTAATAAATTATTTAAGTTTTTCTTTTAAGCTTGTAATAAATATAAAGTGAAACGAATAGGCCTAACGTAGAGCTGGTACTTTAGATTCGAATGCAATAAATAACTGTAGGCCTACAATATGCTCTATCTCTTATAATAGGCCTACTTTTCTGCATTTAGCCTAATTATTTTTTATTAAAGCAGGCCGTACTTATGTAGCTCATACTATGATAGACTAAATCATTCCTGGCCTACAGCTTCGACGTTCTCACCACTCGCTACGTTTGCAGATGCAAATGTTTATAATGTTTAATTTTAAACACAGCATGATATTATTATTACAGTTTTTCGGACATTTCCCGTGATTTGTGTATATAAAACCATACATGACGTTTCTAGAGTGTGGATAAATTCTCGTTTTCCAACACTCTGACTATGGTTTCCTGATCATATGTTAGTCTTAGTTCTGGTTTCAGCACTCAGGTAATTTTTAGTTTTTAATTATCTTAACATAGACCAAAGCATGTAAGCTTAGTCCTACATGTTTAAGTTTTACACATATTAAATTAGTTAGGCCCTACTTGAGAACGAGAGTCGATTCATACTCTCGAATTGTCGTGTATTGTTTTTAACATGTATCATGCTTTATGGCTGGTTGTGATGGATTTTGCGCGATGCGTGCCAATGTCATATTGCATATAACAGTATATTTAGCGCGTCGCGTGATATTGTATATTATATATAAAAATATAATCGTGATTACTTCTAAACAGCTGATTTCACACAACAGCTGTTCCTTGAATGTCATTTTAATTGAGGTTATGTTAAAAATTTGATTTCTAAATAGTAAAATTATTTTAAAAAATGTTTTAAATTAAGAACAAAGATTAAGTAAAAATTAACGAGAAATACTATCTGTCTGAGGAATACTGAGAAATTATTCTGACGAATACTAAGACGATTATAAAATAAATTAAAACGAAAAATGGAATTAACGATGAAAATGTTACAATTAATAAAAGAGTTATGACTGAAGAGCAATATCATCCAATTGACAACAAAAATTAGGAATCGAGAAAAACATGATTTAGCCTATATTTTTGGTTAGGTAACAGCAATTTTTTATACAATGGCAAATGTTGCCTATATAACCTATCTACTTGTAGCAGACACGCTTTCGATTTAACTCTGAACCCCAAATTAGGTTTTTTCATGAAAACCGTTCACAAAGTTCAATAGATAAAATGTTAAAAGAATTGTTAAAATAAGTCTAGCGGTTTTTGACGTCTATAAGTGAAGGAACATACAAACACACTTTCTCCATAACGTGTAGATATACTGTTCATGAACAGGGATCAGTAATAGCAATGGCATGTTTTTGTTAAACAGCTAAACACGGGTTAACAATTTAAACACAGATGGTCCAGGGTCATCCCGTCGCGGACCATTAATTATAGACATGGCGATTGGGAATTTGAAGAATCCGCGAATTTAAAACGCCGCTATAAAAAGATCAACCCATAAAGTACCGCTAAATAAAAGCGACGCGAACGTGTCGCGTTAAAAACGATCGGCGCTGATTTAAAACCCTGCAAATACAAGTGCGATGGTAAAGGTCGGGAGCCAATAGGAGTCGTGAGGCCAAGAGGCAAGCTGCCGTTGCTATGACTACACGAGGAGGAAGGGAGGGGGGTCAGGGTTCAGGCGGCCCCAAGTAACAGAGTTCAGTCCGTCGTGGAGCAGCGCCTGGCGATGACGGGTTAAGGGTCAATTGATCGACAAGTTGGCTGAAAAATCGTTGACATTTTTATTTCGTATCGATATCTGATAATGTAATCGATCGAATCTGATTAATGGTCGCTTATCAGTGTTTGTTTTTGATTTCAATAACCTTCAAATGTTTAATTTTCGCATAACGTAGGCTAAGCACGAGTGATGCACGCTGGATTTTTGTGAAGTGTTTGAGGACCCATACAGTATGGTGGTAATGCAGTGTTGATGAATACAAAGTGCGCGTTCATACGGTACGATAACGAGTGTAGTTTTGTGTTTTCGTATTTAATTTTCGGGCAGCGGGTTTCCGCTCCCTACACCTGCCATCATTATACTTCCGCACAACGCCCTGACAGTCTGCCGGCCGGGGGTTCTCTGTCCACCAGCCCCTCCGCCGGACCTGGATCTCGGATTTACCCGGAGTATGACTTTGGTGGCACCTCCGTGGAGAGATCCGCCTCCAGTCCTAGGACATCACGTTGTGACTCCGTCGGTCCCTGATGATTCCTTAGTGCCTGGGGTGGGACTCCGGGAACTGCAGCAGTCTACTACTCCGGGGACCAACTCCACGCAGTCGGGAGGGTCGTCGCAAGGTGCCGACCAGAAGAACCAAAATATCGAGTGCGTGGTCTGCGGGGACAAGTCCAGTGGCAAGCACTACGGGCAGTTTACTTGTGAAGGTGAGAATGTGCATTGATTAATTAGTCAGGGCGTAGCCTTGACATTCTCCAACAATAACTAAAAAAAAAAATTCTCAGTTATATTTTAGGGAAACTGCGTACCTAAAAATGCAAAAACTCCATTTAAAAAACCACAAAATATTTATCCTCAAATATTAGACGTAAAAATGACGAATATTGAATTTTATTTCGTGAAATACTAAAGTCTTCTTTGCATATTAATACTGGCATGTTTCCATTTCAAAATATGCCGACATTTGGTAAGAAAAGCGATTTTTTTCCAAAAAAATACTACTCTACACAAATTCTGTATAAAAATATTTGTGGAAAATTTAGACACACCTAAAATATTTCGAATAAAACTGATTAATATACTAGTATTGATAAAGCAACGAGTCATAATATTATTGTAATTTAAAAAAATATCTATTAGGGTCTCCTTTTTTTTTTTTTTTTTTTTTTAGTGTAAAGAAATCCTAGATATAGGCCCCTAAGTTCCTTAACAAAAATTATTTCAAAAAAATTAAAACTATCTAAACTATTTTAAAATTTGATTTTTGATGGTTGGTATTCGAAACACATTAAAATTATCGAGAAATATTTAAAATAACACAAATAACATAAAATAAATATATTAGTTACTGTTGGTAGAAAATGAAAAATTGTTTGGGTAAAACGTTATAATTTTAAAAATAAATAAAGCACAGAAAGGAATTAACTGTGACACTTTGCCCCTTGAACTATTTAAAAGTGGAGGAAATGGGGGGGAATAGTAAAATGTATCTCAATAACGAAAAAAATGTAACCGTTACTATTCACACAAAAAATAAACCATCAGAAATATTTTATGAAACTTTTCCATTTCTAAAGAAAAACTAATTAAAAATAGCTTAATCTAAAAAAATTAAAGATGAAAACCAAATAAATTTACTAGTAATGCAAAGCAAAACAAACGAATGTCTATTATTTACTGTGTTTTGACGAGGGTAGGCTACGGTAGTAACTGGGTAACTAAAGGGTTGCCTATACTGAGTATCGTAGGTGCTGAGGAATAGGCTTCTGAATAGACAAATTAAAAATAAAAGTAGGCCTAAATACAGTAAATGTGTTTCTTAACGACAAAATCGTAAAAAATATAGCCATGTTATCGATTTAGTTGTTCTATAAATACAATAAAGTTTTCCTTTGTAAATGTAACATTGAATAAAAAAACTGTTTTTTTTTAATATATTATTATTATTTTCACTTAAAGTAAAGTTAGGCTATGTTCAAAATATTTGTTTTTACATTTAAGTTTCTTGAAACATGGAAGTTTCTTAAACAGTCGAAGATTAATTCCACATTTATAAATAATTGTAAGAGTAGTGAAAAATTATTCAATTCTCAATATAATAACAGGGTGTTTTATTCAGAAAACGTCTTCTATAATTGTAAGCAAGGACTAATTTTGCTAAAGTTTATTAAATATTGCAAAAAAAGATTTTTTAATATTTGTTTTTAATAACGAAAACTTATAAGTTTATTATAATTTAAATAATATCGTTGATTTTCATTCTTTTATTATACGTTTGTATGAGATTAAACATATTTTAAATTAACAGATATGTTCACGCGATTGTTTCTAAAAACGTGATAGGTGGCTATATCACGTGATAGGTGGCTATTGAGAATAGCTTTTTTTTATTTTTAATTTATTAAAACAGTCACGTAAATAAGCTACAGTTTTCATCATTTTTTATTTTTTACATTTCATGATTCTAAAAAGCCACTATTCTAGAAAGAGCGTTTTTTTGCCGCTTTTGTCGAAATCGTTTTTTAATACACACAGCGCAAAAATGAGCTAAGTTCAAAAATTACGAACCGAATTGTGAAAAATAATTTTTTTATACAAAAATATTATTTATAAAAATATTGTTTTATAAAAATATATTTTATGCAAAAGTATTTTTATTATTAAAAAAATACCTATAGACGCACTTAGAACCAAAAATGTGCTCGCGAATTGCAATACAAATTCAAAAATAAACTTTTTTTAATTTTCAAGATAAAATTTTATTTTCGATTTTATAGCCTATACATAACAAAACTACAATCTTTTATTCACAAGATCAGTGCACATTATGTAATTGCTTATCGAAATATGGCAAACTTTACAAAACAATTTTATTTACCAAATTATTAAAAATTATTCTTACCGTAATTTAACTTTTATTATTTTTAACACATTTTGAAACTAACATTGATATTAGCAATTAGAACATGTAAAAAATGTAAATTTCGAAAAAAATATATTTTGGCGTTACTCTAAAACGCGTTAAAACATATTTTTAATCGAAATCCGGGTTTATATACGGGTATAATTTAAAATTGGACTACATTTATTAATTTTCGAACAAAACGTATAACAATCTGGGCTGTTGTTTTATATTTTTTAAGCTACCTGAATATGTTGTAATTATTGTTTCACAAAAAACAAATTTTCACATTTTTGTTTGACACTTAATATTTTTTAGTGGGACTTCATTAATGGCATATTTATAAAGCTCATAGGACACGATTGTTTCGTTTAGCGTTGCTCCATTTTGTTTTTAAATAATAGCTGAACGAAACATAAGCTACTGTAACGTAGCGTACTATATTGTAAGTGTTGTCTTGTAATCTTGTAGTAGGCTAAGGTGTTTGCAATAAATCATATTTTTGTTACGACAAAAATATTCTCTTCTTTATAAGTGTTCTTAATATTAGCTTACACAAATAAGTTTTCAAAAATTTAAAAATTTGTAACACTAAAACAACACTTTAAAACATATTTGAAGTCTTCGTCGCTTGGGCCCAAATTTGTCAACTTCTAGGCGCTTTTATGCGGTCGTACATAATGGTGCAAAGAACAGTGCCTGTATCCTCTTACAATAAATTACTTTATTTTTCCAAATAAATCCGGTTAGAAGTACTGAACTATCGAAACCCAGAAAATTGACAAATTAATCAAAAAAATTTCGTTTAATTTTAGACGAACTTGAAGATTTATAGCTCAAATCCATCTGCCAAATTTGAAATAAATAGAAAAAACCCAGATCAAAAGTTGAGTTTTTTTAATTTAAGACTTTTTAACTTTATATAATGACATCATTTGGTAATCGTCATACATAATATACCTCTGAGAAAATTCTAACCGGTTTTGAGAAAATATATTCTTGTATTTTGTAAATAGTTTAAGCCAAAAATGTGATATTTGTTAACTGTTACGAATTTTAATTGACAAAAAAAGAGTTTGGAACAGAAATTTTGAAAAATTAATTAGATAGTTCGAGGTTTAGATTTTGAGGCATAATCGAGCTATATTATTGTTAAATTACATTGAACTCTGTCAATTATTTTATTCACTAACGACGTACACAGTCGGTCATAACATCAAAGTAAAAACAAAACATTTTGTTAGGAAGGTTGTAGTAAAAACCAGCCGCCTCGGTGGCCTAGTGGATAGTGTACTAGGCTTTCACCCCGAGGACCCGGGTTCGATTCCCGGCGAGGGCTTGGCATTTTCATACGCTATAGATCATCCCATCGTCTGCATTAGCCCAAGGGTGCACAATAGTCGGACGTTAAACACCAAAAAAAAAAAAAAAAATGTAGTAAAAAGTAAAACTACCCATAAAAATTTTTCGTTTTTTAAACGCTTAGCCTATAGTAAGCCGTATATCTTTTCTACATTGCAAGGTAATAAATATATTTGTAATCAGTTTTGTAAGCACAGATAACCAAGGGTCGTTTGTGAAAAAAATTGTACTTCCTCTATTTTACTCTTTCGTTATAAAAATAAAAATATTAACAGTACGGGAAAATAAATTAATGTTTTGTTTTGTTAAGGAAGTGGTTTTACTTACTAAAATTTATTTCATTTAAAGCAGCCATTAAGTTAAAAATAACGGTACAAAATTACCTAATAAAACATTAATTAAAAACTACGATTACTTACTAGTAAAGTGGCTTATTAAATAGTAATTTATTATAAAGTCGACAGTGTGAATTTGCATGCGTCTAATGTTGTTGAAATTATTAGATTATTACAACATGATGATATTACGATAGCACTGCACGAGAAATTGTTTGTGAATTATCAAAACTGAATTTTAAGCGTTGTTAGTCTGTTCAATTAATACGAAAAAGTTGATTAATTTTCTTTGAAGGACCACAATGTCTGCAATGTTACTACGCACTTAAAAATATAACCAATAATTTTAAATTAATATTTTAGATATTTATAAATCCAAAACAAATATAAATTTACAATGCAAACCTTGTTCTTGGCAAGCGTGATATTTGTATTTAATCAGATATTTATACCTGTGTTCAACGTAATTTTAATCTGATATCCTTTCTGAGGTTAGGAAACAATATTTATTAAATTTTCCAACTTATTAATTATGAATCAACTGAAAATGTTCTTAAACCACACTTCAATGTTTCCCTTTCTTTTGAATATTTGTTGTTTTTTCGAATTTGTATTATGTGCAAAAAGTGATTTATCGGTTAACACCTTTAATTTTTAACACTACAGAACATTTCGTAGTAAAGATATTTATCAGACAGTTTTAAAAGTTCTGAAACAGTAATAAAAAAAATTGAGAAATTAAAATAAATAATTGCAAAATTGTTTTAGTACAGTCAATTTTTCCCTTTAAAAATCTGATTTAGTACCTAACGTTAAAAAAAACGGAAAACAGCATGAATTCTCAAAAACCGCATCGTATTTAGGTCATATTTACAGTTGATAAGTATAACAAATTTGAAATTTGAAAAAATAGGCCTGTAGATGGTAGTAAATTTAAGAATTTAACATTCAGAAAGTGAAAATTATCTACCTGTAAATAATAAAAACGGGACAATTAAATTTTGCTAAATACATCGTATTTTTTAGAAAAAAATCAATGTGTAATCAACGATATTCCTACCATGTAAAAGATTTTATTTGCACGTCCATTTTAAAAATAAAAATCGGTTTACAACCTTAATATTATTTCTACTTTTGGAATCGCGTATAGGCTATTAAAAAAAACTGCCACGTTTTGTGATTTACAGACTTAAAATTTAAGCGTTAAGGTAGATTATTTTGCGAAGAGTGACAGTAATCTATAAAAAAACTTTCAGACTACGATTAAAAATGTTTCCTTTAGTATCAATTTATGTTTAACCTATATTTATTGATAACTTTATATTAATTTTACATGAACTTTTTTATGTAAACACGTATTTTTATTGAAGACGCATGCAAAATGGATTTGAAGAAGAAAGTTGAATAATTAATTTAACTTGACATAACCATTTACGATGACATAACCTAGTCTACATACTGTATTTGTTTGACGCATAGATAATCAGCTGATATTATCCGATAACCTTCGTTCTACGTTTTGGTATTAGTAAATGAGTTAGGTCTAATAAAATGCAGTAACTGAACTCATTGTCCGTCTGATGTACCTGCCATAATTAACAGCTGAGAAGGTAAACATTTAAAAAAACATTTGCTTTCAAGAACAAAACTTCTTGAACATTCACTTATATAACAACTAACTAAAACTACAAAAACATTTTTCACCGTTAAAATTTTAAATTGAAACTGTAACAGCTGATTTTTTACAGCGCTGTTACTGTAATAATAGTATGAATAATAATAGGTGATATGATGGAAGCGAATTTCTAAAATGCAATACAAATTAATAAAATCATAAACAAATGGTTTAATATGCGAATATTAACATGTATCATTATTTAGAGCTGGTTGTGATGGATTTTGCGCGTCGCGTGATGCGAGTGCACAAATTTATATAGGTAATTATAGTAAAAGATTAGTTTTATATTAATTCGTAACGATCAGCTGATTTCATTGAACTTAGTTGAAATGAAAGTTCATTTCCGGTAGGCTATAATAAGTTTTAGGTTATGTTGTTAAAAACTAGCATTGTTACAGTAAAAGATCAGTTGTTATGTTTTAACAATCAACTGATTTCATTGAACAGCTGATAGGCTGTAAAACGTTTTAGGCTATGTTGTTAAAAACTATCAATGTTAATTTGTCGTGTTTTCGAACAAGTTATTGTAATTAAAATTAAAAGGAAGAGAAAACATGATACATGATTTTTATTTTTGGTTCGATAACAGAAATTAGTTTTTGTTTGCTTTAAATAAATTTAAAAAATGAATCCCGACCGCTGTAGTGAATAATAATGTTGATTTTAATACGGAATAAGACGTAAAATACGACTTTCAAAAAAATGTAAGATAAAAGAGTTATAGGCACGCAATTATGGCACGGAACAATCCAAATTAATTACTTTGCCAATTGGAATAGGTCAGGATAGTTTTTCATTTCATGTCCCTTTTTTAGTGTTCTTATGATGATAAACGATCCAATAAAAACTGGCTAATAAGTCCAATAAAATTTCAAAACGTTATTTCAAACATGCCTAGTATGTTTCGTTAATGTTTTTGAAAGGCCTTTGTGCTGCTAGGAATACTTTTGAAGAATTTTGCTACTTAATCAAATCTAACGGACTGTCGACCACTTTGTCCAATTCCGCCAAATCGCAGTTCCCACAGTCCCGCTGAAGCGCGTGTTTTTAGTTAAACCAGTTTTCGCCCCATATACCACCCCTCGCCCCAAGTGACCACTATTATAATAATCAAGACTTTACATATTTCCGGAAACTATGATTTTCCCATGGTCACTGCGCTCCCTTATACAACGCGGGTAAACAGCCGTGACCGTCCGAAACCTGTTTAGAAACGTAATTCCGTGTGACAGGGGTTGGGGAGGGGGGTTGACTTTTGGATTTATCTGGATTATGCAAATTCTGTTCGTTGATCTTACTTGTGTAACGTAGACTTAATTGTGTAACGTAGAATTCGAATTTTTGATCGCAAAAATATAGCCTATGCAAATTAATCAGAAGTAGTTTTTTTGTTAGACTATTAGGGTCTTCTGTTAATTTATACTAATTTATACATAATTTTTTTGCTAAAATCATAAATATTTTTGTGATTTTTAAAACACGCAATTATTAAGGAATAAAATAACATGGTTTGTGGAAAATATGTTAAACACCATGACTGTATTTTAATTATTTATTTGTTTAAAAAAATTAATTTGAACGTTTTAAAATCTTCTTTTTGTATAAAAAACCGTCTTACTATTTATGTTCGTGAAACGTTTTTCACCTTTCCTGTGCGTTTTTAAACGAAATAATCTTCTAATAAGCTATCACAAGTAATTTTTTTCGCTAAAATAAAATGAAATATTTGATATTTTGCATATAGCGTAGTTCAACTTTCCTAAACAAGACTTAGTTTAAAACTAGCCTACCAATTATTATATTATTTAGGGGATGTTCTAAAACTAAAAGTTTTGGTTAGTTCCGTTAAACTCAAAAATATTACCATAAAGTGCAGATTCGTACGGCCCATTCAGTGTTAAACAAGTAACGTTAATTTGGTACCTGAAAATAATAAATATTACAAAATATGGTAATGTAACAAAAAAAAGAATCTATAAATAGGCCTTTAGGCTCACGTTTTATGATTTCAAAATTAAGGAAACGTTCACGAGTAAAATAGCCTTCAAGCCGTTTTGTTTTCATATGTCAATTTAATTTTAAAATTATTATATACCCTATAAATAAATATAAAGAGTTTTATTTGAAAAACAAATATTTTAAAATATTTTGACAAGTAATTCTACATCTAAAAACTAAAGAGTTTATAAAAGAATATATCCAGAAACGCACCATTCGCGAAACATTTCCTTTTTTAATAAATATAAGTAGGCCTAACTATAATTACTGGGTCCCTAGTTAATTTTAACCCAAGTTAAATGGTAATTTATCAGAATGAAGTTTTGTTATGGTGATTTCATACGCTTTTCTATATAAGAAAATTGAAAATAAATGTGCTTTACGACCGTTTTTCAAAGTTTAATTTTCCGAAAAATTATTGCAGTACTGATAAATTGAGCCGAAACCATTTACGACTATTTTGTTAAATGGGTTGATTTAAAATTTTCTCACAATTAAATTATTACCTGTTTATTAAAGTAGACCTATACCAAGCGTAAAAATATGTGCTTTTCAGCGTTCAAAATTCCACTAAATTTACCAATTAAATTGTTCCCCAATTATTGTAGTTGGGCTGAATTTTATCGGCCGAAATTTAAGCGAAATCTCTCGAATGTGAGCCTTTTTTGAAAAGTATTTTTCCGTTCGCCACAATATTTGGTTCCCTCCCGGAGCGTTCTGTAGACTTTACGCTTAGACAATGTTCTAGTAGCTTGTTTAGGTTTTAAGTTAGGAACTTGAGAACTAGAGTTGGACGTAAGCAAATGATGGAAAACGTCCGAATTATAAATATTCCATCGTTAAATAAGAATTTTTAATAACAGGATGCAGTTCTGTTATGTTTTGTTAATATATAAAAATGTCTGGATAAACTACAGAAGAAATTTGTAGCTCACTTTTTGTCGCCATATTTAATGTCTTTAATAGTAACGTGTTACTTTTACACGACTGTAAAGACTTTTTTAAAGAATATATGTTTTATTTTGTTAAAAAAAAACACCGCCAAATTACAAAAAAAAAAAAAAAATATCGACGAAGTGTTCCTAGCCCTGAACACTTGCTACAATCGCCAATACTGTGTTATTAAACTAATCAATTCTGGATCCGGTATTGTTCCATACTCATCACCTGTTTTAATTGTTCCGCCGCATTTTAGTAATATAAATTATTAATTAAAATTTTGGAAAAGCTTTGCAAAAAATGTTAATAATACTCAACTACCAAGTCTCATAACTTTTCGTGTAAGAGTAAAAAGGAAAATTGTAAAAGATACAAAATTAATCACTTTAATCTATTTCAAACTGCTACAACGTTACTGAAATTCCATAAGTGTCTGTAGCCTATATTACTAAAATTTGAATAGTAATTCCGTATCAAAATCAACATTATTATACATTACAGCGGTCGGGATACATTTTTTAAATTTATTTAAAGCAAACAAAAACTAATTTCTGTTATTGAACCAAAAATAAAAATATGTATTATGTTTTCTCTTTCTATTCATTTTAATTATAATAATTTGTTCAAAAACACGATAAATTAACGTAGCTAGTTTTTAAAAACATAACCTAAAACGTTTTATAGCCTATCAGCTGTTCAATGAAATCAGCTGATCGTTACGAATTGATACAAAACAATTGATGTTATATTGTAACTAGCTATATAAATTTATGTACTAGCATCACGCGACATGCAAAATCCATCACAACCAGTCCTAAAATTTGATACATGTTAATATAAAATATTTGTTAATGATTTTATTAATTTGTGCTACGTTTTAGGAATTCGCTTCTATCATATCAACGAGACTGCTACGTGCTGCTACTATTTTAGTAATAACCCTGTAAAAAAATCAGCTGTTACAGTTTAAATTTAAAATTTTAACTGTAAACAATGTTTTTTGTAGTTCTAGTTAGTTATAAGTGAATATCCAAAAAGTTTTTTCTTGAAAACAAACGGAATTCTAATAGTAAAACTACTGATTTAACATTACTTTTTCGCGAAATTTAATCAAAATCGTTATTAAAAAAGTAATTATTGTGACACGTACAAACTAAGTTGAGTAAAATATGAGAAAAACGTTTGCGTGCAAAAAATCTCTAGTTGTTTGTTTAATAGACGATTGTCCATAAAAACATACTAAAAAAATAGTTTCAAACGATAAAATTAACTGCTAACTGCGGCTGCCTTTGCAGTAATTACTTGCATTTATTAAAAATTGCTCCTACAAAGTTCGAGAAACATGAAACGGCAAGCCGAAACTTTTGTACACAACTCGGGCCGAGTTAATTTTTTAAACGGGACCTCCAGGGGTGGGTAAGTAGCTAGGGGGAGTAACCCTCTTCCCCGTCTACCTGTTACCCCTTTATAAATACAGGGTATCACAATAATGCACCTGTTTGCTGTAAGGGTTACGTGATATTTACATTTAAGACTGGGGTAATTTTTTTTAATGCCTTGTCGAAATGAAATTTCAACACTGGTGCTATTTAAAAGTTAGCGAAGAAAGGTCTATGAATATAATAGGCCTACAAATTATATCCATTATATGTCAAATATTCGCCAGCAATGTGTTGTAGCTATACATTAAAAGGTTTGGAGGCATATTAATTATTTGCTCATCGTACTTTCGTAGTTTGACAATTTAAAATTTGAAGAAAAATAATATGCCTATGTCAAATAACGCTAATTTTAACTAACATTTACACAATACGTATTAGGATCTACTTCCTATATTCACAAAAATTGTTGTTCGATAGTTAAACGTTCCGATTTCTTAACACGTTTTTCATATTTTCTCCACCATTACTTTTTTTGTTTATTTCAAATTTTCAACGTATCAGTTTTCTCGTCTGTTTAAAAATTTAACAATATTTCGAGAGCTGATTTCTAAAACAACCGAAATTTCAAAAGAATAATTTGATCATATGGTAATTTTTAGCCAAATTTTATCAAAATAGTTATAAATTTGTGTTTTTAAGTTTTCATTTTCTCACAATAAATGTTCGCGAAAAAACAACTGACGGTTAGCCTGTATTTCAGGTCCCATAAATAACACAAAGTTTGTACACATGGGTGGAGAATAAGTTGAACGATTTCGATGAATCGATGTGGTCTTCCCGTAGCCTGTATCGAAACAAGCTATTAATTTTTACAAACAATCTGATATAATAACAATTTTCTTACTTTTAATGCGTGTACATGCCAAATGTTTTGCCTTTTAGGTGCTACTAGGTTCGTATATCCAAAATAAGTAGGGAATGCACTTTCTCATGTTTATTTTTTTTAATGTTTAAAATGTTCACTAAAATTTGAATATTTGTTTTTAAGAAATGAAGTACATTTTCCGGAGATTGTCGATTGCTCAAACTGTATTTTTTACCCATATATTTCATTTTGGTATTAGGTGCTACATTTGAAATAAATGTATTCGATTTTAAGGAAACTTGGTGTTATATTATTTTTACTTTATTATTTTATCAAAAAAAAACAAACATTCTGAAAAGTTTTAACCCCCCCACCGCGATATGTGCAATAATATTCAACTAATGAATAGATAACCATTATTCTTTAAGAGCCAAAATGTTTGTTTACGCGTTTAAGCTAAACCCGAACAGTCTGTTAGCCGCTGACAATAGAACAAACAAACCGGAAGTTCTCATGTGATATTCTTCTTCTTCTCTTCTATAAATATTTATCAAGGAAGGCGTAATTGTTGCTCTAAGGTCACTTGACCTCTACATTTTTCGACCAGTTCGAATGTCAGTTCTGGTTAGAAGTAGTCTACCGTTTTATATACTTGCCAATTTTGTGACGATATCGACCCACTAACGTTTAACCGGTAAGTCCCAGAGCTAAAAAAATTATTGAGGAAATGAAAATATAAGATTTTTTATGAGACTTACGAAGAACACTATATAACTTCATTTTGTTGTGTCGCAATTGTTTTTCAAAATTACAGAAAAAGTTAACTGGATCAAAAATAAACCTAAAAAATATTTGTCGTTCTAAAGAGTAACACTCGTCCAACTAAAAGTTATTATTTCGATGTTCTTAAAAATTTCAGGTGTTTACTTTAAGCGTAAACGTTTTCTTAAAACGACCACCATAACAAAAAATTGAAACTATAGTTTCTTTAGGTTTCAATTTTTTTAAAGAAACAATAGGCCTACATTTTTAAAATATTATTTTTATAGCATTACAAATTATCATAATAAAAATATTTGTATTTAAAACATTTAAACTGCATTATATTCTATTAAAATTTGGGAGTAGCCATCCCAGGGAATACTGTTGATCCTGACTTTTTGGAGCGTGTTTTTGTAAATGTCAAGGGGCATGTGAAAGAAATCTTTTATAATAGTACCGAGAACTCTTCAAGAACTGAACTATAAGGAAATTAAAATTAGATTCATTTAATAAAAATTACCTGCATGCGGACATGTCGGTAAAATGCACGTGGTTATTATAACTAAGGGGTGATTTATTGAAACTTAAAGTCAGGCCGTTTAAAAGTACTGATTTACAATGCTTCTTGTGTAACTCAGAGAAAATAGAAGATCTGTTGCATTGCCTTGCGGTCTTGTTTTAACTGAGTTGACGATGGTTGAAGGCAGACTTGCTGGGTAGAGGTGAAGTTACCGACTTCTTGAATGAGAAAGACTGCACTTCACGTTTTCACATTCTTAGCAGTAGTGAGTGAATGGAATTATTGTTTAATTTAAAATCAATAAAACGTTAGAGAAGTGATTATTGATTTGAATGTTTGAGGTTTTAGATTTTATAAAAAAAAAAATTTTTGTTAAATATTGTGTAAGTTTTTATGGTTTAGGTTTAGTATTTTCGTGTAAAAAAAAGAAAATATTTTTTTTTTTTCCAGGGTATTGAATTATTTTTTGAAAGTCGATTCATCTAACGGTCATAGGCCATGGGTGTGTCTTCTTATATTGTAATATATATTTGCATTATTATATTTTGTAAACTGGGTTACAGTAAAGACGTTTATCTACCTATTAATTTCAAATTGCACTAACGTTTTGTAAGTCATTGCGGGAAACAAGTTAGACATCGTTGAAAAGTGTGGTCGTAAAGTTAACGAAGAAAAAATGGAACAGTGAAAACTTGGGATATTCGATTTCTTGAAATCAAGTCAAAATATTTAATTATAATAAAGAATTATTATAATTCTCAAAGTTTAATTATAATAAAGAATCATAACTCCTGCAAATATCCAAATCTTAAATAAAAGGTAATTCAGTTAAGAGAACAGTGAGGGTAAAGAAATTAACATGAGCTGTTAGATTTTCACCTTTTCCGATTGCTTCTGAACGGAAAACATTAATAATTTTGCAAGTTATGCACTTAATTTGGACCCTAAATAGCTAAAGTCGATCCAATTTTAACTAAAACTATTTTTTAAAAATGATTTTTCCTATGTTTTTATATGGCAGGTACCCTTAATTTGGTGTTTTGTTGTTCGACACGATTGCAATACTTTACAGGGCGAAGAGAAAATAAGGACGTTTGAGAGAAACTATAAATGAGCCTACAAATAGGCCTACTTTGCCCAAAGCCAGAGCACGGTTCACAATCTTTGCCCAGAACTGTCCGTCCCCGAGGGTGAGAAAGGGCACAAAAACAGCCCCTGAATCATTAATTTCATTACTGACCCTCCTTTCTGCGAAAAATAATTGCTCTTTTACTAATTAAGGCAGATGTTTTTTGAAACGTTAGTAGACCGACATGCTCTTTTTTGGTTATTGTTTTTGTGACCCTTGTTGAAAAGATGTTTTCAACGTTAAAGGGTGAATCAGGTGTCACCGGGGTAATAAGTGTCAACAATGCAAATTAAAGGGTTGTTCTACCCTCGGCGGCTTTGCACGGTGTCTTTTCACTGTTTTATATTTAAGTTATTTAAAAAAGTTAAGTACTTTATTGTAGCAAAAATGTCATCTACGTGTGGGTCCATTAGTATCGTCTCTCTGTTTATACAATTCTGCAGGTTGCATAGGCCTACATTTTGTACAAACATTAGACAGACTTTGTCGTTTTGGTTAAGAATTTGTTGGTCAGATTTTGTTTAGATTATATGGTTATTGTACCAAATTTAAAAAAATGTGTTGTTCGAAAGTAAATAAAAAAGCACTCAGGTTTTATTTTAGGCTTCATTTATTCTCAGACAATAAATTTTTCCAATTTCATTAGCTTACATTGATTTCAGTTAAAATTTTCATGTAATGTGATCAAAATTTATGCAAAATATGATTCTAAAAAATTTTGCTGATTTTCCGATAGTTTCAGAACGACGATTTAGAAATAAGTAGCAACATTAGAGATAATTAGATGCAAGACCTATTCATTTTCTTACAAAAATGGAAATGAAATAACAAATCAGATTAACTTTTTGGTTTTTGATTTCAAATTGGAAGCTTATAAAAGCAATAAGTTTGAAGAAATGTTTCTACAGATAAATCAGTACCTACATTAATGTCATGTATCAAGGTTCATTTATTTTTGTTGATTAGAATTTTGAAGTTTGTTTGAAATTTTGTGCTCACTGTTGGTATCATTTCTGCCCAATTTTAGAAAAAACAAAACAGAATACAGAAATGTGTTTTGTTACTTGCTTTTTAGATTAATTGAATCCGTTTTAAAAGTAAGGCACGTTTTAAAAAAAAACCAAAATACATATTAAAAAATAACAATATTTCCCGTTTCACGTTTTACTTGTCCCTTGTCAAGTGGTTCCGTAACGGATTTTATAAATTCACTTCCCGAAATAATTAACCAAAGAACAGTTCGCACCTCGAGTGATCTCACGCTCCCATGTTCCATGTCCCGGCCGTAAACTGTTGAACAAAACGTTTGTTTACGCGATTAAATTTTGGTTAATTTAACGATATTGAACTTTGCCGCGCAACGTGTCCGCCTTACTACAAGAATGACCTTGAGTGAAACCTCCTGAGAAAGAAGTTTTATGCGAGTGGCGTTTAATAGCGCAGACGCCACAGTAGTGGAAAAGTATAAAGTTTCATTGTCCTTTTGGACGGCAGCTACTGGGTTACCGGACGTTTTATGACCTTGGGAGCGCGCCTCGGACTAGTTTGCTTCGCTCGAAATAGGTTCATGCTAGCATCGAGCCACTTATTACACTCTAGCATGTTTGTGGTGTTCCACTCATTGTTTCTGGCTTGCTACTTCCGTTCAGAGTGGAATTGTTAAAATTGTGTGAAAGTTAGAAATATATTGTATGAACATTGTTGACGATTTATTATGAGCTAAGACTACAAATTAAGATAAATACTTTAACACTTTATTACTCTATTCGGATACCACTCTATTGATGTTTATTTATTTCACAAAATATGTTGAAAAAGAATATATTTTCAAACTTGAATACAAAATTAAATATGATGACAGTGTTCACTGATCTTAATATTTTTGTAGATATATTCGTGTTCAGCCGAAAAAGTGGTTCTTATGTAGATGCATGTATGATTGTATGTAGGCTACACATCTGAAAAGACAACAAGAATTGACAGTTTTCCGTGAATATTGGAATTTAGATCTAATTTTCCCACATCTAAAAAATTTTATAACTTAAAAAAAATTGTGTATCCCCTTGTTTCCAATAGAAACTCTTAAACATTTTATACCTCACAAAAGGCTCATACAATTTCTATAATATTGTGCTCAAATGTTGTCCATAACTTTGACGTAATTATTTAATAAAATTTCTAAGTGAACCACTAATTTTTAGAAATTTTTAATTTTTTCACTAGTTAGATACAAACAAAATCAAAGCTTAGACAGACTAATACAACCAAATAAAACTATACTTACAAAATAAAAGTAAAATAATAAATTAAAATAAATCATTTTATTTAATTCCTCGGGGAGTTACAGAGGCGAAGCTTTCGTTAATGATATCTTTGCTCAATATATAATTAGTTTGAACATATGTTTACAAATATCTTATTTTGTTTAAATAAATAAATACGTGAACCTAACTTAGATATTATTTACTGTAATTATAGCAAAAGATCAGTTGTTTTGTATTGATTCGTAACGATCAGCAGATTTCATTGAACAGCTGATAGGCTATAATAAGTTTCAGGTTATGTTGTTAAAAACTAGCAGTATTAACAACAATCATTATAAATGTTTATAATAATTTCGAATATATTATAAACGGTTACAACGTGCACGTGTTCTTCAACTAAGGAAAAATACCGAAACTAAATCAACACAACGTTTTCGTTTATTACGCGTGTACTGTTACCGAAAAGGAGGAAGAAAAAGAGACAGAAATAGAGAAACAAAATTCGTTTGTTCGTTTCCGTTTCATTAAAAAGGTTCGAGACATTTTTTTCTATTCACATCTGTCGCTAAAGCTAACGGGAAAAAACAAAAAGCGGTAACCAGCTATATTAAATAAAAATATAAACAAAACGAAATACTGTAGTTAAATTTAAAGAAAATATAAAAAACAAACAGTCCTGTTTCACACAACGAAAATAATGAATTCTGTATGTGAAATAGAAACAGAAATAAAAAACATATGCACTTACATAAACACGTCAAAACAACTCATTCATGCAAAGAACTTTTTTCTGTACTAATGTACATACTTACACGTTCATACACATATGTCAATCATAGATATGCCCACACACTACACATACACAACTGACAAACATATACATACACGTCTCAGTTTAAGAGAAGGAAAATTTTAATTAAACAACTTTTGCTATCCTTTAGTAAATTTTTCGATATTTATTTTGAAAATATAAATTTTTTTCAAGCAAGTGGAGAAATGTCTGTAATTTGTTTAAATTATAATTTAAGAATCCGACAATTTTACTATTTTTTTTTTTTTTGCAAAAAACATTGAGGCTATTATCGCCTCCCTAAATGTAAGTGTGAGTGTAAAGTGTTAGTCGTAAGTGTAGTGTTGTAAGTGTAAGTGTGTGTTAGACTTGGGTACCGTGAGGGACATCTAAGTCTTCTCAATAGGTGCAGCTAGTCTGCACTTCCCTGCGGGGTACAATTGTAGGGTTGTTCATTTTTATCGTGGAACTTTGACTGCCAACTTGTTTCTAAAATTATAAAACTTGTCACAGGAAAAACTAAAAATCTCTTAAAGTAAGTCTGCATAATGCTTTGTAAACATAGAGGCAAAATATTAAATTAGTCCTTATTTCTCCGTAAGTGTTATATTAACAAAAAAAGAAAGTCGGTCAAATTTAGTCAAAATTGGTTTATCCGCTTTTATGAAGTTACATAATAGCAAGCTGTAGCCTATAGCAAACTGTAAGTAAAAGAAATGTAGGTCACGGGTTGTAAGTGAACGGAAAAAACAAAAATAAACCTTCATCACAGTCGAGTTTTTCTTTCTGTGTTTACTTTTTAAACTAATTTTGTACTTTTACTTGAGTTATGAATATTTGTATGTGTGACTAAATATTGAGATAAATCGATAAAACAATATTGATAAATAAACAGGTTTTCGCTTTTTTATCGGTAAATGGAAAATAACTGCAAGTGAGAAAGTTTCCCGTAATGCTTATTGTTCTTTTTATGGATAAATCGGTTTTCAGGATCCCTGGATAGAAAAATCAAATGGTGCGTAGACTATGGGACTTTTTCTTATACTTCAAAATGCAGTTTTCTTTTTGCAATGTTTTAAAATTACCTTTAGAATCTAATTTAATTCAATTACGTTACTCTCAATTTGATTTCACTGCCGCACAAATATTGCCGTACCGAGAGTAAAGCAGTACAGTATTCAGTATTCACTTCAAAAATGTAGTTTCTCATCGGTTATGAGTCAGCCTCGGCCTTACACGTTTTTGTTTTACATGTTTTCTATTATTATTATCGAAATTTACAAATAATATTATTCCACGTAATTTATTCATTGTAATATTTTAAACTACTAATTCTACCGTTATTTTATTCAATATTTAGCGTATTCCATTCTCGCCTTTTTATTATACAAATCAAGTAGTCTATCTATGGTCAAGTCGTGTGATTTTGTAATAAAATATTATTGTAAGTCACTGATTGGCATTCTGTGATAATCAGCTGTTTCATGAATTTTACAATGTTCCCTTCTACAATGTACTCTCAATTCTATTTCACACTATAAAATTTTCTGTACCACACGTAAAGAAATATTCAGTTCAAAAAATGGTTTCACCCTGGATACTGCGCATAAATAACATTTCTGTGAAATTTGTCATGTGTAGGACTAAGCTGCAGATATTATTTAAACTAAATTTCAATATTTATTTATTTCCTCAGACACTTTGCCAAAAAGGCCCTACAAACTAAAGGAAATAATATTTTCTTAAAACAGTTTTTATTTGTTTTGATTACATTTAGCTTAAATGTAGTCTAGTTAACCCTCGACAGATTGGAATATACCAGTAATAAAACATAAAACTATGTTTTGTAATTAGGAAAATCTGCCATATTTCTGAAAATTAGCTTATTTTTGTATAACTAAAGTCAGTGTTCTAAAAAAATAATAATAACTTTCTTTATTTCAAATTGTTTAAGAACTGAGTTTTTTACGTAAAATAACCAAAAATTTATGTAAAATCTGACAAGAAGATTTTTGTACTGCTTCTGTTTATTATTTATTAGTAAATTTCCAATATAATTATGTACAGTATGTAACGTGCCCCACTGCTATGACTGTGTTTATTTCCTTTTTTTAGTACTTACCACTACAGCTGTAATGTGAATACAGTGTTTGTTTGCAATGTTGGCAACCGTGCTACTCTACCCCAGTAGTGAAACCGAACATTGAGTTATTAGCAACATGTGTTATTTATCGGCACGGGGATGAATCGCGCTAATCAAGAAGTGCATCTTTTCCCTTCCCCCAACACTTAAATTAGTCCCAATAAAATATTGCCCTTCCTTATAATCGCATCTGACCTTTCCTTAACGCTAAATCATTGTATTTCATTGGCATTGCCAAATAGTTGTTCAGGAAGCTTACATGAAAAGATTCGAAGCTAGACGTAACCGATATGATTTCGATAATATTTGGCATACTTTTGTAATATTTTTTTATAAATATAGAGTAAATAATTTTACAAAATTCATTCTTCAACAGTATTCATAAACTTTAAAATCATGTTCGCGTAATCAATACTTCGTAATTGATTTTACCGAAATATTTTTTTACAATTTTTAATTTGAATAAAATAACAGTTTGTCAATAAATTTAGGATTTTGAATTTTTGTATATCTGAGATACTTAGGTTCTAAGTTCTTAGCATCTTTGAATCCACGAAATAACCTGTGTAAGTTACCAAAAAAAGTAGATAGTTTATATTCTAAGAATTAGTTGTTTAACGGAGATCAGCTTGTGTCATGTTTTGATGTCCGATAACCTAACCTCGATTTGTTTGCAAAGGTTAAATATCGTGTCTTAATCAGTTGATCCCTTGTCATTCTATATAAAAAAGTGACCAATTGTTAATGGGTTATTTTTGGAGTAAATGGAAATGTTGGCCTGGTATTGTAATTAGATTTAACCTTAACATTAGGCAATATAACGTTCAGGTTAATAGCGTATTTTAATACAACAAACGATAATTCCCTAAATGCTGAATAGTCCGATTTTTTATTTGATAATCAATTAACCAGTGAAGAAATGTTTAAAATATTTGCTGCTTTTGAGTTATCAAACTCGTTTTGAAGCTAAACATCGTAATGTGTTATATTAAACATTTTAATGTGTATTATTTCGTCGCGAGACTTGCAAAGCCAAAAGTTCTTCAACCGCTGAAAAATATAGTACCTAATTAAAAAGTAACCTATATATAATTAGACATGCTTTTTGCTGCAGAATAAAATTTTATTCCTTCTTTCAAAAACCTTTGTTCTGTATTACAACACCGGACTTGTTACTTTCACTAGAGTACAAATTGATTATAAATCTCTTAAACATCGCAAGAAGGTAGGAACCAAAAGAAGAGAAAAAACATAATTTCTTCATTTTTATACAAAAGGTTTAAAGACAACATTTTCAGTGTAAAAATGTTTGACTGAATGTAACGAATACATCTTTCCGATCGGTTTTGTACCAAAAATAAGGACCTACCTTATAGAAACTACATATATGTGGTACCTACAGGTTCGTCACTACACCAGGGCGGAAATCTCACGCCTCGTACGTTTCTGTTTAAAGGCTTTACAATAAAATAAAAAGACAAAACTGATAAAATATTTGTAAACAAAATTCCAGGCACAGTATAAAGTGTCCCAGTGAGAGTGTACACATTGTAGAAAGTAATATTTACTTTATCCACGACTTTACTAATTATTGACCGAATCAGTTCTAAAAGTAGAATGGGCCAGTTCTAATACGTAAATGTCATTAAATAAAAGACTCTGCTTTTAGTAAACAATAAATACTGAAGCCTAATTTAGGTATGTAATGTAAAATACTGTTATAGTAGGTTTGATTTGTAAAAGTTACAATATTAGCATTCCGTAATTAGCTTTATAATAAGTTAGCCTATAGTTTTAAATACGAAAGTAGAACAAAGTAAGGCCTGTTGTATTAAATAACCTAAGCTTAATGAATGACACTACTTTATTTTATTTTATTTTATATTTTTGTTGTTATTGTAAGGCAAAGAACACATTGAGCTTATTATCGCCTCCCTAAATGTACGTGTGAATGTAAAGTGTTAAAGTCGTAAGTGTAGTGTTGTAAGTGTGTGTGTTTTAGACTTGGGTACCACGAGGGACGTCTAAATCCACTCAATAGGTGCAGCTAGTCTGCAGCCCCCTGCAGGGTACACTGCTTTATTTATAGGTCATACAATTATTATATAACTGTAACGTATATTTTAACAGAAGTTCATATTGATAAGAAATAGTAGGCCTACATGATTTTGCAACGATTTTATTTAGAAAGATACGTACAGTAATCTTAAAATACAAGTATTAAATTAAAGATTAATTTATTATAGTAATTCATTTACATCTGTTGTTATTTTTTAAATTATTTTATTTACAGAAATGCTTTTTACGTTAAATTACGGATAGCGGATTCATAAAAAAAGTCCTATACCTCTTTTTCTTTTCCTTCATGTAGGTTATCAGCAAGGAAAGTTACGATTGCTACAGATTTCATAGGTCATATATATTTCATCTGTATTTCATAGTTTAAAAAGAGATGCTATAACACTGTTCAACTTCTTGCTGTACATTGTTGTATATTATTCGTTTCTTTTTCCCATTAATTTCTAAAAGTCGTACGGGCCCACTAGTGAATTATAAAAGGAACAAATCGAATATTAAAATTCAAAAAGTACGTTATTTGAACTTGTCGTTGACTTTTTTCTGTGTTTAGGCACCTGCAGAAGATTCTCTTTTTGAAAGAATAATTTCTCTTGACTTTTTTCTAAAGCTTTCATTCTTTTGGACCTTTAGAAAGTTCTAACAAACAAAGTTAGTTTAGGTGAGAAAATTTTTGTTTTAGTAAAACAAAATAGTACATCACCGTTACTAGCGCTGTCTCACTACGAAAATGGTCAAGTGTTAATATGCAGTATTTTTACTTTGACCTAGTTCTATGATTATTTTATTATTGGCAGAACTCTTGGCATCGCATTGTTTATTTTATTTTCTATTTCTTTTTAATATTTTTCTGAAAATTTATTATTTAACAGTCAAAAGTAAACGTTGGAAAATTGGCAAAGATAATTGAGATAGATTATATCGAAACAAAGTTAAAAACATCGTTAGGTCTTCCCTCTCGTTTAACATCAGCGTGCGAGAAAGAGATAGGCAACATGAGCTAGATCAGATTAATCAATATTTCACATTATGCAAAATCATGTAAATAAAATACTTTTAACATGACATAATTAAACATGTAGTTATGATACTTAGATCATTATCGTAATCCTATTACTCGTAATTATATTTAATTATGTAAAATCACAAGGCCTACACGAAACCAGTTCATTTAATTAGGCCCAAGTCAACTGTCGTGTTTTCTTATAAAAAGCCGTGTTTTCACGTAATTTATAAAAGTCGCGGTAAATTAAATTCGGTAGTTTAATTAAATCTGTGTTACCGACATGGTTGAAACGTCGGTAATGCAGAATTAATTTAATTTTACACTAGAGTGAGTATCAATACGCTTAGGCAGTTCCCAGGGTCGTTCGTGTTGTATGTTATTTATTACTTCCTTGATTTGTTTTAATGTAAACATTAATTCGAAAGAAGAATAATGAAAGAAACTATTTTACTGTTAGAGTACTTGTTTTTTTTCTAGTTATCCTTGCAACCATTCAAAAACTATTGGTTTCAAATTGTAAAACAAACTTTCTTCGTAAAATTTGGAATATGATTTGTAAATATAGGTCAAACAAACAAAAAAATTGATACTATTTCTGATAGTTTTTAGCATTTTTAAAATAAATTTTGGAGCTTAAAGTTGATGTTTTCAGTAAGTTTTACACGGTTTTATGATTTAAAAATTAGTTTAAAATATAATTCGAATTGTTTGAAAAAATATTTGTTTAATCGTTTCACTTAATTGCATTAAATTATTTTAATTACTTTACTTAATTGGTTAATTAATGATATCAGTTCTGTTTTTTCTCACTATGTGTTATTTAGATTATTTTTTAATAAGGAAATTCATCAGATAATAGGGCCTGTTGGACTTTTTTTTAAATATGTTCAAGAGTATTTCCAGGATGAATAAATTTTTTCAGGATTTTGAGTCAATTTACCTTTGTTTTGAATATGAAGCTATTTGAAAGTTGCAAATTCTCAATTCCAGTTTTAGTTGTGAGGCTATAAAAAATGGTCCATTTTGATTAAAATTTGAAAAACCAACAAATTGTTTATAATATGTGAGCTTCTGTTGAATATAATAGTCTATTAAAAAAATGAGACCAATAAAAAAACTTCTCAATTTTTCCCTCCTCCCACTCATAAAAATATTGTTGAAAACAAAAAGAAATATTATAAATCGTTTTTTTTTTTAATTTCGGTATTCGACAGGTTTTTCTCGGTCAAACTTTATTTTGTTTTTTTAATTTACTCTTGAACCGTGAATATATATTTTTTATTTCAAATTTGGTAACAATGACTTGACTTATATACCTTCATGTGTGAAAAAAATTTGAGAAATTAGCTGACTTTCAATACCGTTAGACTTACTTTGAAAACAGACATATAATCGGACACAGAAAACCTCGTTTTAAACTCGAGAGGACTGGAAAAGAATATATATGCATGAAAGTATATATCATACCATTGAGTGATTCTTTTCTTGACCATTTTACTTTACAAGAAAGCTATTTTAGATATTGTTTTTTAAAATGTTACTTAATTATGGAATATTAATATTATTAATACAGTTTATGCAGACATTTGCCAACATTTGTATAGGATTGCCAAACATTGTACAGCAATGCACAACGTTTCGACAATATGGATAACTTCCGTTCTCAAATGCCTAACTTTTAATCTGAACATGGTACTAGAGCATAAACCTATCTGCCTATGCCTATGTCAAAATTCTTAATTTTCCTCAGAAATCTTCCCTGATTGTTTTTCTTAGTTTTAAAGTATTTTAACGTAGGCCTAGGTGTCTAGGCTTATGTTCTAGTTGCATGTTTAGGTTTCAAGTTAGGCACTTGAGAACGGAAGTTGATCCGTACTTTCAAAATGCCGTATATTGTTTAAATATATAAATGGTGGAAAATATTTTAATAAACAATAATAGTTTTATACTTTTGTATACTGAGAAAATGTAATTCAAATTAAGGTTAAATAATTCTTCTGAATAGTTTATTACTAAGGTATGCTGGAAACAATACTCATTAACTGTAGAAAAACTAAATTACTGAATATACATTGATAATGTTAAATTTCATAAATAATGCTACCAACATTATAAACAAAAAAAAATTTGTTAATGTTTAAATTTAAATAGAAATAAAAATAAGTAAATGAAGGGAAAACAACGACTACAACTGGTAATAATTTACCTAATACAGGCATACACCGACAGATCTTAAGTGTTTATCTTTAAAGTTTACTTGATAGTGGGCAAAGGTTAACAGTTCGGAGTTTAGCATATATGAATATGTATCGAAATTTCTGGGGGGGAGGTCTACCACGCTAACGAAGCGAAATGGGGAAAAACCCCGTCCCTGATTATTTACATGTTTAATTTCGGGGGAGAGTGACCGTCAAATATGCAAGCTTTATGGCCAAACAGGCTCAGGTGACATTCCAACATTTGTTGCGACTGGCTGACTTTTATAACACGCTGAAGTGTTGCTAGCGCACCTCTAGCGCCTAAACGATAAGTCGAGAAATTATGAAGTTGAACTTGGAAGTTTTGTTAATTCCACAAGCATCGATCTATTGGAAATCTAAGTGGTCACAAGTACATGCGATGTTTATTTAAAATGATAGACAGTAAATAAATGGTGTATAAATATTGCACAAACTTTCTCATATGTGCATGCTATGAGAAAGGAAACCGACCTGTTTTCTAAAAGTTATTTAACAATTTTTGTTCAAATACGTATAATCATAAATAAAGTCAATGTACTAATTTTAAAATTAAATAAATTTACAGTTCGATATTAAATTGAAATGACAAAATAAATTCAGATGGCGATTACGGTTTATTTTCCTCTATTTAGGGCTTACTCTGAAACTGTAAATTTTCGTTTTTTTTTAACCAAATTTTAAATTTTTATCCCTCGAAATCCAGTAAATTGATTTTTGTGGATACATACTACCCACGTGGTCGATATGTAATGAATATGTACATTTAGTAAATGTACTCATTTTGTTTGGGCACTTTATAGCCTATCTACATATGAGCAAAACCGTTAGGGCCTATTTTAGAAAAAACTGATTTTTTTTAAAACTCGTGAAGTTTTTTTACCAAAAAACGAAATGTTTTGCAAAATTAAAAAAATGTTTCGGAATATTTTTCTCAATAACTTTCACTTAACGCGTGCACGTGAGCAGGGACTAACCAACATTTCAGTAAACCTAATTTTTCATATTCAGGAGATATTATAAATTCTCAAAATAGATTTGCTTACGATCATAATGGTTTCTACGTAATTCATATAGACTTATTTTAAAAATTTAATAAATATATGTCAAGGTTTTATCAAACATAACAAGTCAACGTTTAGTTTTTTCTTTAGAAAAAACCAAAAATAATCACAGAATGGCACGCAACTAAAAGCTCAATTGAACATCAATAAATAAAACAAGTGTTTCTGTGAGTAATTATAGTCTGTACAGACTGGGAAGATTAATTTTATGTGTTTTTGTGAATTATTTTAAAAGACGAGATCATAATCGCCTGCACTTTCGGGATCCAACCCGTGGATCTCTTATCAAACAAGAGCGGTAATCCCAACACAATAGAGGTAGTATGGGTTCAAGGTCACTAGACCCTACTGTTTATTTTTTTGATGGTTGATGATATAACCCTTAATAGCTTTGAGGTCACAGGTCAGCCGAAATTATACAGACTATAATACGAGATCACTGCACAAAATACCAACATTCGATTTTACATTTTGTAAAAAACTTTAAAACGACCTTGCCATTGAGTTTGTGTCAAGATTTTGGAACTTGACCAAAAACATCAGATGGCGGTCAAGGTTTTCTGCACCGTTTTATCTTTATTTTTTTTTAAATCTGTTTCTTGACCTGGCCTAACATTGTCGCGAGTTCTTAAGCTATCAAATTTGAAATTAAAAAAATCGAATGAAATCAAAATAATAGAGATCAATTAGAATTGAAAAATAATTTCAAATTCGATACACTGACTTGGCTTACGCATTTTGGAAAATTGGAGTTTTCAAAAATTTCTCAACAGAATTTTTGTAAAACGTTTCGTGTATGAATGGTTAAATCCGACATTTGAAATCATATATAGTAACTCTATGTGGTAATGATTGAAACATGTTTCTGCATTATTTATTTTAGTGATTGCGTAGAAAATATCGTGATACATTAAGTCCTAATCAATGTTTATTTGGTCAAAAATGTATTTTTTTTATTTTAATGTTTGCCCTTTTAGTCGTTCAACCGCGCCGCGTATCGTTGAAGGCTAAACGGCTTAACTGTTTTCGATTAAATTTGGCAACAATTAGCCAATATTTCGAACCGTACGGTAATAACAAAACAAATGTTTTTTCAGGCTTTATAGTGTTTCATTAAAACGTCTTTTAAACGAATAAGTTAAATGTTAGACAGTTATTTCTGTTCGAAATTATGTTTTCAGTAAAGTAATAATTTACAAAGACTGTTATTTTAATCCTACTGTTAATGGGAATGCAGACACTAACTTCCTCGTACGTTTGTCCTCTGCATAAAATCAATTCCAACACGAAGGGTTCAAATGTCATAATTTGACCTTCAAATCAGCTGTTTTGTCAACTCGGCAGAGAGCAGCACTTGACAAGTTCCTGGTAAAAGCATATAAAACTACAGTACACCTAATTAGTAAAACGATTACTGAATGCAAAACTGACTCAGACTACTTTCGCACTTACATACTTCCACAAACTAGTAATTTGGTGAACTGTATGATTCATTACGTGTTATTTGAACTGAGATTTTCGTGAAACTTTATGTGTTCAGTTAGGCGTATTTTTTGTATTTTATCCATAGGCCTATATCATGACATTAAAAAAATTAATGAACTGTTTTCAAGATCGTTTTTATTTAAAACTCCTTAAACTGCGAAAAATCTGCTTTTTCAAGATTACCTATTCTGTGTATGCATTACATTTTAATTGGCAGAGCGAAGCCAAGTCCCTGTTTCAAGTCGACCGATCGGCATTTGGTTTGTGCTTTTATTCGTTACACAGTTTTGGCCAAACGCATTGACCGATTATTTTAAAATTTGGTTCGGAGGTACCTTGTACAAAACCCGAACAAAGATTTTTTCCCATTCACTTTCTTTTCAAGATGGCGGCTCTGATTTAACGATGACCGCTTCGTAGAGAAAGAGTATACAATTTCCAATAAATCTAACCCAATAGTGTTTTTTGTAAATATTACGGTTGCCGGTTAAATTGGCGGAGGGGATACGATCGGTGATCAGGCAATTAATTAAAAGTATACTACGAGCTCTACTGTTCTTTGAACTATACTAGTAACATACTTTTTAATGCCGTGCTATAAACGATCATAAGTAAGCCAACTCAAAATCCAGCTCGATTACTTTTGATCAGTGTAAATCGAGAAGAAAAATAAACCCTGACCACCGTTTGGTTTGTTTATTCTTTCGATTTATTATTGAACTGTAAACTTTTATTAATATTAAATTGGTATGAACCAATTAAGGTCACTTTTTGCTTTTTTTGTAGTTAGCTTTTAAACCGATTTTTTGCGCCATTTAATTTAAAGATGGCAAATTAAGAACGAAACACCTTGGGAAGAAGAGCAGTAAGGATACTAAACAGTATCGTATAGGATAAACAGATATCCGAAAATAAATAAACATAGAATATACAATATAATTATAAAAAGTATATTCCCATATGGAAGCGAAATATGGCCACTGGAATAAAAAACAGAAAAATGTCTTGCAGCTTACAGAATTGTACCTGGCGAACAGCCACAGGTCGGTTGAAACGGGAAAAGATAAAAAAAATATGAAAGAATCCGTGAAATCATGGATGAGAAGCACACCACTATAGACAACATTAAAGACAAAACAACTTCAATGGTTTGTCCGTGGCCAAAGAATGGGCTAAAATCGACTTCCCAAACTGATTGTAAAATGGAAACCACATGGTCGCAGAAAAAGAGGAAGACCGACATTTAGGAAGAAAGGAATTTATAAGGAAGTGAGAGAGAGAGAGAGAGAGAGTGTGTGTGTGTGTGTGTGTGAGAGAGAGAGAGAGAGAGAGAGAGAGAGGAGGGAGGGAGAGAGAGAGAAAGAGAATTGGATTAAGGTCTATGGAACGACAGAGAAAAATAGAAGCAAGGAATCGGAAGATACCGGAGAACATTTTAAGCCGAAAATAAGAAGAAAATATTTACGGTAGCTTGTAGTAAATACGAGTGAATGACTGGTCCATTGTCTGAGGCATGCAAGTAGAAACTGGGGACGTAAATTGAAATAAGTAAATAATGTGAAAAGTTTCAGGTTTACCAGATCTTAATATAATCGAAGCCGCTGGAGAAAACAAGTGTAATCATCGAGGTTTTAGAGATCATGATCAGTGCACATTTCCTAAGTTGTTACAAATTGCTCAGAATTAAGTGTTGCTTTAAAACGACGGAAATTGTAAAAATAGTCTATTGTAGTTACAAGGGTGGTAGTTACAAGGGATAGAAGGGGTTGACTGAACTTGAGCTGGTATCAGCAATTATTTACCTCTAGCCACTTGCAACCCTTTGTCTCGGGGGTGATCTTTATGCTTTGTGTTAACACGTAGGCCTGCATACAAGGGTGTGTTTGAGCACCCTTATGTTTATTAAACTAAATATACTGCTTTAAACGATACTGCTTGACACATCACTTTTGAACTTTCAGCTAGTCGATTTTAATGATTTTCGAAGTAGTGGATTAGTTTAAAAGGAGCGTTTTGAAAAAAAAACATAAACAAATGGCGAAACTCAAAAATAGTTAAAGTGTAGGGGATTTTATGTCCGAGAATATATTTATTTCACGTAAAGCCAAATTGAGCTACTGACCTACAAGCACTCAAAATGTACGACTTTTTATTTTAAAGTGGCCCATACCAAGAATTTGAATGTACTGTAACTCAAAAATAAGTTGTTAATAGGGCCAGACTATTATTACCAAAGTTATCAACGTGAATTAGGTTAGATTAGGTTAGGTTAGGTTTACGTTTAGGTCAGGTTAGGTTATGTTAGGTTAGGTTACCTTACTACTCCGTGAATGTAAATACTAAATACCTACAATTTTGATCACAGTTCTTGGCGGTTCCTTTAAGTGCCATTTATGTAGGCCTATATCTGAGGAGCAAGTCGTTCAATTTGAGTTTGGGAATTAATGAGATCCTTTACGGACCTTTTGGACGTTTAAATGTTTCGCTCATTTTGAGTGCGCCCCTAAGTTAAATCTATTCAGTTATTCAACTACCATTATAGGATAAAAAAATGTAACTATGATTCAGTTAATACCTCGTTGACTAAAGGACACAAATTTATAGTTCCTTTTTGTAGGCTAAGTAACGGAAAATAGTTAAATAGGTTTTAGGCTATATTTGAAAGCATAACAAGATTTTTGTAATCTGTAATCCTCCTATAATTTTGTAACGGTTTTTATACTAGTTTTACTGCATTTTCTAACAGCAGAAAAGATATTTTAGTTCACTTTAAATAGAATAGGCTACTGTATTTACGGGATTTCGAATACAGTTTTCGAATACAGATTTCGAATACGGGGTTTTTTTATATCACGAATTCCTTACTAAAAATTTAAACCGAAATTCGCAAACTTCGAATAATATCTACAAACATTATACGGTGTAAATTAAGATGTTCCCTAACACTGATTTTCCGAATTCGTACAATTAACTCTGTATCCGCACGTTTCGGACGAGTGACCTATCGAACGTTTTTTTCAATTTACATTAGCCGCCAGAAGTTTCGCTCAATAATTTCACACCAATATTATTATCGCATTATTGACAATTTGAAAGATTTGCACGAGACTTCCAGAAGGACTGACAGGTCGCGTTCGCGGGTGAGGATGACCTGGAGTAGCCGGGTCGGGTCTCAGAGCGTGTCCGAGCATTAATTGGACACAGTCGAGAAGCGCCGGACCAATTAGACGTGCGCGCGTGCGTGCAAGCGCGCTCCGCAACGTACGCCGTGGCATTTCCTTGCCAGGCGTTTATTTACATCAGGGTGCCGGTGCGTTAGTGTCAGTGTAAGGTATTGCACTGGTGTAAAACTAGGATCAGTGTAACCGGTCTGAGCGATGTGTCATGTCTAATTTTGAAATACACCCAGAGTGTTTCAAAAGCATTTACCCTCTTTTTAATTTCAGAAACGAAAGAAGTATTGAACGAGCTCACTGCTACACAGTTTGATGATCGTAATAATTTAAGCGTAAAAATGATTTAAAATCCTAGCCAACAATAAAAAATATATTTTAATTCCTTCGTAAAATATAAAGTATTTTGTATACATGTTCTTTTCCGGCGGAGACAAATGAAGTGAGCAGCTGATGGGTTTAACGATCCCACCGTACTTCTTGCTCATCTACTCAGGGACACACACACACACACACTCACTATTTTACATAGCTTTGCTAACTTTAAAGTGTAAAGTGACCCGTGCTGATTAAGTGAATGACACAGGCCTAATGGTGTATCAAACGGAACCTTGGGAGACCTACCGACCTTCCAGTGTACCTTAGCTTTATCCATGCATGCTGGGCTCTATATGGGAGGACTTCATTTCGTTAACTGTCAGTGGGAGTTGCAAACAAGTAAGAATGTAAAGTAAAATGAGCGGTATTTCACCTCACAACAAAAGTTTGGGCCAAACAGAGTAAACCTCCGTAAAATGGGTCCAGAGAAAGAAAAATTGAAAGGAAATTAGCATGAGCAAACATCTTGGAAGCACCTCAATAAGGAACAGGAAAGTCATTAATTAGAATGGGGGAAGCTATCCACCTTGAATCCGCTCTTAATCCTAGACGTTATGAAGAGTGTAGAACTGGAGAAGGCGCTGTAACTGAGCATGTTAGGAATATAGAAAGGGGCACAAGAAATCTATAGAAGTCGCAGTGCAATAGTAACCCTGAAAATTCATTCATATAGGCCTATGCTCTTTCAAATAAAACATTTTTTAATTTTTGTAAAAATGAGCTAATGAGCTGTAAAAAATGAGCTGTTTTTATTACAGTCTGTATTTAGAACAGAATATATTCACGTTTTTAAAACACAAGTAGTTAGCTTTATTTTATACCGTTTAGGTCATAGCCTACTGCAAACCTTCTAACCGGATGAAATAGAATGCATCTGGGGCCTACAAACTGTAAGATATAACTTTTGTAATAATCGGACATTTAAAATGGGAGATAAAAGCGTGAGTGGACAGACAGACAGAACCAAACGTATTTCGTATGTCCAATGCCGGATTTAGGAACAGGCAAACATAGGCACTGCCCATAGGCCCCACCACATGAACAATTTTTTTTTAATTTTTCAAAAAAAAATGAAAATAATGTTACAAGATGACCTATGTTGTTTTTATTTTATTATTATTTAAATTATATATGACGGGTGGGTAGATAAAATGATAAGTAGGGCCTATTTAATTATTTATCTGCAAGTGAAATATTGAGTTGAAGATCGATTTAAACAGTGTCCCAATATGTTTAAATAACCTATGGCGTCCGAGTAAGTTCTCTGTAAAAGAATACACTCAAGCCTTTATAACGACATTGATTTAGACTTCATATAACAAATATATATATATATATATATATATATATATATATATATATATATATATATATATATATATAGGCCCCCCACCCCCACCATCCCGTTATATAGGACCCCACCAAGTCTGCCTATGTTGTCAAATTTTATAAATCCGGCACTGGCTGTGTCTGAAAACAAGTTTTGGTATAGAACAAGAATTTTGTTACGGTCACAAATTGTCATTAACATGTACTGAACAAGTAATATAAAAAAAAAGTCAATTCCTACTTAGGTCATGCCTTTCCATCACGTCAGCGAGACAGCTGCGTGCTGCGATTCCTAAAACCAACATAGGATAGAACATAAATGTTATTTAAATCAAATCCTATCCTTTACTCTGTACAAATATGCGATATTAATATTTGACAAAGAAACTGTAATAACATCAAGTGTCATCCACTACAAGTTTAAAAAAATATATCTGTACTTGAGTCAATGAATAATAGTAGGAATTGCCTAAGGAAATCCTGTCGTATAGTCTGTACAAATATGCGATATTAATATTTGACAAAAAAATGTATTAACATGAAGTTTCTTCCACTACAAGTTTAAAAAAAATCATTTGAACTTAAGCGGATGAATAGTATTTTATTAACGATTGAAAATTTGAACAATATACATAAATATAAAAGGGAGAGTGTGAACTAATAGTAGGAATTGAAAAAGGAAAACAAAACGCAATAAAACTGATTTTAAAAATCAAATAGGCCTAGGTCCCGACATATTAAAAAACATCCGTACAGATGAGCAAATTTAAAAATTAGTACCTATCAGTTCCTCGGCGGCCATTTTGAAATCTGTTTCACACACGGACCGCTTATGCCAGGCAACAGCTGAGCCAGACTTAGCGGTTTAACACAATTCCGCATTAAAGAAGAAGAAGAAGAAGAAGAGAGATGCTGCTAACCACAGTAATCGCACATAACCTATCAGCCATCTCTGTAATCTACCTCAGCCCCAACTGCATTGTCCGAAGAGAAAGCCAATTATTGGTAATAATAGGATATTGTTGAGCAGTATAGTAAAAGTGGTATCAATTAAAATGGCCGGGAGAAAGTAGGGAGGAGGCGAGATATCGATACTTGCGTGGGCGGCGGAGTCACGATCCGATAGCGTTGTAATTAGTTCTTTAATGGCCATGCAAATACCGTGCAAGCGCAGCGAACTACAACCTGGGACTTATGTCGGCATGGCTATGTTTGCTTCTTTAAAGAAACTGACGCGGAATGGTTATGGTCTTACGGTAAGAATGTGGGGAAATGTTTATGATGAATATGTTAAGTGACACGCGGTAAATCTATCACTGACAAATCCACTGCCGGACATACTAAATAGTACAATAATATGCACTTACTTTCTCACATATCCATTATCATGTGGGATACTTACTTGTCGCATTCCTACAACGTCCGGTTTTTCTACTAATTTTAATTGTATGCCCTACATGTTTTTATAGCAGGAAATAATGTCCTAATATCTTTTAACAAATCAACCAAAATTAACATTGCATTATAAACTTATTCAAACAGTTATTTCACATCATCATTAGTTTGATAAACAGTTTGACTAGAAGGATAAAAAAATAATTTTATTTTTTCAACGAATTTTGAAAATTCATAGTTTTAATTTATGCGGTTTTTTACGCTGATCACACTATGATGGTGAAATCTGATTTTCAAAAATATTTAATACACAAAAGTTACGAATTTTTAGATGTGGAACGAATTTTGCTTGTTAACGAACTTGTCTAAGCTATTGAAAAAATCGATTTGCTAAGTTTGAATCAAATCGAATTGAAATTGCATTCGTGAGCGTTATAAACACACACACACACACACACACACACACACACACACACACACACACACACACACACACACACTTCCTTTATTTGAATTTCCATTATTTTAATAAGCAGTGAAAAAGTGATTTAGAGGTCAGGATCGGCCTCATTTCAAGGTCCCGAGTCTGAGTCTTATCACGATGACCGCTGCAAGAGCTCATTTTCCAAAAAATTCGCTAAAAATATTTAACGTTGATAGAACTAAACGTAGGGATTTTTATAAATTTCAAATGAAAATTGTAATTGTCGTTAAACGTTTTAAACTTAAAAATATGACGCAATGGAACATTACGACATTAAATAAAAGTTATTACAATATCAGCTGCAATAACTAATAGGCCTACTGCGTAAGTACCCAAATAACCGGTACGGGTTTGTTGCTATCTGGGGGAAATCTGAAAAACAAGCGTATTTTTCTGAATATGCTCAAATTTTAGTTATGTGTCTACGTGCTTATTGGTATCTCGAGTTAGTCTAAGTCTGAAAATATATATTTACGAACAAATAGGGTTTGTTTTATTTACTGTAGAAGCAAATAAAATTTATTTTATTTCAAATTGGGAAACTAGCTTCAGATATGATCCTGTATGAATGACGACGCAACTGTAAGAAATTAAACCCACTTTCAGATTCTTTTTGTTCCATGTAGCTGCCGAAATGAATTGTTGGCAAAATAAAGCAAAAACGTTTATTGTAATGTTCAGTTTGACAATTTCGGCTTTGAATTTCACAAAAACTAATTATAAGTTTTCAAAGAATCAGGTGGAAAGGCAGAAGTATATTATTTCAAATATCAGTGTGTCAATACAGCTGATCTCAGAACGTAGGTTCTATTAATATTTGACAGTTCTAGACATGTAAGAAGGTCTCCAATACGTGCACGCCGGTCAAGTCTCGAGTACTTTGGTTTTATTCTGCGTATCCATTTCCACTTGGGACAATATTTTGTGGAAACACTAAAATGGTCCTAACGCCTTCACGGTGCTGGAGTCACGACAATGTTGAGCATGCATATGTGAATATTATTGAGCGACTTTGAGTTCAGCACCGTTGTTGCATCGATTCAGTTGCGCATATGCGCAGTTTTGAGCTTACCAGCTGACTTGCTGACTACATAGTTGCTGAAGTGTTATCGCCTACTACACAGGCTTAGTGTCACAACGTGAAAATTTATTTATAGGTTATTATTCTTATGACAAAGGTTTTGTAACTACTTTGAATTATTAGGCTATATTTCGTTTATTAGATTAGTGTAAGTCGCCTCGGTGGCCTAGTTGATAGCGTAGTGGGCTTTCACCCCGAGGCCCCGGGTTAGATTCCCGGCTAGGGCTTGGCATTTTCATACGCTATAAATCATCCCATCGTCTGCATTAGCCCAAGTGTGCACAATAGTCGAACGTTAAAAAAAAATTGATTGGTTTATAGGCCTTCACTTGTAGGTTTAGGTAAAAAAAATTACGTATTCTAATATAATGCCCCCCTAGCCATTGTAGTAAACACTCACTTTGTCCACCTTCTAAGATTCAACACAACACTGCAACTAATGCTGAAGGGGATTGAAACACGTGGGTTAGCAATTTTGAGCCAAACATTGTTGCTGGTTTGAGCGTTTCGCTCTATACTGTAGGAATGGAACGTACCATAACGAACCCCATAAGCGTTAGAAAACTGAAACAAAAAATAAATTGGACGATTCCAACACTTAACGAAACGGAAGGCCGCCACCGCTTTAATAGTTCACTGCATACCTAATAACATCCTGGAACTTAGCGGCGGAAGCTGAGATTGGTACAGAGCGGAAGTGATCGGCTCGCGTGTTTCGGACACATTTCCTTCATCAGCAAATCGTTGATATCCTGCGCATGCATATTAATTTCTTGCCAGACACCTGAATTTAGAACTAGGCCTACTGGGTTGGAAACTACTTACAGTAGGCCTATATCCTAAAATTGCTTCACAGATCATGAAGTACTTTTGGTTTTCGTATCTCCAAACATTTCAAAGTATCTCGTCTTCTAATTACCAGATAGTTTTGAAAATAGCATCATATTTGCAGTTTTTACTAGTAACAGACAAATAGCACAATTTAATTTGAGCTAAATAGTACGAATTTGTTTTGTTATTTCATTTTAGTCTCTAGCAGTACTGGAACCAATGTAAGAAAGTTTGCGCTTTGTTTTAGCATAATTTATTTACATTATGAATCAGAAGTAGTGGAATTACTACATACTAAACTATGTTGAAAGACTTTCTTTTACTTCCAAAAATATCCGGAGACAATCTGCAAGGAATCAAGACAGGTAGCGTTATCTGGACATGCGCAGTGCACAATGCGCATTCACCTGATAGCGGTCTTATTCCAAGCATGCTAATTAAACCAATATAATTATTGCAATTATAATCTCACCTTCGACGGATTGGACGATGCATAGCGTCCAAGGTCATCCAAGGTCAGATCCGGTTGTGCTAATTAAATCACGAGCTTTTCTAAAACATTAATTAATTCTGTGTAACTTTTGAGATTAAGAAAAAACATCAATTTAAAGGTTTGATTGGTTATTAATGTTTACATGCAAGAGGAGGGGAGTAATTTAGTCGACCCGGAATTCGGAGAGTGCACAATGTCCGTTTCAAGTTCAAAATATTGTGAAGATCAAGGTCTGCATTATTCAGGTATCGTAGTTTTCGTTTCAGATTCAATACGCTGACTTGAATCTCTAAATTGCTAGGTTTTTTAATGAATTATTGTTTAAGTAAATGAACGTCGATTCTATTTACTGACGTACTTCACTGGCTTGAGTTGTAAATCTTCACTTCAGCCAGCTGAAGGACTGGTTTTGAGAAGATAATGTCTTGTATTATAGGTTATATTTTGAATTACAAATACAGTAGACTCCCGATTATCCGAGTCCCTTTCAACCGAACTCCGAACTAACCCAGGCAGTGTCATTAAAAAAGAACTGCAGTGCATTAGTTCTACATCAGAATTAGGAACGATACAGAGCTTATACTATTTTTAGAATGTGTGATTTTATTTGATTGGCAATTACGGGTGGAAAAATGGGCAATAATTTTCCATCAACAATAATGTAACAATTTTGTGTGAAATATTGTTCTGGCACTTTACATGCTTCGGCCAATACCGATTCTAGGAATACAGAGATTGCTTGTCTGTCACATTTGGCAATTTAGGGTAAAATGTTCGACAGTACAATATTCGTGAAGGAAACGGTTTGGCATCGATAAAGCTAAAAAAAATATACCAGAACAGTACAATGAAAACTCCATCAGCGAACTAGTCGAACTAGCTAATACACTATCTGTTGAACTTTCAATTGACTTGGACATTCATGATTGGTGCAATCAAGATGTGCAAATGGAGCTTACTGACGACGTAATTGCCTATATAGTAAACATCATTTATGGTGAAGAGGACGCTGGTGACGAGATAATTCAGAAAATATCTCTCTCTGATGGCTTAGAAGCAACTGAATCATCTCTTATGTACATTGACAGCAAGAGGAACTCTCCCGGCACGATTTCTGTTTCTACTGCGTTGGCGCAATATCGCCGCATCCAAGAGAGGTGAGACGTTCTCCCAGAAAACCATCAAAGACTTTTTCAGAAAATAATTATGTTTTAAGGTAAAATCCTGTACAGATTTTTGATTTTTATTCGTTTCTTACTAAATTATGTTTAGTTGTTGGTTTAAAACTTATTTTTTAATGTTAAATTTACTTTTCTCATTTTTTTGTCATTTACAAACAAACTTTGTATTATCCGAGTTTTTCCTTATCCGGGGTAGTGCCGGTCCCAATTATCTCGGATAATCACGAGCCTACTATAAACACTACCGCTGTTTGATACGTTATTTGGATTTATTTCTTGTTTATTCACCAAATTCCATATGCGAATTTTACACAATTCCTTAACTGGTAACGAAATTGGGGCAACATATATTCGGTCGTACTAAAAATGGTTAATTGTGATGTGTCGCTTGAATACGAAAAAGTCTGTGCAGTGATTCGTTGCGTTTATTCCGTACGTCGGTCGGTTTCGCCACCGTTAACATGGTTGCAAATTAATAACTTTTCCCAACGTTAAGCGATCCCCGCTCGTACAGTTTTAAAATGAAACGAGCAGCAAGCCGAGAACGTGAAGTGCGTGATCCATCCTAGCACCACGTCCGTCGGAATCAATCATTCATTCCGTTTGGCGGCGTTTTAATTTGGCATATTTTGTCACGCCTGTATATATTGAAACTTGGATCGTGAAATAATGTGAATTAATGCTTATAGGCCCATGTGGAGGTAAAAGGGGTGGAGAATAAACAGTAGTTTGAAAGGTATATTTGTTAAGGGTTAGGCTCTGGATGAAAAGAAATAAGATAGAGCATAAGAGAAGTTCGGAGTTACCATTTAATACTTTTTTAAATAATTTTATGAGTTTACATTAGATTGAATAAAAAATTACCAATTCTATTCATTCAGTGTCATTTGTAATACTAACCAAAACATTTAAAACGTACCAACTAATAGGTTATTTTGTCGGGGAAAATGTAACTATGAAATTCCAGATTCTGTGAAAAGTAGGGAAATAAGTTTTTCACAAAATAAAGAAAGATTAAGAAATCAAAATTAAAATAAACATTTTTTTATATTTGCTATCTTATACGAAAGAATAAATGTTCCATTTCATTAGGACATAAAATATACTTTAATTAACAAATAACTTCAATACGGGTAGCACTATGTAAAAGTTGGCAAATTGTGTTCTTTTATTCGAATTTTAATAACAAGTGACTGAAAATTGGTGTGGAAAATCTTACGCAAAAATCAGCAATGGTTTTTACAACATTTTTTCATTTCTGATCAGCATTTTATTATGGTGATTTAAAAAAAAATATCTTGAAATATTGATGTAAAATTGGCTGATTTTGATGAATTTTTTTATATTGGTTTTTAGTTTACCCATATTTAGAGACGATTATATTTTTTAACCTACTTTGGTACAAAAAAATGTTATAAATCGGGTTTTCTCAAAATTTTACTCAAACTGGATCTTTTAAATGCCCTACAAAAAAACGCATGGATTGACAGCGATCAGAAAATTAAATTCGAAATAATTTATCAAAAAGTTTACTTTCCGTTGATTGTTGCTAAAAATTGTATTATTTGAAAGATGTGAAGGGTGTAGCCCTGAATGTAAAAAAATCTGACACCCATCGAGGTTTGCTTTGTTTTCAATTTACTTTTAAACAGAAAATTTGTTTAGCCATTTTGGAAAATGAGCTATTCGAGTAGCTACCGTGATAAACGTAGACCCGAGACGTTTAAATGAAAGCCGATGTACTTTTAAACGCCGTTAAAATTTGTGTACATGTTAGTCTATATAGTCTATTTTATTATATGTGCTAGCGAGCTTATTTTCGCAATTTTAGTCCGATTTTATTCTAACTTGGCACAAAATCGAATTTGATAATAGCTTAGACAGGATCGTTAATCAGTAAAATTCTTTTAACAGTTTCAAAATGGAGGCCATTTCAAATATTTAAAAAACCTATAACTTTCTTGTAAATAAAAACTGCATTAATTATAATTTTGAATTTTTGAAATCCGTTGAAATTAAGAAATTTCATTTGACGGAGATGACGGTTAATTTTCGTATTTTTAATGTAATTTAAAAGTATAAAATACTACCATATGTGCATTTAATTCGCGATTGCGATGGTGAAATTATAATTTCAAAAATGGTAAGGTAAAGGAATATACTTTAGAAAATTCGCTTCTATCACGTCAGTGAGACAACTGCATGCTAAATTATTTAAAAGTTTACGTACCAAAAATTTCAGCAAAATGATGAACTGCTTTTGCGAAACGAGTTTTATTTTTAAATAACTTAAAATGGTAAAGATTTTTTAGAGTCAACTTTTCTAAAAAGCTCGCTACTAGTTGTAACGCCCTACTGAGCAATACTAAACCAAACAAGTATATTAAGATATACCAGCAGGTCCTTAATACCTGTTTTTAGCACATTTCCGCCCCTGGGAACCTGAACAGTGACAAAACCCGCGTACAGTTTGTATAACTGACAAAGACAGAAAACCATTTATTGTGCACTACCATTGGACAGAGAGAGACAGAGAATCACGGTCACGCTTTGTGTTTCGCTTCGTGTTAACGATCACTATCTCCCTCTCTGTCACACCTACTGACCGGGTAGCCACTCTCTTTGTTGCACTCATTATTAGATAGCAATCTATGTAAGCACGATTCGCCGTTGAGGATTCTCAGTGCACATAACCTCTGGGTTTATTGATTTGTTTGTTTCTGGCTAACGGCAAGGTCTGCCTCGATTCGCTCCAATAAGCTGCGAAGCCGAACACGATTTGCCATTTGCCATTGCACTTTGCCGGCTGGTTAGGTACGGTACTTGCGTTTCCTTTCCCACTGGAAGAAAACGTTTCGAGATCGGTCAACAAGTATGGAGTTTATAGTGATCTCCTGAGCAGAAAAAGTAGTTTTATGAATGAACTGATGATTTATTGAATAAAGATTAGGTTAGGTTAGGTTTCTGCAATGGAAACTTTGTAGCTAGTATTTAGTAAAATACGCACTACGCACTGCTAATCATGGTTCAGGTTAGGTTAGGTTTCTGCAATGGAAACTTTGTAGTATTTAGTAAAATACGCACTGCTAATCATGGTTCAGGTTAGGTTAGATTAGATTAGGTTAGGTTAGGTTTCTGCAATGGCAACTTTGTAGTATTTAGTAAAATACGCACTGCTAATCATGGTTCAGGTTAGGTTAGGTTAGGTTAGGTTTCTGCAATGGCAACTTTGTAGTATTTAGTAAAATACGCACTGCTAATCATGATTCAGGTTAGGTTAGGTTAGGTTTCTGCAATGGCAACTTTGTAGTATTTAGTAAAATACGCACTGCTAATCATGGTTCAGGTTAGGTTTTGTTTCTGCAATGGCAACTTGTAGTATTTAGTAAAATACGCACTGCTAATCATGGTTCAGGTTAAGTTAGGTTAGGTTAGGTTAGGTTTCTGCAATGGAAACTTTATAGTATTTAGTAAAATACGCACTGCTAATCATGGTTCAGGTTAGGATTTTAATGTTATTTTTTTCAAAAATACATTCTAAAAAACGCACAATCAAAAGTATCAAAGCGTTTTTCGGTCGTAGATTATGTGGAAATTTAGTGAAGATAGGCCCTACTAGTAGTGAAGAACATACGTGCGCTTTACAAAAGTGTATCGGGACAGAAGAAGTTTATAAACAAAAGCGGTCAGTAGAAAATATTGATATTTTCTACTACGAAATAGTATTTATAATGAGACGAAAGTTTATAGGCCCTATGCGCCACTAAGGTTTATTTCCTAGTACTAGAATGCCTACTGCAGTAAATAAAACCATTGAATATAAACGTACTAGAATTATAATCCTTATGAGGAATGTGAGCGCTCGCTGCTGGTGGCATCTTGCGGCAGGATGTTCAACTACAGTTAAATAGATTCCCTACAGTTCAAACGTCTTCCCTCCTGTCTTTACAGCTTGCAGTATTCGTAGCGGCAGATAGTGCAATTACTTGGACTTTAGCCGCTGATATCGGACACGCTTTTTATTCTAATGGTGGCTGCACTTCTGCTCCGTTTATATTCAATGGTAAAACCTTTCTGCCGTCAATATAGGCCTCGTCAATGTAGTCAAAAACCAAGAAAACTGTGTGGTTTTGACACTATGATTTATTATATTTTCATCTACAGTTCTACAATACTTAAAACAAATCATTTATTTATATCTAAAGTCTATGTAGAGACAAATCAGTATGTTATATACAGTTTATTTGACAGTATGTCTTTTGTTACAGGGTGTAAAAGTTTCTTCAAGAGGAGTGTGCGACGAAACCTAACCTATTCTTGCCGCGGTAACCGGAACTGTCCGATAGACCAACACCACCGGAACCAGTGCCAGTACTGTAGATTAAAGAAGTGTCTCAAGATGGGCATGCGCAGAGAAGGTAGGATGAGTTAAGTCAATTTCAGTACTTAAATATATGCTATTTTAATAATATGAAACAAAATATGAACACGTGTACGGCAGAGACTGCTGAAATGAACAGGTGATGGGTTTAGTCATCCCACCGTACCTCTAGCTCATACTACTGAAGACAAACATGTGTACACATTAACTACTCTACATAACCTGGCTAAATCTAAAGTGCTGATGGAGTAAATGACATCGGCTAATAGTGTATCAGTCAGCTCCATGGGATATGTAACAACCTCCCCATATGCCTTAACTTTATCTCTATGCATGCGATGCTCTGTACGAGTGAACATAATATCCCTAGCTACTCATGTTCTTATCAGTAAAAATTTAAATAGATAAGCGGGAACTCACAGCACAAAAAGCTTTAAAAATAGGATACAGCTTCCTTCAAGAGCTTAAGGGAGAGAAATTAAAAGGCAATTTAAGCATATGAAAATACTTCAATAATGCATTGGGAAGTCACCAATTAGAAGTGGGGAAGTCACCCACATGGAATCCTCCCCAAATCCTAGACTTTATAAAGAGACTAGTACTGGAGAGGGCGCTGTAACTGAGCATCTCAGGAATATAGAAAGGGGCACAATAGATTTACACGGACTCAGTGCAATAGTAACCCTAGAAAGTAATTCATTCATTCATGAACAACATTATTATGAAAATACCTAATGGTGAACAGGTGAACTCCAGTTCTCTAACGATAGACAGGAGCGTGTGGAAAGGAAATAGTAACCTAACTGTTGGCCTATTTTTTTTTTTAAGTTTACTAAATAGGTTAGGTTGTTTTAGGTTAGATCAGTGATTAGCACCTAAATCATAAAATTGTAGTTTACAATGAGCGTATGGGTTTCAATGTTTTTATAAAATATGTAATAGGCACAGGGAGTCAGCTGTAGTCATTATGAATCCCTCTTCTGTTATTAACAATTGCGCTCTTATCTGTAGATGTTTACATGATTTTTTTTACAAAGCACAAAATAAATGGAACAAAAATGTTGCACAAACTTTCATTTTTTTAAAGATTTTAAAGATTTAAAGATTCATTTTTTTTATGGGATCAAATGCGAAGTAATTCAAATTGAAACAACATTTATGTCTTTCTATATTCCCAAAAGTTGCTGTACCAGCTAAGTTAATGATGAAAACCAATGTCTGTTAGCAGAAAAATTTAAGAGAAAGAAATTCTAATTTCTCAAAAATCAATTTTCATTCATAGTTTGTTTTCGAATTTCCATAAATTGCTACTGTACCGAATTTGAAACATTTACTGCATATAATTTGGATCAAATTCAGCCTGAAATGCAGCCCAAACAGTTCAAAGGCTTTGTTAAATATTTCCACCCAATTCGAAAGAGACACAAGATACTGTATGAGCCATCACAATTAGTTTAAAATTCTCAAAGATTGTTTCCACTTAGCGGCAATGAGCCGTGATCAATAGTACTCAAGCTGTCAAAAGTTTCACCAATCGTGACAAGATTAATTGACCACGCCCACCCGCCATACAGCCAATCACAGCAAGCCGTAAACTATCTCGTTAGAGACAAACTGTTAAGTAATCCTAACTGAAGTACTTAGGAAGTACGTTATCGATTATGATGAAACTTAACCACTCAAAGTCGGCAGAAGACTCTACTTCTTGTTTTTCAAATTAACTGTAGAGTTTCCTGAATATCCTTGATAAGATTTTAGGGTGTATCTATTATAAAAGGACCCTACTTATGAAGTTCTTGGATATTTGAAAGTTGAGTAGAGGGCAATACAGTCTGAGATACGACGTGTGAAAACTGTGTGGGGTGATGTTAGAAAAATTCGTCACTATTTAAATTTGTTGAATTTGAAAGAAAACATCGTGCACTAAACTAACCTTATCTTACCTAAAAATTTTAAGGTATAGCCTATAACAGAAACACTTACCAAAAATTACTGTACTAATGCTACCTGTGTAATGTTATGATGGTGAACATCTATATTTCCTTAAAATCATTTTTACAGATTTAGACAAAATTTCTGTCTTAGCTTTAATCGTCATATTAAATTTTAAATAAAAACTAACATAGACCGAATAGCCTACTTAAGTTGACAAAACAGGTGCGCCTACTTTAGGCGCACAATTCTAAATTCCAACCAATCAAAATCCACCTGTCTCACACCCACCTACTCCTGACCCAAGCATTAGTCCTCTATTATAATCAATGATATCAGATTGTATCAATTACTTCGTGTTTTTCACTCTTCATGGTTAAGGGATGATAGGTTCCTTTCCAAAACAGGTTCCAGTTCCATTCTACCCTTCTACAATGGCCTACCCTTCTACATGCCTGTCTGCACTAGACAATGGCCAGTGGCTAAGATACAGACTGTTCTGTTACACGAATAGTTATTTTTTTTTTAAATACGAGAAAATTACACTCTGTAGAGTGTCAAATAGGCTATGTAATTTTACTTATGTCGCCCAAATGTATTCTGGTTACATTTGATTATTGTTAAGCCTATTTAAGTCGGAAGTCTACATCAGAAAAGAGCCAGCAGGTGGACATCCTGATCTCCATATATAGATGTTTTTTTAATAGAATATCCTAAAGCCATTTTAAAAAATAAGACTATAATAACTTTTATTAGTTACGTTCAGTTATGTTTGGCTGGTAAACGAATAAAGAGAATTTTTCTTCTTTGGTTAAATATGGAGGCCTAGATTTGATAAAGTAGGCCTACTGTATGGTGTGAGAATAGGCCTCCTATTATCCAAACCTTCTCGTGTGTAGCCCTTGGGACAGAAAACCCCCCCACGGTAGCTCTTATTAGTTTGTGAAAAATCGGAAAATCGACCGAGGAAAAAGCCTAAAAGGAATATTTTTTACCATTCATAAGATTTTACTATGTCATACTACTGTAAAATTGAGTTTGTTTAAGTAACTACAACTTTGTTTTATTTGTCCATGATCAATAAGCTGTTTTATTTTTTAGACAAAATATATTCCAATTTTAGTTCTATAAAAAAATTGCTTTTTTCTAAGATATGAGCAAAACATTTCTACAAACCAACTTCAACGTTTGTAAACGAGTCTGCATGTATCACTATTTTTATTGATTCATTAAGTAATAATTATACAATATGTAATGTAGGCATACAAGTGCACTTTACTCTATTGCACTTCAAAAATTGCAATAAACATAGGCTTAACCTCAAATTAACGATGAAGGAAAAAGAGTAGTCCAGAATCAGCTGTTAATTTAAAATAATCTAGGTTCCAATAACTCAGCTTTTTTATTAACAGCTGATATTTAAATGACCTTCGATTAATTTTATTGCAATTTTGGCCGATTAAAAAAACATACTAAAAGAAAATTTGAGTTTAATCATTTAAAAAAGTATTAAATCTGAGGTTCAGCTCAGTTAATATAAAATAGGCCTAAGTTTAATTTAAGCAAAATATAACTTTTTCAGTCCAGAATTACTCTTTAACCTTAATTTAATTCTATATCCAGATAGATATTCTATAACACATATTGTGTAGCCTATAATATCTTAATATAGTAGGGATGATGCTACCAATATTTCTGCAACGGTTGCAAGTGTTTGATTTACAAAATGTGATCAGATTGAGGCCCAACCGAGTAAATAAGGCCTGTTAGAATGGTCCGGGCAATTAAAAACTTAATGAATTCACCGGAAGAGGCAGCGAGCACAAGATCAGATATTCAAAGCGAAATTGAAAAACTGGTCTTGTAGAACGCGCCGGGCCTAGTAAGTAATTATTGGAGTTAATTAAATTAAGTTCGGAAGACGAAATTGTCGTGGTTAGTTTCTTTGGTGTGAAACACTTTCCCACGTTGAATATAGATCAATTTCCCAGGAGGCTTCTAGGAAACGTTTAGTACAAATTTTGTGTTTGGCATTTAGTTAGTGTATTTATTTTATTGAATTATAATTTAACTAACTGATAATTACTTGAAAAACATAACCTTAGGCCTAAATGAATTTAGTTAGTGTATTTAGCCTATTTTATTGAATTATAATTTAACTGACTGATAATTACTTGAAAATCATAACCTTAAATGAATTTAGTTAGTGTATTTATTTTGTTGAATTTAAATTTTGACTCAGATTTTGTTTAATCGTTAAAACCAATTTTGATTAGTTTTCTAGAGAGTTTTAATCAAAACATACGTGCAAATAAAAATTTACGACAAATTAAATAACAGCCACTATATACTGGTAAATTATTTCATGCAGAATTCATTGAAATCTGTAACTACGTTTAAATCTATGTAGCCTACAGACACAAACCTAGACAGTAAAAATATACTTTTTTGTTTAAGTGACCTGTCAATTGATAAATCCATACAAATTTATCTTTTTACACGATTAGTAGGCCTACAATACTACAACTATGGAAAAAATAAAAATATTGGTAAATCAAGAGAACCTTTCGATCAATTGCATAGTCTTTACAAATACGTCAATTTCAAGACCTCAGATACGTTGTTTCACCAAGTTTGCTTTTCTTCTGATGACCAAGTACATTACGTCATCTACAAAATATCCCAGTAACCCTTGGAAAGGTATGTTTTCAGTACTGCTAGTACAACACTGATGGGCTGAGAACAAAACATAAGTCTCTCACGAAACCCTGATGACCGCGTGAGACTACTCCGCACATCGCTTAATTATCTTGCCCAGCTCAGCTGTTATTGGCCGATTTTCGGTTCTGCGTTTATGATTTTGATTTCTTCTACAACTTTCTGATTTGCCGGCCTTGTACGCCCGTTAACGAAGCTGTATCGGATGTGTAATACCAAAGGAATTGTTTTCGATTTTACGAACGAAGATCGAAATAACAAATGGTCGAAAATATTCTGTTCAAGAATATTAGCCTGCAGTTACGTAAGCTAATTTTGCTAGAAAATCAAAAGGTCGCAGGTTTAACCAGGCGGAAAATCGGTGATAATAACCTTAATAATTTGTTGCTATAGGTTAAAAACCACATATCTAAGTGTTTGCACTATTCTTTTCTATTTTATCTCTTCTTCTCAAGTATATAGGCTACTATTGATTTGTTTGAAATCGAGTAAATATTCGACAATTAATGAATAACATTAATCGTATATTTCATCACTAGTATCTTCAGGTTGCTTTTTTCCCGTGCTCGGTCGTATATATATTTTACGGAAATATAATCAAGCTCCGGAAGGGCATTTAGGTACAAATCAAGGCCGAATTAAAGGGGATGCGAAGGGGCAACCGCCCCTTCCGAGACAAAAGAAATAAAATGTAAAAGATCCAATCCAAAAAATACTTCCTTAAAGTGGAAGTATCGCAGCTTCGAGGAAAATAGAGAAAGGCCTCAGAGGGTTCCGAAACCCGTCAAATTATCCCGATCTCAATTTTGTATGTACGTGAAGTTTTGTCCGTATGCAAATATATACGTCTGTGCATTTTGAAATGCTTGTACTGAGGGTGAGAACGGGGTTAATCAATGAGATATTTTTGTTAGTTCTCTCTTCTTGACCTGTGTTAACTGCAACAGGTCTTTCTTTCTTTCTCGACTCTAAAATTGATCAAAACTTGGTTGAGAAACTGTTGTGACGCTTAACTGGACTTGCTTAGGCTAATGAGGGAGAGGGATCAGCGTTAACGGTAAGGGTAAAGCAACTAGAATAAATGCAGCTATGTATAAAAAATTATAGATAGCTATATTGCGAAGAGGTGAAATTATCTAAACAGCAGTTTGCAAAAGTTTTAAAAATTAGAAATCTAAAAAAATTAAGTGATTTTTTTTGTCTAAAGTGAAGTAAATTTATACACTTATTTTATATGTGTTTTAAATCTCAAAACAGATTAATAGTGCTAGTTTTTGATGGTATTATTTCAAAAATTGTCACACCAAAGCGGCCCTCTTTTAAATTGAATCATCTAACCAACCGCCCCCACTCACAAAATTACATTAATCCGTCAGTGGCACAAATTAACTTAAAACCTTATTACAAACAAAAATTACTTTGTTTTCAAAAAAATCAAAAGGTTTTCCCATGTTCCAGCTAATTTTCTGTATCATTTACTTAAGAACACTGAAAGCGGCAGTCTTCGATACTCTTAGCAGATGTGCTTTCGATGCTGTATATTAACGAAAAACTCCTTTAGATTGTTAAATTTACAACAACTGATTGATTCAGTCCACAGCCTTTTGGTTAATCTGTTCGCTTTCAATAATATGGAATGGAATCAGCTGATCGGTTAGTACATAAAGAATTAACTTTAACGATAAAATCAGTTGACTATTTAGGCTATATAATAGTTTAAGTGCATTCAGTCAAATAAACTGGTTTCTTATCGCTAAATGACCTGAAGTTAATCTCATTAAAAATAACTTTTTGTTAAATATTATTAAACATAAATATACATACTTCGCCTATAATACCAATCGGTACAAAACTCTTTGAGTTTCCATTATGAACGTCTGTTTGCTTTCAATAATATGACCTGGGAACAGCTGATTGTTTAATATGTAAAGAATAAACTTTAACGATAAAATCAATTGACTATTTAGGCCATAAGTGCATTCAGTCAAATAAACGGGTTTCTTATCGCTAAATGACCTAAAGTTAAACCCATTAAAAATAAGTTTTTTGTTGACTATTTTTAATCATAAATTCTGATACTTCGCCTGCAATACCAATTGGTATAATATTCTTTCAGTTCCCATTATAAAAATCATATTCAGTTATTAAGTAGAATTTCCACTCTTATTTATCGATCAATTAAGGTGAAATTTACGTTCAATAAATATGACTCTAGATTGCAGATATATGTGTAGTATCATTTCATGGCCGTCGGACAGGAAATGTGAGCAATCAATCAACAGACATTGTCACTCAAGGTACAGTGATTACCCGTCACTTACCGAGCTAAGGACATGTTGAAGTAGCAGTACTGCAAGACAGAGCGGCAAACATATCAAGCAGAGGTTAGGTATTAATAAACAGCAGTGTCATCGTGAGTTACGCAAAAAAAGTATGTTACGCCGAAATTTATAGACGTCGTAAATTTTAGTCTATTGATTTATTTCCTTAGCGAGTGATTGAAGCGCCATGTATCGTTAAGTGCAAAATGGTGGTGCTCTGGATGTGGAAACAACGTTTAGAAGAATACCATCATTTAATTAAAGAATTAAAGAATGCCTCCTGGACTTCCAAATGCTAAATTCTAGAAAGTCTATAAAAGTCCACGTTTTACAACTCCTAGCTGATGCCTCTAAAATTAAATCTTATGAAACCACTTTCAGAAAAATCGCCTCAAGAAATATTAGAAAAAGTTTATTTCGCGACAAAGAAAACCTGTGGATTGTGTTGTTGTGATTTTTTTTCCTAAGTGGAGTTTTATCCGGCGATACTGAATCAATGTGAAGTCACATAATAAGAATGAATTAATCATTCCAGCTGGCAGTAAGTAGGTACGAAACCGATAGAGTATCGATACTTTTCTTTCGATATAGGCCTATAGAATTGTTTACTCGATACTTTCACTAATATTAGTATTGGTGAACTATTGCCGGTGGTTCGAACCTGAGATCTCTTGGTTAAACCAAACCAAGATAACCAAATCATTACGTATCCAAAATGTTCCTGACTGTCCAGTCATCCTACGGACTATATTTATATTTCACAAAGTCTTTCGGGTAACAAATTATGTTCATATTACATTATGATTAATGGACTTATTTTCATTTATTGCTTTTGGTATGTCCGGATACCGCATTATTTGTACGTATTTTCATTTACTGTTTTTTAAAAGCATTTTACATTTTCTTTTCTTCTGTGTAAGAATTGGATTTACGTATTTTCATTTATTGCTTTCGGTGTATATAATATAACGTTTATTATATGTACATAATATATTAGGTTTGAGCGAGTGGAGTGAATACAGTAGAAAAAAGTCTGCCAGTAGAAGAATGTAACGGAAATATGGAACGAACGATCAAACGAATTTCGTTTCTCTATTTCTGTCTCTTTTTCTTCCTTCTTTTCTATAATATTACACGCGTATTATACGAAAACTTTTTGCTGCTTTGGTTTCCGTATTTTCCTTAGTTCAAGGTTGCCGTTACATTCGAAATTAATATAAACCTTTATAATAATTGTTGTTAATATTGCTAGTTTTTAATAACGTAACTTATTATAGCCTATCAGCTGATCAATGAAATTAGCTGATCGTTGTGAATCAATATAAAACAATTGATCTTTTACTATAGATACATTAAATAATATCTAAGCTAGGTCCATGTATTTATTTATTTAAACAAAACAAGATATCTGTAAACATATCTTCAAACTAATTATATATTCAGCAAAGATATCATTAACAAAAGCTTTGCTTCTGTCGGTAACTCCCCGAGTTCCACGCGTGTACTATTTTTATTGTTTTACTTTTAGAACGAAGTAAATTTATACAGTAATTAATCAATTAAATTTCTATGATTTTTCTTCCTATTTCTTTTGATATTTACTAGAACCAGTCGTTTCGATTTCCTGCAGTATCGATACTTTATTCCGTTTCTGGTATCTAGTAAAATTATCGATCCTTTCTTTTGATATTTCATCCTTGGTAGCTAAACATTGAGGTCAACAGTCAGGCAAAAACAAAATATTTTGTTTTCACCTACATCTACCAGTAAACTATACAATAAGGTCATATGTATAACCCATTCGGCACGTCCGCTTTCCCTTATCAGTATGTTTATCATAATCTCATTGTAGTCCAGTAAGGAAGATCTTACATTAAGATGTCTTCTATTAGTAAAGCTTCTTCGGTGTTTTCAGGTGATAAAAGATTTTGTCAGTGATGATAGTGCTTTTCACCATGAAACAAAAACAAAACAACAATAAAATAATGATGAGCAAACATAATAAATTAATACTACAAATAAATAAGAACAATGTGTGTTAAACAATAGGCCTACACAAGAAAAAACGTAGTATAACTGTTTCGTAGCAGAAAAGTAACAGCTGATTTCGCACAACTGTTGCTTCAATATAATTTCAATTGAGTTTATGTTTATTGTTCTTGATAATTTTAAAGTGTGTATGTTCTAAATTAGTGTAGTTATATCATTTAATGAATATGACTAAAAGTTATGACGAAAAATTGTGAAACTTTGCGGTTTTCTTGTGTACAGATTCAATCTTTAGGGTAGTAATTAATGTATGACGGTCCAAATAAGCGGTTCGTTAAAAGAGAGTGTTCGCAATAAATTCTCCAATTTATACACGGTTTTTTATTGAATTATAACTAACATATTGCTGATTACGTTTTCGTATTTTGAAGAAAGTTGGTTCAATTATTTGTCCTCGCTTTTAATTTTAAAAATTTTGAAACCCGTTCTAATGTGCATAATTAACTGTCACAAAATTTATGAACGGTTCTTAAGCGTTCTTGAACTCAAGCATTTTTGAAAATTTAATTGTAATTTTATAAAATAATGAAAGCTTAGTCTAATGCGAATGAAATTTAAGGTAATCCAGCTTTTACTAAATGATAATATCAGGAAAAAATTATTTCATTTGTTAATACGCTATCATGCAAGTTCTTTACTATGAAAATAACCGCACTATCGAATAACACTAAATCAAATCAGTTGTATAGTCGCTATTAATATGCCTACCGATCCTTGATGGTGGTTTCAGCAAATATTATTGCTGATTTATTAGAATACATCATATGTTTTGCAACAATTTAAAGTTATTTTATACTACTATGGGCCAATATATTACTAAATTTATTTTTTATTTAATCACATACACATAGTAAAGTTACACGAAAACAGTAAAACTGTCATCTGCATTAAAGAAACTGACATAAAGCTTCCTCCCTCTTAGAACGCAGTACAACACACGACGCACGTATCATTTCTCGAAGATCACACCAAGGTCACGCTTCTTAATTAAATGACGTCACGTGCGGCGTTGCCAGATTGTGCGGATAATTACAACACGCTTTCTCAGCCGTTAATCATTTTTTGGAACCAATAAAAGCGACGGTTTTTGTAGCCGGCTTCGTGCCGATTGTCCGACGATGGCGCAGGCTAATAGTAAAGCGAGTTATGTGCGACTCGAGCTACGGCATTGTTGTAACACTAACCTATACTGAGATTACATTAAACACTACTTTACTCTAACAAAGATTAGGTTAGGATTTTTTTGTTTTCATGTATTATTAAGGTAAATTAAAAGAAAAAAAATGTCTGTTATTGAACCAAAAATAAAAATCATGTATCATGATTTCTGTTCCTTTTTTATTTTCGTTACGATAATTTATTAATTGTTAAAAACTCGACAAATTAACATAGCTAGTTTTTAACAACATAACCTGAAACTTATTATAGCCTATCAGCTGTTCAATGAAATCAGCTGATTGTTAAGAATTAGTATAAACGACACATTAACGTAGCTAGTTTTTTTTTAACAAAATAACCTAAAACTTATCCGATGTTCAATGAAATGAGCTGATCTTTACGAATTATTAAACAACTGATCTTTTAATATTACTATCAAAATTAAATTAACGGATTATTTCATATACTTAAATCAGTCAAACGTCTTCGTTGTTTCATAGTACCCGGTTCGATCCCGGGTGGAAACAGTGATTTTTAATTAGGCTATAGTTAATTTAATACGAGACTTGCGACGCGCAAAATACACTGTTATGTATCAATATAAACATGTTACCGCATCACACGTTCCACAAGTGCCAATATCAAAACCAGGCCTAAAACGTGACACTTACACGTTGATAAAACTTAGCTGTACAGTCTGTATTGCATTATTTGTATTTATGAATATGTAGAAACGTTGTAACCATTTCTGTACTCATCATATAAATTTCTAAAATTAAAATTTTTTGCAACATAATGCATTTTAGGTTTTAAAATATTTTCTGTTCTGACTATCTGCCAACATTTTTACACACGAACCTTTGCCCGATTATTGAGAAATGTCAACCTCAATTGCAATTTGTTCCTCTGTACAGGGATGAGCTGTTTAGCGTTGCTCAATTTTTGCTATTATGTTGACTTCAACGCACAATTGTTTAAATATAAACATGATTGTTTATTATTTGTCATTGCTTATATTCTCGTCATTACAGTGTATATTTTTGCTTTCTTTGTGTTCACAAATTAAATAAGTTTCAGCGAAAATGTAAGACGAGCTCAGCGACAAGATCCTTGGTACGAAGCCAATTACTAAAGTGCTACTAACACTTATGTCAAGTTAGCACTTAGCACTCGCAGGGTTGGGAGGAGGGGTTACGCTCCGTTTATGGTATCTGGAAACATCAGGTGACACTATAGTCCGTGTCTTTATTGAAAGCGGCTGGACTGAATGCTTACACTTAACACAACACGTACAATGTAGTTTGATTCACTATACAACATACTCATAGCCTGAACACTTATACTGTACAATAATGAAAACCTCTAAATACATTTTTTTGCACTGTCCTAATACTTTCTTTACACTTTGCAGCTTAGTTAGGAAGTAAGAAGTTAGAAAGTAAATATTGTTGGTTTTCCGTCAAGTTTCCCAAACACATTTTCAACAAAAAAAAATGACAGTATTCTAGTTAAAAAAATTTTTTTCTAGTTTCTACAAATATTCCTGTACCTTTGTGTGATGTAGGCCTACACATTCTTGACGTACTCATATTTGCATTGCATAAACGTAGAAAGTGCGGTGTGAATAAATAATTGGATTTTGTTCTCTCCAACTTGTATAAAAAATCCAAAGTAAACAAACGGTCCCAACTGAAGAGGCAAAACTTGAACATCAGCATACAAGCGAAGATGACGTCATCGGCTGCATTACGTCATCACAATAAGCCTTCTCGATCGTGTAAACAATGTGACAGCGCATATGCGTGCACGCCGGGAGACAAGTCGGCAACACGGGGTACAGAAACGTTTTGAAAAGCGAAAGCTACCACGTTCGGGCAAAATACGATAGTTTTTCTGAGTATACAGAAAGCTGTGGTGATAGCGGAAAAGACTAACTTGAGATTTTGACGGATTTCCGTTTCCAGATCGGATCGAAAAAATGTTTTTATTGTTTTGTAGCACATCGCTAGAGACTAAGCGAATTAATACGTTACGATAAAATAATAATAATTTTAATAAATAATAATAATAATAATAATTTATTCTCTTATCACGAAATACAATTTATAGCTATTCAGGAATTCTCCTGACCATCTAATGGCCAGGTTGAAGAAAAAACAACTTGAATAAAAGAAGAGTACACAAATTTTACAACAGCAGTTCAAAGGCCTCGCAATATATTCTTAAATTAATATACAGAGCGCTCTTCGAACGAGTTGTTAGTTTTTCCGTCAATTTAACATTTAACCGCAATGTTTACGAGTAACATCACTGAATCAACTTTATTGGAAATTTTACGTGCTCTTTCTTCGTGAAGCGGTCAAAATTATGATTGGTTTTGCAGTTTAGCCAGTGTTACAGCAAATATGCTGTCAAAATTAAACCAGAGCACGCCAACGTGGTGGAAAAAATCTTACATACACCTCTTTCAGGCTTTATACAAAGTACTTTAGTACCAAATTTCAAAACATTCGACCAGTGCGTCTGGTTAAAATGGCGTACACTTGTCATGCTTACATTAGAAGCCGCCATCTTGAAACGGACGTAAATAGGAAAATGTGATAAACACTTCATTTCGGCTTTTAAAAAGTATCTTCGTACCGAATTTTAAAACAACCAGTCAATACTTCTGGCTGGTATTGACTGCGTAAGAAGCAAACATACAAACCAAACGCTGAACGGTCATGTTGAAACAGAGACTTCGCTTCGTATCGTCATTAATAACAAATTATTAAGGCTTAAATCTGCATAGCATCTTGGCGTGACATTCACTGCTCATGTAGACTCAAAACATTAAATTAAAAAATACTTCTTCTTATTACGATCCTTAGTAAATCTTTCACATTTTATCGCGTACTTTATGCCCTTCTGTTTATTTAGTTTATAGGAAACTGTTTTTAGTAATTTTATTCTTACTTTTAAAAGCGTTACACGATCCACGAAATGCTGTGACAGAAGTGAAATTCTAAACACTTAATTTTAAAATATCCTTAACAATAAACAGGGGTTTTCAGAAATAATATTTCTTATGATCTGATACTAGTAAATTTACAAGTAACTTAGTAGATACAAAAACGTATATTGTATCATTTTTTTTTAAATACAAGTTGAAATAGCAACTAAATCTCTGGTAATATACATTCCATTGAGAGCCATATGGGCAACACTAAACACCGATAATAATTCTAGCGAGTATCTGATATTGTGCGCATTAGTAACGTTTCTTTAGCTTCTAAACGATAGTTTGCAGAATTTTTTTGTGTCTGAACCCGAAATTAGAAAATAATAAAGCCGTTTCAAATATATTTTTATTTTCTCTCATAAGCATGTAGTGTTTGTCGGCGCATTGAAATTTGTCAGGTAACTGCAATTTGAATGAAACACGTAAGTTTTCAATAATTTTCAAGAAAAACTTTCATATTGATTTTTTATAAATTTCAAAATTAATACTAAAAATTTAGATCTTCTTTTAGTGCAATAAGCAATACAAGTGCGATAATAAGAACGTTAATTCATACAAGTGTATAGTCTCTATTAATAATTTATCCTCGCGAACTATTGATTTGTGATCTTTGAATATATTGACGGATTTATGTACTAACGTGGCTTTTTAAGTGTCAGTAGCATCGGTCTACTTATCACTGCAAAATGACGAATAAATGAATTTTTTTGAAAAGGAAATAAGTTTACGAGAACAAAAACACAATAATGAACGAACTTATAATTTTTACTGTCGTGATAATCAGAGTATGTACGCATTTTATTTTTAATTTCATAAATATGCCGTCATTAAAGTACTGATAAAGATAATATTATTTTTTTGTTTTGTTATTTTAAGGCGAAAAGCACGTTGAGGCTATTATCGCCTTCCTTAATGTAAGTGTAAGTGTAAGTGGTTTTTAGACTCGGGTACCGCGAGGGACGCATAAATCCTCTCAAGATAATAATTACTAGAACACAGTAGAGTAATGATATTAATTCATTTCTCTGATGTGGCCTGCCATAATACTCGGTTCACACGTCGGCCAAACAGCTGCGTATCGTAAATGTTTCGAGTTACGTTTGGCCCTTGTAAACCGGTGGATCGTTTGCTTGGACAAATAATATAAGACGCTGTATTAAAAAAACACACAATGATAGAAGAGCATCCAGAACGAACGGTTGATGAACTCTTGCACGCCTGCCAACCCCTCAATAACCAAACTAATATTCACAGAAACCAATCGAACCCGTTCCGACCCGTACCGGCAGCGATTAGAAGTTCCTACGATCTGGTTTGATTAAATTTAAGGGAAACTCGGGGTTGCAACGTTCCCGCCCCGTATGGGAACGCAGCCGGAGCGTCCAGTTTTGGAAACCGATCGGACCAGCTTCGAGTGATATTTCTCGATCGACGAATAGCTTGAAACAATTAATAACTCGGGTAACAAGTTTCACTGGTCAGGCGTAGGCAACATTAGAACGTGACCTGGCCTATTCCCACGGAATTGCTTTCTTTGATAAAAGACTTGAACGAGCGGATAGCAGTGGTGTCTCCTTTTAGAATTATTTTCGTGCGACCAGTATGTTTTTCCAACGGGGTGTTCGCAGATGTCTCTCAAAATTAACGGAATTCTTACAAGCTATAGAATAAATTGTTAGTCGTGTGTATGCGGTTTACATGTCCATAGATTAATCATTTGCTGGTACTGTATTTAACATCCACTTTGGTTTAACAGTCTCTGCATATTTTATCGTTTTGAATGCTACGTTATTCGTTAAACGTTTAATTTTTATACTATCAGTGTTCCTCGTTTTGAACATTTTTATATTATATATATATATTATTATATATATATATTATATATATATATATATATATATATATATATATATGTATATATTAGACTTACCCGAGTCTAATAGACACTTACGACTTTAACACTTAACATTCATACATACATTTAGGGAGGCGATAATAGCCTCATTGTGCTTTTCGTCTTAAAATACAGAAGAAAAAAAATAGCACTCACGTTTACAAATTTAGTCCGCTTTATTCAACCTTTGGCACAAAAAATTGAATTCAGTAATAACTTGGACAAGTTCGTTAATCTTCAACATTCGTTTAAGAGTTTCCAAATGGCGGCTATTTTAAATATTTAAAAATTCATAACTTTTTTGTCTTTAACATTTTTTAAAATGTGACTTCAACATTGTAATCATCGTTAAATTTTTCATAGATCGTTTTATTTTATTAGAAGTTGTGTATTTAAACAGTGTCAATCTATTGCTTAAATGTACTTTTTACTAAAAATATAGGCCTACATTTTCACTTTTTAATTATCATCAAGTTTCAACTGGAAAGTTAGCTATTGGAGTAGGCATCAGAGTCGTAAAAGTATGTATGTAGTACGTTAAAAATGAAGGCATTGTCAAATCCTTAAAAAATAATATTTTTGATCTGATCTAATTCAAACAGCACAAAAATCGATTGTGATAATAGCTTAGATAATTCGTTCAACAGTTTCAAAATGGCAGCTATTTCAAATCTTTAAAATTCACAGCTTTTTTATCATAATTTTTTTTAGAATCTGATTTCACTATCATTATTAGAGTTGATATTTGCAAAAATTATCGAATTTTAATCTTCAGAATCCGTTGACATTAAGAAATTTGATTTGATGGCGTTCAGGGTTCACTCTTAAACTAGCAGATCAATTTGAAATGCAGATTTTAATGCTGTTTGCGATGGTGAAATCAGAATTTTAAAAAGTAGGGTATGATTAAAAAATTACTGTTTTAAATTTGCTTCAATCACGTCAACGAGGTTATTCGAATTAAATGAAACAAACACTAATAAATAAACGTTTTAGTTACAAAAAACTTTTTAAGTTCTACTTAAACTACTTAACTTATACAACAATATTTGCACTATAAATGTTTTATTATTTTCCAGTTACTAATAGGCCTGTATACTGTAGTGCCAATATTATGAATATAAATGTACAATTAATAAACTACTGCTGAAATATAACTAACGAACAAAACATTCTGTAGGCAACCAAAAACTTGCACTCGATGATGATACTTGTGCGCCTGTGTAAAAGTTAGATATATTACTTCTATTTATTACGTTTCACTAAAAGCAATGAAAACAATTAATGTGATTGTTATAATTATTTTTGTTTTAATTTATAACGTTTTTGGTAATTATTTTTATAATCATAAATAGTTTTATTATTTGTTAAAGGCTGTTAAATAACAGAAAGCTATCCTGTTGTATATATATCGACACAACTGTTTATACAAGTTGCTATTATTAGACCTGGTGTTTTATATTTTAAATATTTTTGCTAGATTTAGAAATCACTAATTAATTATTATTAAAAAAATACACTGTGAAACTCGGGGAGTTACCGACAGAAGCGAAGCTTTTGTTAATGATATCTTTGCTGAATATATAATTAGTTTGAACTTATGCTTAGAAATATCTTGTTTTGTTTGAATAAATAAATACGTGAACTTAGCTCAAATATTATTTAGTTATAGTAAAAGATTATTTTTTTATATTAATTCGTAACGATCAGCTGATTTCATTGAACAGCTGATAGGCTATAAGTTTCAGGTTATGTTGATAAAACTAGCAATATTAACAACAATTATTATAAACGTTTATATTAATTTCGTATGTATTATAAACGGTTACAAAGTGCATATGTTCATCAATTAAGGAAAAATACCGGAACCAAAGCAACACAACGTTTTCATATAATACGCGTGTACTGTTATCGAAAATTAGGAAGAAAAAGAGAGACAGAAATAGAGAGACGAAATTCATTTGCTCGTTAGTTACACATTCCCGTTACATTCTTCTGTTCGGCAGACTTTTTTTCTAATTACTCCTCTCGCCAAGGCTAAAATATGAACCTATTCTTACTGTGGTATAATAGATAGAAATTTAATAGTTTTAAACTTAATCGTTCTGAAAATTTGAATCAAATTCGATCAGCTGTTTTTTACATGTAATACTTTCTCCTCACATCTTACAACGTGTCTATAAAAGGACTCTATCCTTTGTACGTAACTTTAATAGCTTTATTTGACCGAAAACTAAATTAACCCCCTTCGTGAGAAACAATGGGACCACCCCTTTATTTAATCTCGGAGAAAATAATAGGTGTGTGTTCAAGAGCGAGAGAGTGGGGGAGGAAGAGAGGAGGTGTGCCGGCTATTAACCGAATATAGAAAACATTTCCCACGCGGTTTTTTGTAAACAGCTGTAAGTCCTTGTAGTGAACTAACCTCAGAGTTTCCGACTGTTTACTGACGTTTTAATTTTGTTTTCTTCAAACGTTTTGAATCAATTTGTCAATAATAATTTGTTGAACAAATTCGCGGGTAGAGACTTTTGGACCAAACAGTAAAATAAATGAAACTATCAAAATTTAAAAAATGTAATTCAATAAACATTTTTAAAATCTTCTAACTTGATTACGTATAAACCTATAAAATATAGTTTTGGTGCTGAAGTGTCACAATTACCTGAGCTCAATTTAAATAACACAAATTGATTGCAAAAATAATAACTCTTCAAATTGTTACATTCAATATAATATTTTTACACAAACGGTACAAAAATCTTGTGCTGGGGGATAAAAAATAGTCGTGAAACGCAGCTGTCTCGCTGACGTGATAGAAGCGAATTACCGACAGTATTTTTCTTTATATTATTCTTTTTGAAATATTTATTTTATAAACATAATTATCAATAAAATCTGAATTTATTAGCACTTTAAAATTACATTAAAGTATGAAAATGATCAAAAAGAACCATTGAAAATTTTTTTAATTTAAATTAATTTTAAAAATTCAAAATGCTAATTTATTCGATCTTAAAGGTGATTATGTTGGTGAAATTGGATTTAAAAAAAATGTAAGACAAAAATTTTGAAATATTTCAAATATCAACCGTTTTAAAAATGTTGAACAAATTTTGTTAGTTAGCGAAATTGTCCAATCTGTTATTTCTATGCCAAGTTTGAATCAAATCGGACCAAAATTGTGAACGAGAGGTTGCTAACATACACGTCCGCGCATATAAATTTTTAAAGTTCCCTCAAAACGTGACATAGAGGTCAGGATCGGTGCTCATTTATCATCGGATCTGGGTTTCACCTTGATGGCGGCTACAACTGCTCATTTTTCCAATGGAAAAACGTGCAGCCGTTGAGTGATTTTCTGCAGACTCGTGTGTTGGTCGTCAATTTCAAGCAGATAAAATTTTTATTTTTATTGAAACATAGGTTCAAGTCATGGTAAACAAAATTTTGTAAAAATTTACCTAAATTTTTCAATCGAAGGAAATCCCAAAATTATAAAAGCACTTATAAATTTTGACAGTTAAAAATCAATATATATATATATATATATATATATTAATATAATGGTATATTTTTTTCTTTTATCCTTAATTTTTATATACATTTTGTATACATATTATTTTTTGTGAACTGTTAGTTCTTATAACACAATTAAGTTTTATAAAAATCATGATTTACGTCTTTGCATCAATTAGAATTAAAATAAATTGCTTCGCCAATAAACCCTGACCAATATCTGAACAGTACAATTACAATACTCAATGAACCAATGATTGGGTAAGTACCATGACGTTAAGTATTATGGCCGTGCTTGTTTAATGGTTTCCCGCAATAATCTCGGAGAAAGTCGACGGTTTCGATTCATAAACAAGAATCTATTTTGAATTTATTACGAATAACATTCTGGGCAAAATGGTTGACTGCTGTGAACCTGTTTCAGAAATAATTGTCTAATAATGCAACTGATTTGCAGTTACAGTTTATTTTGTCTGTGAACTCACGACTGTCGATTTCTTTTCTTTTTATTAGTGGCCAAGACATAAATGAAGAAAATTAATATAACAGTAAAAATCTTGTTAACATCAGCTGCGTTTTTATAGGCTACATTACTTTAACTAAATCAGCTGGTCTTTTATAAACAGGTGATAGTGTAATAATTTTCCGTTTAGGAGGCGTCTTTATTTTATAATTCGAAACTATTAAACGTTTTTTAATTAATTTTTATTTTTTTTAGAAAAAATCTAATTTATTAGTTTTATATTAACCAACAGAGAAAATAGTCTCAGTTCTTACAATTACTTTTATATTCTTTTTAGGGTCCCTCTTACAAGTTGTTTTTATAATCTTAGCTTACGTATTACAAAACAAACCATTTTCTTTTTCTTTACACTTTCACTATTCCTATATTTTTGCGATGGTTTAAGTGGCCAAGTATCGTTCAGTCTACTGCGTCACTTAAATGCGCACCTAAAGATTCTTAGTTAGAACCACAGTTGCTCACGTTGCTTTTCCCTTACGTTAAAACTGATACCTCGTCCTCGTTCGTCTAACTGGCATAAAGTATGCACGATAAGCAGTATATATATACTGTGTGTGTTTGTGTGTATGTAAATATTTTTCATTTTAATTTTTCATCACTTCTTAATAATTCCTCTTATAGGCAAATTTCCATCACATTAAGCTGATAGAACTATTTTTTTCTGTCGCAAACTTTTCACTGAACGTATAAACTGACGTCGTTTTAAATAATTATTTAGTTTTTAAAGTAAAAAGACTCACTGAAAACTCGAATGTTCCGAACAATAAAAAGTTTCATATAGCCCATACTTATGGAAAAATTTTATTTTTCAAATCGCTCCGTCTGTAACACATTATTTTTTGTTAAAATCGTAATTTAAGGTTTAAAAAAATTGTATTGGTTATAAAACAATTTTGAAAATATACTACGAGATAGACTTTTTCTATTAAAAAAAGTTAAAATTTTAACGTAAAATTATAGTCTATAGCAAGCTAAGCATGCAAAGTTACTAATCGAGCCTACTTTAGTAATTCTAAAGTTAAAGTGAGTATTTAAACGATAGTAACTCCGATTGGTTTTATCTTATTAGTAGGCTCCGATAGGTTCGTTTTTCTATTTCCTTAAAATAATTATATTTCAAATCTATATAAAATCCCAAAATGCATAGCGATTCCAAACATATTGTTTCACCAATCACCAGTCTTCGAATATCGACAAAATCCTCCAAAAATAGCCTTAGTTATATTCATGTTAAGTCTTATTCTTAAACATGAGTACTTGCATCTGTTTATTAAACTATGTCTTCCAAATTAAAGATTCATGTACCTTCTTGAAGGCTACATTAAATAAAAAAGCATCCCTATATTTAAGTCCGGTTCTAAAAGGATCCTATAGACATCCCTGCACTCTAACCTGGTTCTTAGAACTAGTAATAGTGACCCTAGTTGAATGTTTGAAATTAGTCAACTATGACCAATATGACTGAGCATCCATCAAGTTTAGCTGAATTGAATTCAAGGCACGATTGAAGACCACTAATCAAACAAGTTCATTCTGTCGTATATACAAACGCGCCTACGGACCTTAGCACGTTCGTGGCGGATATCCGTTCACTCTGGTACAACCAATCACGTTATTAGTAAGGGCTGTCGCATAACCACGTGCATGTTCGCGAAGATAGTTTACAAATTCATTCGCTCCTGCCCGACAGGTTTCCTAACCTCGTTTCAGCTTCAGTAAACACTGTTTTCGCACTTTTAATTAAAAGCAATAAATTAGTCGAATCAACATCGGTTCACCGGTCGTACAGAGTGGATCCTGTCGTGTTATGTAGAGATACGTGCATACATATGCAACAGAGCAGCTGATTTTATACCGTGCCAACGCCTTTCCAATTATATGCAGCTCTTTATCCTGTTCGCTATAATTATAAGGTACAATATTATCGGCGCATTATTTATAAACCATTCATTATAATTCCATACCATTCATTCCGTTCATTAAATTCAAAAAAACCGATTCAAGATTCAACAATTAAAAACACCTTTATTTGTCCTTGAATACATTTTAACCTGGTACAATGTCGGGAATGCAAGTTAGTAAGCATCTAATTAATTGAATACAGACAATCTAATCAAATTGCGATTAAATCCAAGTTTTTTTAAAATGGAATAAGTCAAAATTTATTGTATCTTTTACCTTACCTTGTCGGTCTTTATGACCTGTATAAATGGCAATTTATCGAATACTGATTTCGGGACATCATCAGATATCTTATTTTATGTCGGAAAATTACGAAATTATTCAACACACAACACGTTAAAACATACTTGATGAACTCTTTGACACAACCAGTAAAATAATACGATTACAGGTTCAACAAATCACTTTTAACATCAAAGTCCACCATCTGCAATAATAATTTACATATTGTTGATGTACGTAGGCTTATATTTTAATGTATATTTTTTGGAATTGTTCATCAATTTGTTTCATACTTTAACAAATGAGGGCTGATTGTAATACGATCCAGAAATGATTAATAACTATACGTTAGTCACAATATTAAATACAATCTATACTAGGGTGATACCGTAGTTTGACAGTATTTCATAATTTGGAAGTTTATTGAATTGTTCAGGTTGGACATAAAAACAATTCTTGGGGAAAATGTTTCAACTATTGTCTTAATTTATCAATTATGTGGTTTGAAAATATAAAGCGATTTAATATCTTTTTTTAAAATGACATTATAATAGAAACAAGTAATTTCTTTTTTCGTAAGATTTCGTCATCGAAGCAATCTTCAATCATAATATTGCATCGAGCGCTATAACTTAAATTTTTATATCTAGTTTTCCAGACATCGTATTGAAATTTTTTTTATGTAAAATGTAATTTTCAAATTAAAAAGTCACAGTTTTCCTTTCAGGGAACATTGGATGTAAAAGTTTGTCAGTATCTAGGTGGGTTTTTCGCTTTTTTAACTTAGGTGCAATTATAAATCAAGTGCCCATCAAAATTTTAGCTAAAACGTAAAGGGAAAAAGATGAAATAATAAAATTCGATATCATACAAACCATTACGAAACCAACCTGACCCGTAATAATTCATTTAATTAGCAGCTGTATTAACAAGATTGTTAAAACAAACAAGCAGTGATACGTTGACATTACAACTTACGCCCAAATTATGAAATATAGAACAAGTTAAGAAGGAACGCACACTTAGATACTATCACACGACTCAACACGGTCGTATATTAAGGACCTCCCCACTTCCCAACAGAAACTTGTTTAATATATTGGTTTTGTTTTGTGAACTATGCTTCGAGACCAGATGTGCGCCCAGGACGATTGAATAAAAAGTTGCGATATTTTTTCATTGTTATAAGTTCAAAAACAGCAACAAATTCCTTATACTCAATTGAAACTTTTTTTTTAATCTCAAATAGAGACTTTATGCACCAAAAAACAAAAAAAACAAATCTAGTTAACTAAAAAAAAATCTGTTTTAAAAGATATCGACAAAAAAACTTAAACAAATCAAAAGGCGGTCAGGGTTTACTTTTTATTGGTTTAACCTACTTCCAGTATTTATTTTAAGTTATGAATTTGCATAGCCTATATATAGGCTATGACAAAAATCTGAAAAAAACTATTTTGCAAAATTCGGCCTGATTTTCAGGGGTTTTTTTGTAAAATGTCTAATGCACTCACAAATGGTTTTTCTGTCAGATGTCTTGTAGAGTTTGTTTAGGTGTTTATTCATAAGTTCATTTAAGTAAAGCTTAAATTTGATTTTTAAAACCCTTTGCAGGCAGATTATTAAATCAGCTTAAAATTTTTTTCGAATCTGAAAAGAATCTTCAGGCTGTACCAATCGAAATTTAAAAATCGATTCTTTAAATGTTCGCCATACTTTCTATATAGTGAATGTCACACAACCATTATTTTTGAAAATACCTTAAATAACTCTCACCGTTCTCTACGGCGCGAGAAAGGTTATTTTTTTTTAAAAGTTGCAAGACGACACCACAGGCCGACCTCCTAACCACGTGTGTTGACTGTAAGAATAAAAGAAGGACTAAGCGATAAACAGATGTTGGAGAATGTGGAGCAACCTTCACTTCGCTTGACTGTCCTCGCAATGCATTGTTCCAAGACTTCTTAATCACCCTGTACTAAATAAACGAACGTATTTCATATATGCAGTTGTTTAACTGTGCATGATACAGTGCTAGGAGCCAATTTTTACCTGGTAAAACGTTTTGTCGATTGAAAACGCGACCGTTAGTTCAGAATTCGGGGTTATTTTAAAACGAGTTAAAACGCGCGCGCGCGCGCGCGCACACACACACACACACACACACACACACACACACACACACACACACACACACACACACACACACACACACACACACACACACACACACATACACACAACTCACACAATATATTTTATTTACAATAAATATTTGTGAGTCTTGGGAAGTGAAGATTCTGATAAAATTTGAATATAAAATTTCGAACACTATTGTAGTATTTTTTCTTGCTGTACAGTAGCAAAAAACATAAAACCAATTTTTGTAAATGTACTACATTATCATTAGCAGCACTAAAGCAAAATCGTTACGACATTTCGTATTTCCTTGTGAAGCGGAACGCCTTTGGGTCCATAGTACAAGATTTTAATAATCAATCTGAGAAAGTTTGTGCATAACACACTTTTGCGCGGCCTCGGTAACAATAATTTCAAAACTAGTTTCGGTAGAGATAATAATATGGAAAGGAAAGGAATCCCGCGATGTTGTATGTTTGCAGGATGGATAGTAGCAAGGGTCACGGAGCCCCGAGGGCTTGTAGGCGGTCAACGGGTGACCAAGGCCAGTCCGTCTGTCTCTGGCCCACGTGGGGGTACGCCAATAATCACACAAACACCTGTTAAGCTAGTGTTAGATCTATTTAAAGCTTTTTTATACAAACCGTGACGTCATAATATGATAAGCGGTGATTTGTACGTTTGGGTGAAAAGGTTCCGGATCACAGCCCCGAGCAAAGTAGGCTGTACAGGATTTAAGGACATGCTAAAGGTCAAAATAAATGCGGCACTCGGCTATCGCGATGACGTGTACTTCACACGAACACATTGCACAACCTCATTGAGTTTAGCAATTTTGTTTTTCTACAGCGACGGTTTTATTTAATAAAAATAAAATTGCAATCATTAAAAAAATTCATTTTAAAATTTAGCTAGTAAGAAGATCCATAAACACTCAAACAAAATGTATTTATTGTTTACTATTCTGAGAAACGCTTAATACTGAAGCGTTAAAAAAACTACGTTTGAAAATACGAAATGAATGTTGGTATAGGTAATATTAATGAAATAATTTAATTACACAAATTGAGAAAAAGAGAAATCAGCTGCTTAAAAGTAGTCACTTCAAGTCTACTTATATACAAGATAACAATATATGCTGTGAGGTATGCGTTATGGAATCAAGCGTGACGCGAAAGCAAGTGTTTATAGGCCTACCCTGTTTTGACAACCGCAACCATAAATGGTATCGCACTAAAAAAATATATAGTGGAGAATCATCAATGATTTTGGTAAATGTTTTAATGGATATTAACACAACCTGATAAATCGATAGTGAATTCGATAGTGATCGAGTTGTAACAATGTCAGCGTAACACTCTTACACATAGTCAAATGATAATCGAATTAACGCGAAACAAAACTAAAAACATTAATTCTCAGTAATTGACTACAACACCAGTACGTTTAAGGTACTTATTATCTATTCTATTTACGTGTTTTATCTACCACCTGCTGAGTTGTAATCGTAATTTTTGACAGAAAACAAAATGATTGCATTTATAAGTGCTTAATATTAACATAACTGAAACACAACTGTAATATTTTTTAAGTAAACAAATCCAATAATATTGCATCAGATTAGATGGGAACTAAGCAAAGATCATTATAATAACAGCTGTTAAGAAAACTAAATTTATTGATAGTCTAAAATATTTTTTGTCGGAAGTCATTTTGTTACCATGGTTTTCAGGTCAAGTTGTAGCGTAGATTTCATTATTATTTTATCTATTTACTTTTTTTTGGTAATTATTTTATGTATGCAGAACATTATTATTAACCAAACTAGATGTTCCGTAGCTCTAAAGCGAAAAAATTACAACTGACTGGAAACATCTCTGTTCGGTTCTGCAAAGAACCAGCTTTAATAACGAAATCAGCTGACTAAATGTTTTTTCCATCTAACATGGATTGGGCTTTTATTTCCGCGAAATTTCCAATAGTTAAAAATTATTAAAAAAACAATTTTAATTTTAACATCTTTTATGTTTTAGGTTGTAATGTTGGATTTTGTGCGTCGTGTGATGCCAGTGCACAAATTTATATTGGCAGTTATAGTAAAAGATCAGTTTTTTTGTATTAATTCGTAACGATCAGCTGATTTCATTGAACAGGCTATAATAACTTTCAAGTTATGTTGTTAAAAATTAGCTATGTTAACTTGTCGTGTTTTCGAACAAATTAACGTAATTAAAATAAAAAGGAAGAGAAAATATGATAAATGAATTTTATTTTTGGTTCAGTAATAGAAATTAGTTTTTATTGTTTGTTTTTTGATCTACTATACAAACATACATTTCAACGAGATCTTTTAAAACTAGACTTAACCTACAGAAATCGGTGCAAGGGTCTAGGCGTAGTTCCAATCATATACATCATGTTCAGTTATTGAATACAGACGTCTGTACTGTTCATGGAATAAATATTATAAATTCAAACCAATCTGAATAATCTATTCAACCATTTTGCGTATCTATTCATACTATTCTGCTATTTTTTTCTTTAACTTTATTTGAAAAGGAAGCAATGGCAACGACAGAATCTGACAATCAGCTGACAACGTCTGCGCATGCCTGACGAAGGTCTAGCCAAGGTAAAGGCCGAGTGAAAGGTCTGACCTTTGCCGTCGCGCGTATGTAGAACAAAATATCCTTCCCCAGTGCGGTCAAAATTTTTGTTTCGCCTTGTTAAAGGCGTAGGTTGACATGAATCTAAACATGGTCACTGACTCCCCGCACAGATTACTTCTTATCGCTTGATTCACACGTATTCAAATTTTATTGACTGCGTAGATTTTAATACTGATTATGACGGTGAAATCAGAATTTCAAAGAGGTAAGATAAAGATTTATACGTTTGGTAATTTGCTTCTATCACATCAGCTAGATAACTGCGTGTCGCAATTATTTTGCTTATTAATAAACTGAAATTATTTTATAAGTTTAGAAAGAATTATGGTAAACATTAAGTATCCTATAGGTAACAAATTACAAAAACAAATCTTGAAACCATGTTATCAAGATTTTGTAGGCCTAATCATGTTAATAGGTTTGTAATTTTACATCCGACTGTTTGAATTAACGTACCTAGTTTAATAACGCCTAGTGGTAGATTTGTATGTTTAGATGTCTAAAAAGGAATTGACTTTATATTTTTGATTTCTTGTTCCAATTCTTGTTTTTTTTTAAGTTTAACAAGAACCATTTAAAGAATATTTATTATTTTTTAATTATATAAATACAAAAATGTTTGACTTATTCAAATGCACTATACATTTTTTTATAAATTAAAACATAAGGAACATTAATGCTGTGGTAAACAACAACGGATCCTAAAAAATAAATAAATAAAAACTTGCCAGCTTTAATAAATATTGTAAATATTAAATCTTCTTGGAACCATTTCTTAAAAAAAACATTCCAGGCAGGCGAGCATAATAGCATTACCGGTTCACTATCTAATTACCCCAGATGGAGGTCACCGTTCCAAATGGCTGCCTTAAACCTCATTAGTGAAAACGATGCTGTAAAAATCCCAGTGACTTTAACGCGTGGTCAGGAACGACGTTCAACCGTTGAACTTTATACAAATCCATTACGCATTCATTAATGATTGTTTAACAAGTTATTCATGACTTTCTGTAATTGTTAAATACGCGTAAAGCGACAGGCGCGTGATACGGCCGTTGAAATATGTCGGAACTGGTTTTCAAATCCTGTTTCGTTTTTTTTTCTCAACAAATGTATCAATTTCATTTGTTAAGAGGTTCAAATTATACTGATAAATTATCTGTAATTGGTTGGCTTTTATTCAACTAAACCGTTTCCTGGCTTTAGGAGGTAATAAATTTAGTAAGAATTACTTTTATCGATAACACCGGTAATATTTTGTGAAGCAAGAGTCGTTTGTTATACGACAATGATTTGTTTTACTCACGCAGAATAACTGTAAATTACAAGAAAGCATTTAATAAGTATTATTTACTATAATTATTTTAGTAACGTATTTGTTACTGTAATTATTTCATTAATAAATATTAATGCAATTACATTTAGATGCTATATATTTAATAAGAACAGTCTTGGAAATCAGTGAACTTAAGACTACTTAACATTGATATCAGTAATCGTTGGAAAAACTAACACAAATTTTCACAAAACGGTTTGTCGTTCAATTTGGTTGAATCGTCGCACTTAAACCTCGTTCGCCGAAGAACTTCAGAACTGTAATTCAATCAGGTTTACCACTATGTTTTTAAAATACAATTCACGAGACACCAGAACATCTAAATAAACCTTGTTCGTTGTCGGTTTACCCTGAAATTAACCTAGAAAACAACTGGCTCGTTCATTGTCAGTACCATCATAACCGGGATTCAAACCCACGATCAGTGTATCCACTTCCCTTCCGTGAAACAAATTAATTACAAAATCCCGATAAATCGTCCGTTACGACCGGCGTGAAGACGTACGGCACGACCGATTCCGGTAAAACTCGGGGAAAAGTCCGCGCTAACCGCTTTCAATTTACACCGCCAGCATCGCTGCGCAGGCTCACGTCACGTTCCGAGGTCCCTAATTACAGCTCTGGCCACGGTAGAGTACAATACCACGAATGTTTTCTCACGATAACACGGTTGTATGGGTCCAGTAGTGGGCCAGCTTTACGGCCAACCGTTCTGCAATAAAATCAAACGCTGCACGGTCAGTAGTGGGCAGTGTTAAATACACCTCTGTCACGGTAGGGTAGCGTATCACTAACAACGAGATTATAGTGGGTCAACACTTTATATCCAACTGCTTTGAAATAAAATCACATACACACTTAATGGTGGACTTCGTTTAAATATTTGTAGATATTCCTTAGCTACAGTCGATTTAATTCTAGCTACAAACCAACAAATGTCTTAGATATCAAGTCTGTATGCGTCTAGTTGTGAGTTACCTTATTACAAGCAATCTTATTTCTATAATATAAAACTAATTTTGATTCTATTTGCTTTTAATATAAAACTTTTATTAATAATTACGAAAAGTTCTTTAGGCATCAAAATTAATTTACTTTACGGTTTTGATAATTAAAGATCTTAAGAAAATATTTTACAGTAAAATCTCTCTTTTGCGGATCTCTTTAAACTGAAATCTCTCTATAACGGTAAAATATGTTTGTCCCTTCCCACTTATTTAAATACATAAATTGTAACTTTCTCTATTGATTTCCAGGAATCTCTCTATAAATATAGATATATACCTAAAGATAGGTAGCGGCGAAACACGTACACTTCCTACTCTTCTACCCTATTTCTCAGTACGCCGACACGTCATTCGAGTGTTAAAAGCAGTGCGTAGTGCGTGAACTGTATCCAGTGTTTTGTGAATAGTACATTTTACAAAACATTGTATGTTAGAATTTTGCGTGTTAGATTTTTGTTTAAGACAAAAAGCACATTGAGGCTATATCGCTTTCGTAAATGTAAGTGTGAATGTAAAGTGTTAAAGTCGTCTAAGTGTAGTGTTGTGAGTGTAAGTGTGTGTTAGACTCGGGTACCGCGAGGGACGTCTAAATCCTCTCAATAGGCGCAGCTAGTATGCACCCCCCTGCGGGGGCGTGAGTTACAGAAAATGAAGCAAGTATATGTTTGTCAAAATTTTAACTTAGCAAGTTCTTCTGTTGGCACGATATTGAAGAATAAAAATAAATAAAGAAGGCCTGTAATGAAAGGAATAGCTTCAAAAAAAACCGAATGCCAAAATTTGAAGGAATTGATGAAGCTGTTCTGCAGTAGTTTTGGCAAGATATTGCCTTTTTCTCACTGTTACAGTATTTTATTCATAAGGTATGCTTTAATAAATATTGTTTTTAATTGCATTCAATACTCGAATATAAAAATAGTGTATATCACGTTTTACAATTAAAAACACATTTTGTACACGTTTTGGTTGAGCCCTCTTTATAGCTGCTAAAATAACGGTACCTTCAATGCCGCTATAAGGATATTTTACTGTATTTATAATTTACAAAATATTGAAAATAGAATTTCTTCTTCAAAATATGCAAACATTTTTTTTTAATCCAACTCTCCACTATGAAAATCATATACTTCAAATTCATTTTCTTAACGTTTCTACTTTTGTAGTCGTATTAATTCCGACTTTAACGACGATCAGAACGAAGTTCAACAATCCCGTTGTCTAAGTTATCGTCAAGAAAGCTTTTCGTTGTACTCCACTGCCTGACAGTATCAGATGCAATTATCATAAGATATAGAAGGCTGTTGAACGTTGATTAATTATCCCATCGGCTAGGAGATGTGCACTGACCCAGTTGAAAGACCGCAACCACAATTCAATATTAGTTGCAAATTGGAAACGGGACTTTGAAGACCTGCCGCATTTTTGTGGTCGCTTCTACACGGCGCAGTGTTTTGCCTTCGATTGGTTCCATTACTCTTCGCGCTCATTAAATATCAGTTCTTGGAGCCAATAAGTTAGAAAAAATAAGCCGGTAACCAAATTTCGTACCGGGTTCTGAGTAAATCGGAAAAAACCATAACTTGATATCCGTCGAGTTTGCGTGTAGTGTTATTACATTCGGTAACGTTGAACTAAAAACAAACCTTCTGTTTACTTTGAAACCATAACTTATTTAAATTCATATTTGTAAAACAGTTTTGAGAAGTATTCATTACATGTTAATGAATTTTGAACAAACTCTGTATTTTAGAATACGATTTTGATAAATTAGACATCTTGGAATTTAGATATTTCTAATATTCATGTTTTTTATTATAGCACCCGAACATAATAAAGTACGAGGTGCTAACAACACATAAATCCGCTGGTATTATTAACAGCTGTTTTAATAAAATACTTTTTATTTTTTTTACAACGAAATAAGTTCTGAGTTTGTTTTAAAAAAATAAAAAATACCTTCAAATGTAAACAGAACTTTCGCTAGATACCAAATATGAAAACCTGTCTTGTTATTTATTATTGTTTTAAAAAATGTCATTGAATTAAATTCGTACAAGTATATTTCAGCATTTACAAAATTTACGTAAAAGATTTTAATGCCGTTTAAAAACTGTCCAATACAAATTCAATAAACAACATACGTTGTGTACATAAATTTTAAAACTATTCACTCACTCCCTAAGAATCACTGAAAAAAATCAATGATTTTCAAACATAAGCCTGATTAAAATCTACGTTTATTTAAGCAATTAAGTAAAAATATTTTCTCACTTTCGTATAACTGTTTTCAGGTTTTCTGAGTTAAAATTGTTTATTTTCAAGCCATTTTTGTTATTTGAAAAATTATTACGTTAATATTAATCATTCACGGAGACAACTTCCATTTTTAGGCCAATTTTTCCACTGCGCTTCTGCAATTTTCGCCAATATTCCTGACATAAACTGGAAAAAACAAAACATTACACGACGAAGAAACAATTATTATTTCAAAATATCAACTGGTTTATAGAGATTCAATGAAGTGTTTCAATAACAGTTTTAAAACATTTCCTTCGGTTAAAAGAACAATAATGATTTGGCAATCTAGAAAAATTTCTGCGTCCAGTCAACATAAAATACTTCCTTAAATAAAAACAAAAATTACAAATCTGCCATCAATAGTCTATCTATAGTTTCACTGAGAGTTTAATAATAATCAAGTTATGTTCAAACGTGGAATGAATGAGACAATTAACACAGGATACGTCCCCTCGGGGCCGCGACTCCTTCAGTGAGCTGGCCGCTGCTTGCAATACTGTGTTAGCATTAGCCTATCTTCACTTTTAACGGTTCAGTAAACATGACCACGGATCCACTTGGTTGCGCATGCGCTCAACACTTGTTCCGTTCCGAACCGTTTGCAATGGCTTAATCTCGGCGCGGACCCGGTTAAAGTTAAAGGGTTGAAATTATAAAACACGAATCCGTCAACCCTAACTGACTTTGCACGAAGTAGCCCTTACAGTGCTATTATGATCGTGAAAAAAATATTTTTAAAATTTTGTTTCATTTTCAGATAACTTGACTCCAAATAGGTTTTTACTTACTTGGATGTCTGTCCATCTACGAGTCCGTGTGTCTATACACTTTAATAATTGGTTGATTTAAAAGTAATTTGATACGCAGCCTACGTTCAGTCTCATAAAAAAAACTTGCAAATTGAGCTCCCTCAAAATATAACGATTTAAACCAAACTTTGCTCAAATGTGGTCAAACGTACTCAAGCAAAATAAATTGATTTATTATTAATTAAGTGCCAATAGAATGTGCCAATTATTTCTGGGATACTCGTTAGCTATTGTTTAATTTTTTTCTTAAATACCGGACTTTATGTTCATTTTCATTTATGTAAATTTCCTCCTTTTAAATTTATGAATCAACGATAATTTTATCGTTGCTTACAATTTTTTAGACAAATTTCCGAAAATCAACATAAGGTTATTTCAGTATATTTTCATTATAAAATAACGTTACTATTTACATATAGTGACGGATATTTTTCAAAAACTGAGTTATTTTCGAGGCTTCAAGGCGAATTCCTTTTAGTTTTAACACAGCATTAATGCGATTTTTAAGTGTACCTGAATTGTTCGGAAAAAATTAAAAAGCCGCCCGAATAAAAACGAAATGACTTTGTAACAATAATTAATTGAGCATAAAATTAAAACTATATAAAAACACGTTGGCACTACAAAAAGCGGAGAAAGTGGAATACCTAGGCTTTCTGGAGATAATTTGAAGTAGCGTAACGAGAGTTTAATGAGCTACGCCGGAGAAGGGCGACGGTTAACGATCTTAACCGAGTCTACGTCCGCCATTTTAACAGTAGTAAAGAAACGGATCCGTGAAGAATGTGCTGAAACTACATAACAAGGGTCCGTAGGGAAACTACATGTATGAATAGCATACAGTTTGTAGATACGAAACTGATCATTCGCTTTGTACGTTAAACATTTTATTTTGTGTTTCTCTCTATCGTGTCATAATGCATAAACTTTAAACTAGCTGAGCCATAATTTACAGTAAAATCTCTCTATCGCGGATCTCTTTATAACGAAAACCTTTCTATAAAGACAAAATGTATTGATCGCTTATAATAAAAAAATGTAGTTTTATCTAATGAGGCCAACAAAATTCCAGGAATCTATACTGGTACAACACGTGCACGTCCTACTCTTCTACTCTATTTTTCAGTATGCCCTCACGTAACAGAATGTTAAAAGCAATGCGTAGTTATAAATTTTTGTAAAGAAAATATACTTTAAAAAGAAAAACTCGTGTAGTGTCGGCTTTTGAACAAAAATTTCATTTTTTATCCATGATTTGTATCGTTAAAATTTTATTTATCGGAAAATATGAAAAATCGTTTCCGATTATTGTCATGTGTTCATATTTTAAATGTAATTTTTACTATTAATCTAATTTTTGGTCCATCGCATTTTGCTATATATATATAGGAAGAAACTAACGACCCGTGAAGTTTCATGAACTTACTGTTTACACGCTAGAGGAACCTGGTTGACAGACAGACGCTCACGCTAAAACACAGTTAAAATACAGAATACTCCACAGTGTTACAATGCCTGGTGTTGCGTTATCTGGTGTTAGAACAGATTCGGTTACACAAGTACACTTTCTAACAAACCGCACACGGTACTAACCCAGGCCCGCGGTGACACTCGCGTCTTAAACAAACTCAGGTGACACCAATCTGTAGTGATAATGAATAGCGCCAATGTTTGTACTTCTGGGAAGCTAGCTTGATCCGTTACGGGTGAAACAACTGAACCGGCCGTAGAACCGCACACAGACACGACACATGTGCGTGCGACGCAGAGCAGCAACCTCGCTCGATAGCTCGAATCATCGCGAATAATAAAAATATCAACACATAAAAAGTTTAGTTTTGGACATTTATTTTAACAAGTTGGCCTAAGGAAGATGCTACAGAATTTCTAAACTCGATTAATCGAAGTCGAAATTACAAATCTTTACTTTTATCGAATCGTCAGATTATAAACCTTTTTGATCAGTCGAGTTATTTTATTTGTTGATGTGTTTTAATTTGAATAAGTTCGATATTTTTACTCTTATAACTTAAAGAAATATGAGAGATAACGAGAAAAGTTCGATAACTCGAAAGTAGTTATGTTAGCCTTCGATTTGGGAACTTTATTATCAAGAAGAATTCTGCATTACTCGGAACCTATAATGAATTGGAACCTACTTCTACAGATGTAAAAGTATTTCGAACAGAATAATTGTAAAAATAATTTAAACCGGTTTTGGCAAAGTATTAAATTATTTGAGTTTTATATTTTCATTTATTTTATAAATCAAACCTACTTTTACAGTTGAGCTTCTTAACTAAATTGTGGTTATGTCGAACTATCTATTACTTAAATTGGGTTATATCATTGAATAAAAACGTACCAGAAGTACAGTGACCACTATAAAAAGTGTGCTCTATATTAGCGGCTAAAGCCCATGTAAGTAGACTATCTGCCGCTGAAAGAACGGATGGTGGAGATATTTGAGAAAATAGACAGTACTATTATTGATTTAACTGTAGTTGCACACTTTGCTACAAGATGTCACCAGCAGCGAGTACTCACAAATCTCTCATAAGGGTTAACATTCAAGTACGTTTATATTCAACTGTCATGATAAATTATTCAAAAACATGAATGTTTACTGTCACATTTTTTCTAAAAGCCCATTTCAGTAACATAAGTTCCATAACTTTATTTTGATAATTACATTAAACGATTTTATAATGTCATGCGGGTTAGTCACTGTATGTATTACATTTCTACATTTTAGTATGTTTTCTTTTACATTTTACATTACACTTACAGGTCCTGACGCCTTCCAATACAAGTTCGAGTTATCAACTTTCTACTGTACACAGAATTAAAACACTCGTTCACACAACAATGCAGCAATGATTAGGCGGCCCATGGTCCCCACTGAGGCCCTCGGGGCCGCCTCTCTTGATTGATTAACACTCCATTGTCTATGCATCTTGTTTATCTATTTTAATACAATCGTTTGACCTTTCTTTTTACAATCATTAGGCTTTTGTATTCATTGTATTGTGTCTTTGTTCCCAGTCAGCGGGAACACTTCCTTGCTTGTTTCTACCTTCGCCAGTGCCATCGTCACATCGTGTGACGTAATTTGGGCACCATTATTGTCTGCAACCATTATTCCGTGTGATGGTTGTTATGTTACCACGATAATTTAGCTACTTAAACTGTATTGATATCGGTTTAATTGACTGTGTTGCTTCACGGAATAAATTCCAAATATCTGCAGACCTTTTACCTCTGGCTGGTTACAAAAATCTTCGCGTCACCTTACGAAAAATAATTACTTTTTAACAATAACGCATCATACCCACTTCAGTGCAACCAATATGGGCGTAATGATCCCGGTCATAAAGAGACGTACAGTACGACCTTCGGGTCCTCTCGGTGTTCTTTCTTTTAATTGAAGGTTTTTATGACCGCCGCTGTTACACGGTTTAGTCGCCGTTTATTGCCTAATAAAGATAGACATTAGTTTCTGGAGGTTTCGGAAGCGTTTTATTGTCATCATTAAGTAGGATGAGTCCTGCCTATTTGAATGCTGGCGGGTGATATTTTGTTAACTTTGTTGGGGGGAGATTGAATTTAAAGGTTCCATTGTGTTGTGTTTTATCGCGATTCGCTTGTGGATCGTTGACCTCCCCGTGAACGTTTTTCATAAGATTTGACGGAACAGATGACTGGGCATTTCGAGTTGCGGAATGCATATAAACAGATTCTGGATATATCCAAGTATACTGGTACATGATGTGTCTTCAGTGTGTCAAGATATTTTACTGCTTGAGCTTGTATGAGAATCTTCTACTTCGAATTACTAGCATTGCAATTATTTGTAAAACGTACCTACTGTACTTAGTGTAGCGACACTAGCGCCATCTATCGACAAAAGGACATAATTGCCCTCGATATCGGTTATAACTAATTTTCGTTTATTTCCGATTTCCTATTTACGTTTTTTAAAAAATTTGTACACTTATTTCAGTTATAAATATTTTACAACAATCAAACTTCGAGCTACATGTGATGTCAAGTTTACTGTTTTTGTTCAAAAGCTGTTGAAACATTTTGAGGAAACTTATACGTTTTTTGGAGTTTGTTTATTGAGCCTATGTTTTGTGTTATATTTTATCAGCATAAGATTATTGTTTTTCTTTTAGTTTTTAAAAGTTTTTTTCACTGAAAATATTTCAACTTACCAACGCCATCGATAAGATTAGTCAGTTCGTTTGTTCTCCAGCGATGTGCATAAGAGCTTCACAGAAAATATTTCTCCACCTTCAAAATACACGTCAGTGAACCAGTAAAATATGTTCATAAAAAATCACGTCCTCCAAATCTTCGCATAGCTTTTAGTGTGATACGGGCAGATAGCGTGTATAGTAGTGATATCTGCGGTAATGCAGGATCACTTATTGACAAAGTAGGAAACCGGATCCAGGGAGGTGAAGGTCAAACTCGGGTGACTGGGTCATCCTCCCCCCCGCGCCGTGATGTACACTTTTAATCAAAAAATGTGTTTCTTCTCTTAGCCGCAGTTTCTTTCACTTTCGCATACAGTGGTAAACGTCTTTCCCATGCGCTCTCTCCGCCGCCATATTGGATTTCTGTTTGAGTCCAGCTTTATTCTTTTACCTACTAATAGATAGCGTGGAGAAAGTCTTGCGTTGTGCTAAAAAGTTTGCTGTGCGTCCTTTGGTTCATATATCCGTGACGGAATGAACAAAGGGGTTTTGGCAATTATGTTTGTCTGTTAATGCGTTCGTGTTGTTGTAAACCTTGTGGCCGACATGTTTTGCTCATATCTTGATTATTTTAAATCTCCATAAACAATAAGGCTTCAAAAAAATTACCTTAAAAAATCAGCTGAACCCGATAAGAATTCAATTTTTGCAAGTTACAGACAAATAACAAAAAGACCGGTAATAAGGTGATTTAAAAAAAATGTTATTATTTATTTTTCTTAATCTTGTTCAAGCACGTTTTGATCGTAAAGACTCACATTTTTAGGGTATGTTTTACACCATCGGAAGCCTTATGTTTCAACGCTGAAGTCTGTCCGTCCAACAACCAGTCAGAAAATTATGGAAATTAATAGTTTTAAAAAGCCAGCCCTAAACTAAGGGAAATACATTTCAGTTCCAAACACGTTTTACATTTAAAATGACAAAGTAAAGAAGAGAAGCGTTAAAAACAAATTCCATACTGTTAAACATTTCAAGTGCGATCGTTGTGGTTGTTTCGTAGAACTGATATATCTTAATAAGTATCAACTGAAGCTGAACTTAAAAATCTCAAGTCGTAAGTTGCTTCAAGCTTAGCCTGTAATTACACGAAGTATTAATTAATGATCAACAAAAACGTTTTCCCATACAGGCAATAAATAATTTAGTACTTTATTAATGAGCCCTTAGTGCTCTTAGTACTCTTCTTTCACTGCGAAAGGTCAGCAACATCTGTTTTGAAATTAGATCGGAAAAAAGAAGCAATCGAAAGTCTTGTCTGTTTTGCCTCTTAAGGACTTTTGTGACTTGTTGGAAGTACGAATCTTTGATTGTTTTTGAAATATACGTTATTTTACAATTTGTACTGAACAACACAAGTCCTTTTAGCTCTTAAAGTACACACTGAGCTTTTAAAGCTACACTTTTAACACGTTCTCGGATTGTAAAAAAGTGCCATAGATACCGTACAATTGACATTTTATTTTACTTTAAATGCAGAAAGTACAAAGTGTAATGATTGTGAAAAATATCTGAAGTGTGTGGGAGTTGCAGTTTCGGGACCATTCTTTTTATTTTTCGATATTATTTTAAATCTTTTTTCTCGTCAAAAAAAATTGAAAAGCAAAAGAATTTATAATTAAAAAAACCGGAAAAATTTTAATCGCCAATATGATTTTTATTTCTTTTAGTCGATTTACTCTTTAACCGTAAATTTCTTCTAAAATTTGAGAGCGCAATCTAATATCTGGATCATAGACACGTGACGTTTATGGAACTATGCTGTGATTCTAATGACAAGTGGCCACCAAATGGGGAGCGCAGTTGCTCTGAGCGGAGCGGACTACGTATTCAAAACCTAACATATTGTTTTTAATGTAAGCGTAAACGGAGCTGAACGGAGTCAAGCGGCGTTACTGGTCAACGCTCCGCGTAGCTTCGAATCTGTCTAAGTTCGGTTTTGAAGCTGCTCCGTTTCCCCCACCACACTGACCACGACTCCAAACTTATTATTTCTCTTTACTTAATGTTACCGGTGCCTAGGTTACGGTTTATAAACATAGTTTCCTACAGTTCGTTACAGTAGGTCTAAATATTTATATTTAAAAAATACAAACGCGTTCCTTAAACTGACTGAATTCCGCTTCCGGTTGCCATTCATCTTCATTATGGTCCGTTCAGCTCAGATCATCGTAATCCAACTAATAATAAAGAATTTTCCCAGTTTTATTAAGTTTATTTGTTACTGAAAAGTACGGTATAATATTTTACATAAGGTTCTCTCTCTACAAGCGAAAAATTCTTTTTTTTTTTTAGTTTCATTTTAGTCCCTTATTTTTTGTGTTTTTTGTATTTCTTGTGTTGTTTTTGTGTCTTCAACCGTATTTTCGTGTGCCTCAGATTGAGGACCGCTGTCTAATGTATTGTTTCTCAAAGTGTGCGTTAGGAGGGCGAGTTAGAGAACGAGGGTAGACAAGGGCGTGTATGGAGACACTGGGCGATAAGAGTTCTGCAAAGGGGAGTCAGATGCAAATAGAGCTGTTTTGAGGGTTAAACTCTTTTACATAACTCAACCATCACATTTTCTGTAACAGTTCTTAAATAATATTAATTATCCCAATTATTTTCAAAGTTATAATTTTTACTTGAGTGAAATTTAAACGGATTTAATGACTAGGACTTTTTTCAAAAATTTTCCATCGGCTCCCTCTAAATTATAAAGTAGGAAAATGGTTTTATATATAATGTTAATCTTATGGAACATCCAATTTTATTTAACGTTTTGTTTGGATAGTCGACCTTGAAGTAGACCATTTGTGGGCAATTTTTACTGTATAATTTTAGTAACAAAAGTGTGAGCACTTATTTGTTCTATTAGTTTTTTTTTCATAACAACCTATATTACACTTTCGTAAAACATTAGTTTTACATATAATTCAACATGCAATTTATTTTGTACTTTTTTTATGGATGTTATTTTTATAAATCGCTGGTCAAGCGACCAATGGACAGTATAGCAGCTTCACAACCTGTATGCGTGTTGTTGCAGCTGTGCAGAGAGGACGGGTGCCCCCCTCGCAGCCAGGACTGCCTCCAGGGTTACCTCAGTTCGCCCTTACAAACGGCGACAGCGCTGCAGCGGCTGCAGCGGCGGCGGCGGCGGGTCTCAATGGCCACTCCTACCTGTCTAGCTACATCTCGCTGCTGCTGAGGGCCGAACCTTACCCTACCTCTAGATACGGCCAGTGTATGCAGCCTAACAACATCATGGGTATCGACAACATCTGCGAACTGGCTGCCAGGCTGCTGTTCTCGGCGGTGGAGTGGGCCAGGAATATTCCTTTCTTTCCTGATCTACAGGTAAGCGATTCATGTGTCTTTATATATACCACTGTGTGCGTGTGTCTGTGTGTGTGTTTGTGTTTGTGGGTGTGTGTGTGCGCGCGCGTGTGATGTTATCGATCTTACGGTTAAAATAAAATAATTTAAAAAGAAAGAGATATATAAAAGACTAAGTATTTTAAGAGATTACCATTCTTTCTGTGAAGTAGTAAAGTAGTCTAATGTACCACATTCGTGAACTAGCTTCGTAGACAACATAGAAAACATTTTTTTTGAAAATCGACTCGACACACTTCTTACAAACCAAATACTCGTGACTCACAGCTGACTCGCTACAATATGGACTTCATTTATCTCCTGTAACGCCTTAGCTGGAACATAGAGCATCCAGAAGAGCTCGCCATTCCCTCAGCTGCCATCAGGTCCTTCTTACGACAGATGCATCCTTCACCCCCGTCCTTCTCCAGGTGCCACAGTATCGTCCCCTTTTTCATGTCCCTTGAGTGTTTCACTCCAATGCCTTCATTACAGCGTCGATTTTTCTCAGAGAGTAGCTCAGCCATCACTACTTTCTCTTTCGGATCTCCAGGTCAGTTTTTAAAATTGTGGAAACTAGTTTAAAAAACAATGAACACTGAGTAACTTTACATAAACGAACAATTCAAAACCGAAACACATTCTTTACATACAATTTTAAAAATATGAAAATTAACTCTGAACTCGTAAAATTCGTAGCTATTTTATTTTATTTTCGTAAATCTGATTTTCCATCAAAATTAGCGTCAAAATATGCGTACGCTTTTGTCCAAACATTTTCTAGAAAATAAACCCTGACCGCCGTAAATCAGATTTTCTAAAATGTCTGCAATAAAAAGTTATATTTTTTTAAGGTTCTGAATGGCCACCATTTTTTAACGTTTGAAAACTGTTTAAGTTGTTTTGTTAGCGAACTTGTCCAAACCTTTTACTGAAATCAATTTTCGCGCCCACCAATTGAATCGAATCGGATCATACTTAGGCTACAACTCCGTCAGCATTCAAGCTGATGAAGGAACAGACAGATTAAAAACACATTTCTTTCTCCACGTCCACTAGACCGATTTTAGCAAAACATTTTTTCTTCTTTTCCTACTTTAAACTCGTTTAACGATGGCCGCTAAGATAATCCCGTAACGGTTTTCGCCTTAGAGTTATGGAACCATGACACCTAGCGCATCACAGAAGGACTTCGCTTGTTGCAGGTTACCGACCAAGTGGCCTTACTCAGATTAGTGTGGAGCGAACTGTTCGTGCTAAACGCCTCCCAGTGTTCGATGCCTCTACATGTCGCACCCCTCTTGGCAGCAGCGGGTCTGCATGCTTCCCCTATGGCGGCGGATAGAGTCGTGGCGTTCATGGACCACATCAGGATATTCCAGGAACAGGTGGAAAAGTTAAAAGCGTTACATGTGGATTCGGCGGAGTACAGCTGTTTAAAGGCCATCGTTCTGTTCACTACAGGTATGTTCTATGTTCATACAGTAACCACCAATCCACACAATTCCTTATGTGATTTCTAATTGTTATACTTTAAAATGTAAAACCTTACATTTGTTACTAACACACTATCAGTTTTCTGTATAGCAATTTGGAGGATTATGAAGGTAATATTATTCAAACTGGACATCCTGACTTCAATTCCGATTTTAAATTGTCAAAATTTGCTAAGTAAATAAAAAAAAATAAACGCTTAATTTTTCTTTTTTAACCATTAGGTGTCTGAAATAACAACATTTTGAAGAAAGCTTACAGTTTTTTCTATTTTTCGGCATAATCGCCGTTGAGATCAATGCATTTTTTCATATGGTGAACCATCATCTGCATGCCTGAGTCGAAAAACTCTCCCGCCGCGCCGCGAAGGTAGCTTAAAACGTTTTCTTTAAGCTCCTCTCAGGTACTGAAATGCGGCCCACCTACGTGTTTCTTCAAACTAGGGAAGAGATGGTAGTCACTTGTGGATAAGTCCGGGCTGTAGGGCGGATGTGTGACAGTATCCCATCCAAATAGGTTGATGAGATCGGTTGTTACACGGGCAGTGGGCGGCCGAGCGTTGTCTTGATGGAAACAAATTCCCTTCGTGAGAATGCCTCTCCTCTTGTTTTTAATCGCGCGGCGATTGTTCCTTAACGTCTCACAGTAACGATCAGCATTATTGTTATGCCGGTATCCATGAATTCGCACAACAATAACCCCTTCCTGTCCCAAAACACGCTCACCATGACTTTGCCGGCAGATAGTGTTTGTTTGAACTTCCGTGGTTTCGGCGATTCTGGATGTTTCCACTGACGTGATTGTTCTTTCATTTCCGGTGTCGTATAGTGTACCCAATGACAATGGCGTCCAAGAACTTCTTGCCATCGGTTTTGTAGGTCTGAAGAAATCCATTGCCGTTGTGGTCTGCTTGGAATCCATTTTGAACAAATCACTTGCTATTCCCTAAATGGTATCAAAAGTTATCAATGCAGGTCTTGCTGACATCAGGGATCATCTCGGAAAGCTCCCGATCAGTCACCCTTCGATCGTTCAGCATTGCTTCTTCAACTTTCGCAATCGTTTCGTCCGAAACAGATGGCCGTCCTTAACGCTGTTCGTCATGAACGTCCGTCTTTGAATTCTCTCCCCCATTTGCGCACGTGTTCTATGCTCATACATTTTTCTCCGTAGTCTTCACACAGTTGGATATGAATGTCCACCGGCACAGTGTTTTTTGCACACAAAAAACGAATCACCGAGCATAATTCGCACCTGGCGGGAGACAGAAGAGGCAATTCCGTTATTAACGGCTACCAAGCCAAGACTGAGCGTCGCAGACCGCTCGTGGAGTGGGGATTGGGAGTGGCGGAACCAAGCTGCAAGCCAAGGTCACCGGATCCCGTGTAACAACGTTCGCAGCGACTATAGCGCCTTGGGAACCTTACTTTACGGACAACCCTCGTAAAACGATAAAATATGGTCAAGTATTAATTAAATTGTTAAATCGATTTAACCATTTGGAATGAAAACATGGGCACAAAGGTATACGAATGTTTCAAAAAATAATTTTTTGGTTGAGTAAAATACAAAAAGGAATATATCCACCATAGCTCGTCTCTATGAATTTTTGTATATGTAACACGATCAAATTAAAATTTTTAATTAAGTTTAAATGACTGTTACTTTGAGAAAAATGTCTTCCCATACTTCTTCTAAGAAAAAAGTATCAAACAGTATTTATTTTGTCATAACGTATATTATTTATGGTTCATTTGATTCAGCTGATCTAGGTTCTAGTTGTAAAATATTACAACTACCCAGTAAAGTTCATTTGCCTGCTGTATTTCATAAAATAAATAGTTTCGATGATATTTTCGTGTTAACACCTTAATAAAGTTGTTACGTACGTGAGTAATACAAGAATCTGTCCTCTACTTTGTCTATTTGACAAATCTAGCGGCACAAAAACCGCCATCTTAATAAGCAATTATCTCGAGACAGATATACGTCCCGAGATAAAATCTCACGGAGACTGCAGCAAGGATAGAACAGAACAGTACGCGAAATTTCTGCTCCGCTTTGCCTAACTCCCCAACAGATCGTGACCGCTCTTCGTAATAAAAAGACTGTTTACCTGCGCTCGCTCGGTAATATTTTATAAAGTTATTCATGGGACGTGAGGCTTACAATCTTCCGCGGATCTTCCTCAGATACTATCCGTTATGAAAACATCGCGCTCGCATTGTTTGCAAATTTAACGAGATAATCTCGTGTAGTTATGTTTTTGAAATATTAAACCCGTAGTTGGCTCGATTATTTGTTTATTGTTTATCCATTGTGTCGTGCAATGTATTGGTCAATATAAATATTAAAAACGATATTTTTTGTATTTAAAAAATGTTTGTGTTTGTCTTATTTATAAAACGTTGATAAGTTGATATTTTCAATTCTTAAAATGACTTTAAATATTGTCTGCCTTACATAGCACTGAATGCCTACAGACTGAACTTTAATGATGTTTAAACTTGACCTACTCAAATCAAACGGAAGCAGCCTATACCTTTACTGGACGCTATGATCTCTAAAATTTCCTGTTCGAATCTATTAAAAAAACCGAAAAATTCCCAGTGGAAAATGTAAGATAATTTCTCGAAATCAGTTAAACAGGTTTTGTTCAAATTTCATATATAAATGTACATTAACTGTAGGCAATGTACCCAATCGCAATAATTTCTTTAAAAACATTACAAAAACTTTCTCGCATCAAATTATTTCCATTATCACACAAAATAATCGGCTCTGAAGCAATCGACACTATCGGGAAATTAGGCTGATTTTTCAAACAGAGCTGAAAGACTTTATCATTTTTTTTAATTGTTTGTAAAGTAATTGTTTGTTACCTCAGTTCCATAACTTAAGTTAGTATAGTAAATTTTAAATAAAAGAAACTAGTTAGTTAGTAAATGAAACACTACTTAGCAGTTAGGGAGTAAATGAAAAACTAGTTGGTGGTTAGGAAGTAAATGAAAAACTATTTAGTAGTTGGGGAGTAAATTAAAAACTATTTAGTAGTTGGAGAGTAAATGAAAAACTAGTTAGTAGTTAGGGTCAAATGAAAAAACTAGTTAGTGGTTAGAGAGTAAATGAAAACTATTTAGTAGCTGGGGAGTAAATGAAAAACTAGTTAGTAGTTAGGGAGTAATGAAAAACTAGTTAGTAGTTAGGGAGTAAATGAAAAACTAGTTGGTGGTTAGGGAGTAAATGAAGAACTAGTTAGTAGTTAGGGTTAAATGAAAAAAACTAGTTAGTAGGTAGAGAGTAAATGAAAAACTATTTAGTACTTGGGGAGTAAATTAAAAACTAGTTAGTAGTTAGGGAGTAATGAAAAAGTAGTTAGTAGTTAGGGAGTAAATGAAACACTACTTGGTAGTTAGGGAGTAAATGAAAAACTACTTAGTAGTTAGGGAGTAAATGAAAAACTACTTAGTAGTTAGGGAGGGAAAATAGTTAAGAGTTAGGAAGTAAATGAAAAAACTAGTTAATATTCAGGGAGTAAATTAAAGGGCAAGTTAGTACTTGGGGAGTGTATGAAAAAAAACTAGTTAGTGGTTAGTGATAAATGAAAAAAAATGTTTAGTAGTTAGGGAGTAAATGAAATTACTAGTTAGTAATTAGGGAGTAAAATGAAAAAGCCTGGCCGCCTTCACAAATTTTAATTTACCCTCGAACAGATTTTTTCAAATTTGCTACACTTCCTTGTTTCCTATCTGACAAAAAATTAAGCGACATGTAAACATATTTTGAGAAACTGCCAGTTTTATGGTTTTTACTTCTACAGGCTACTGACCACTTGTACTTCCTTAAATCACTTAACTGAATGAGAAATAAATGTTTAAAAGTAATTTTGTTCAATACAGTACTAAGAAATTGCATGAACGGTTAGCACGAATAAATGATCATTGATTGTATTTCTTTAAAACAGCTACGAGTCAACAACATTAACAATTATCGAGGAAATATTACACGCGGGGAATTTACAGTTGCAACCGGAAAACGCAATGTCTGCTGGCTAGCTTTACAAAAGTTGCTCTGCATCTTAACCTTGAGTGAGAAAGTCCTTTCCCGGACAATTATGTTTTTACCGCAAAATGACTGCCAATGACTAACACTTTATTACAGTGCTTTTACCATAAGTGTGCTAACGTTAATTACACCCGATACATTTTTATTATTTCTTTTCGTTACGTGATTTTACTGCATGTTTACCAATACAATTTCACCGTATAAAACATAACCTATAACTGTTTTTCCGAATTTCAATTGTTTCGGCTCTTTTAAATTTTGTTTTTGTAAAAGAATTAATCGATTTTATAAAATTTTATGTAGCTTTCCGTATTTTTATGGACATTTTTAAATCGTTTCCATCATTATATTTAAAGCAAACAATGCAAGCAACCAAATAACTCGATATGTCACATTTTAAGAGCTCTACATAGTTTTAACTCTGATATAAGGAATACGCATGCGCCTTGTTCGTCAATGAGCTAATTCACTGCTCTTATTCGGTCCGAATTTTAAAACTAATTGTTACTCGAACTATCTCTCAAAGAGTTTTTCAAATCTACTGAAGCAGCCTAAAATAAATTTGATCTTGTATACAATTTTTTACCATAATGGTTGCAACTAATAATTCCGCTTAGTAACTGACCTATTTTGATAAAATTTAGGATATGTTAATTATCAAAACCAAGAGATCATTTTTTATTTCTTTCCAAAATTTACATCTGCAAGCACTGCGTTTAACAGACCTGTTATGCAACAAAACCTCTAGAGTACTAGGTCAGCAGATTGGTGCCCTCAGTAAGTTCTCAAACAATCCACTGACTAGTTCGTCCTGCTGAAGGTCCCTAGGGTCCTTGAGCCTCCTACTAGCAAGAGCCTCGAAGTCATAAATTATGTGTTCTGCATTTTTCTCCTCTTTCCTGCATAACTTACACACGGTTTCTCCGTGGTGCATAGCCTACACATCCTGTTCATGTGCACCCTCGCAGCTCCATGATTTCCCTGACTTGTACTCAGCCTAAGATGTCTGCAGCCTTTCAAAGTCTTCCATTAAAAAACTTACTTAAGAGGTACTTACTATGAGGATTTCCATGAAGGTTATCCCACCTTGCCTGGTGTTGCTTGTTAATTCACCCAACCACGTGAGAGAAAAATCCCTAAAACAGCTTCTGGACCGGCTTTTTATTGAGAAATATTTAAATACGAGAATTTTGTGTAAACATTTTACAACATTTATTTATTACACGAAGTAAATAAATTATGTTTATAGGACGTGAAAACATCGGTATGGATATGTCCGTAAGTACCCAAACAAAACTTACTAGTCTCTTTCTAAAAAAATCGAAAGATTGCGCTGTCGATAATTACCAACAATCAGCTGTAGTAAACTCACAGCTGATGCACATTTGCTTCTTCTAAATATAATGAGCCGCTTGACGTCCGGTATAATATAATGATCACCCCACAACGTTCCTCAGATTCTAACCTAATGCCGGTTATATGTTTCAAGATGGCCTCAGTTATCATAAAGGCTGGCTGTAAATATGGAATCACTCGTAATACACTTACCAACAAAACAATACGGCCAGGCGAGGTTATATACACGAACAAAGGCTTCCAGTCGCATTGCGCCCGAGCGCGTGATGACGCATTAATTGGTAAAGTTTGGAAAGTGGGTCCGCGGCGGCTTATCTGATCCCAGCAAGTATTGCCCAATGTCTGTCTGTCTGTGCGTTATGGCGAAATTTAAAAAAAAAACAATGTTCCTTATTAACAAATACATATACGAGGTGCAAATTAGTAACTTATTTCTTTCGATTTATTTCTAAACTGAGAATTTTAGAGCATTTCAATTAAATTTGACGCACTGAGTTAAACTTGGCGAAGAAAATGTCTGGACACAATCAGATATTTATCGAAGAAAACAATACCGAAATTCGAAACTTTAGAAAACTCGTAAAATATTACGCGCCTACTTTGTGGCACATCGTCCATGATATCGTTAATATTTCTTATAGATACCTATATCTTGTGGTCCATCATTAAAAAAGTTATAAATTACAGAATTGGATGCCGTAAATTGCAAATGAAACGAGTCATTCTGAAAGAAAATTTAATAATTTAGTAGAAACAGGATTTCATAAGAAATATCGACGGGCCGTCCCATGACGTAAAATTGGCGCCAAAAAGTATATTTATAAAATTTCGAATTTTGAAATTGTTTTGTTCGGGAAATATTTGCGTATGCCCTACATCACAGGCGAACAAAATTTAATCAATTACTAATTGAGAAATTAAATTGGAGAATTGCACCACCAAACTTTTTTTTGGATATATAATTATGCGAATAAAATTTTGTCAAAATCGTTTGAGTTGAAAAAAGCGATTTTTGTACCAAAAAAACAAAAATTATGTTATTGAACTGGAAATAAAAATCAATTATTTTTTCTTCCTTGTATATTTTAATTACGATAATTTGATCGAAATAACGTTGTTTTTAACAACGTACCTGAACTTATTATAGTCTATCAGCTGTTCAGTAAAATCAGCTGATCTTTACGAATTAATATAAAACAGCCGATCGTTTAATATAAGTACCAAAATTAAATCTACGATTCATTTCATATACTTAAATTGGTCAAATTTCTTCGTAACTTCCGTAGTGTAGTGGTTATCACGTAAGCCTCCCCAGTTCGATTTCGGCGGAAAAATATAAATTTTTAATTAATAATTAATTTAATACGAGACTTACGACGAGCTATACTATTATATATCAATATAAACATGTTCCTCGCATCACGCGTCCTGCGAAATCCAACATCACAACCACCCCTAAAACACGATGAAAAGGTTTTCAATTTTGTCTTGAGATATAGGGATTTTTTTCTTTCTTTATAAGGTCAATTCTTTATAAAGTGAAAATTTAAAATGGCTAAACCAACTAAAACTTCCGTATATAATTCTGTGTTAAGTATAGCTGAATGAAAACTTAAAAATAAGTAGCCTACTCGCACAGTTTCTACTGTAGGCTACTTACTTCCGTCACAGATACTTCAAACATTTCGACCGAGTCGGCAAATGTCTTAAAGTTGTAAACAAAACTCCAGTTCGCAATCACGCCTTTAGCCGCGTTGATATCTTACTCAGGGATGTTAATGACATGCGGTAAGTGCGAACGTTTCCCCAAACAAGACATCCTCAGTGACAGGACAATCAGACATCGGACATCGGCCACAGGACGCAAGACAATGCGACCTGTCCGGTCCCGTCCGTTTTGTTTCTGTGACGACTTGCCTCTATCTCTCTCTTTCTCCTCCTCTCCTCTCTTCTCTTGACCACTTCTTTTGCGATCATAGATTCTCTTCTGATTTGCATTTTTATAGAAAAAATATTTTAGGCACGCCATAATGGATTTTTCCATAACAATACACTCGACAGACTTACAAGAGTTCTGTATAAGTTTTAATAAATGCCTAAACAAAATACAGGGTGGCTGAAAAGTTGGTTTATAACCTATGAGTGATACTTTTCGAGCACGCTTACCATTTCAAAATCCTTATTTCTCCGCTCTTACTGAACCGTTTTTAGAATGTAATTTTGTTTTTCATTTACTTTCGACACCCATTAAATTGTTACAAAAATAATCGTATGGTTTTTATTTTCACTAGTGTAAGCCTGTTATTGTCACGTACAGTATAATCAGCAAGTCAGCTATGTGGGTAGGCTTAATGGGGCGGAACACCACCGCGTTTCTGGATGCCAGAGAAAGTACCCTATATATTTTATATTAACGCACCGTATGCTTATTAATTAACTTATTAGACTATAAACAGGTTTGTTGGTTTTTTTTAAATAGTATGTAATATTGCTAATATTACTAAGATGCTTGATTAGCTCGCTAACAAAAGGTTAGGTGAATGGTTTTTCCATATATATGGACAATCCTTTTAACATATTTAATTTTATTAGATTTTAAATGTTTTAATGCCAAAAATCCTGCAAATATCCAAACATGTACAAATTTTAAATTTGTATATTTTTAAAAACACATTCTAAATTACACAAGAGAATTTTTCTATTTAATATTTAAATTAGAAGACATATTTATTTTTTTTTTAATTTCTCGTGTTTTGTTACTAACATTTTAAAAAATAATAAATTACGTAGTCAAAAAAATCTTCGCTGGTATAACCTAATGCTTCTTAATAAATCCAACGTATTTTTCAATGTTTACGTAAAACAGTACTTATTTTTCTGACTTTTCATTAGACCAATTTTTTTGAAAAAGAATTGATTTAGGAGCTACCGAAAAAGCCGAAAAACAGGTCCAGCATCGCAAAATCAGTTCATCATATTTTAATTAAATTTTATCACATAGGCCTATGCTAAACTCAAACCAGTGCACAAAATTGTATTTAAAAAAATACGGGTTTAAAATAAATCTGGGGGTAGCCTAAATGGAAACGTTTTTGTTTCGTTTATTCGGTTTACTTCCCAACCGAAAAATTTCTTTTATTTAGCATTTGCTACTCTAAGTTTCAGCTATGATTCTTCATTTATCACCAAAATATTATCAAAATCTTATGATCCAATTTGATAAATTCAGCCAATTTTTTTATGTTGGGACCGGATTTTTTCAGGCTATAACTGCCCGTACGTTTTGGGGGGAGGGAGATTACGAACAACATTTGAGCATGTTTTGTTTAAAATCATTAAAGTCTATTTGCTTTATTTAAGAAAATTTGATTTCTAACAGTTTTTTTATCAAAAAAGGACTAGGAAACTTGTTTAAATTAAAAATGGTCCAAAGATAGACCTACGGGTAAACCAGTAACATTCCAAATTTCACCAGCATCAGTCAATTACCTTAACCTGTACGATTTGCTCAAACACATAGACGATCAAGTATAACCCAATTTTTTGGATTCGTGGTTCCTAAATATGAACAGATACATTAAACTTTCAAAATAGATTTTTTCCCACGTTCGCCTTACTTTTGTTTTCTTCGTATAGGCCTAAGCTTCACGAGGAAGTAAACACTTATTTTGAAACTTCCCGTGTTACAGTTTAAATGTTTGAGAAAACATTTGTTCGACAAAACAGCTGTTCGAAAAAAAGATGAAAATAAACTAAGAAGATGTTTTCATACAAATTAAGCTTATAATGATGATATTCACAAATATGTGAATAGAAAATATCTGAACACATTCAAAACACTCTTACAGAATTTAAAACAATAAGCCCTACCAGCAAATGACCTAAATCAGCGATGTAATAATTCAAACTTTACACACAATGTCTTGTGTCTTGTACTAGGTCTACTGCGTAATACGTTCCCAGCTTCAGTTAAAACAATTCGTGATAATGTCACACTGTCTAGCGGATTCAATTACAACTACGGTACTTTTAATTGGATTAACACAGTATTATTGTATTACAAATATGTTCAACAAATTCGATAAGGTAAATCTAACTGTAAGACATTCGGTTACAAGGAATTTGAATCGATTTTACGTCTTTAAGTACTTTAATATATTTATACAAACAGTTATGTAAATAGTGGTGTATGTTGTTTTATAAAACAATTTAATGAAATTAAAAATATGGCTAATTCATAATTATATTATAAGTTATGGTCTTGTATTTTATGACTTTATGTATTGTATAGGGCCTACTTATTTTTATTTTTGCCTAATTATCCGAACCCAAAGTTAGGGGAGATATTGACCACGCAGACTATTTTAAATAATATATATTTGAACCAAATTTTGATCAAAATTGTTAGTCATTTTTGAAAATATATAAAGTAAATTACTTATTTGTTTAGAGAAAAAACGTTTCGAGAAATGAACTATGAAAGTTTAAAAAGTTATAAATGGCCTATAAACATATTTTTTAAGTGAAAGTTACCCATAATTTTAGGATTACGCAGATAATTTAAAAAAACCTTGGAAAAGATTAAAGAAAAACTATTTTCTGTTACTGAATCAAAAACAAAAATTATGTATCATTTTTTCTTCCTTTTTCTTTTTATTTTAATTACGATAGTTTGTTCGAAAACACGACAAATTAACAGAGGTAGTTTTTGCAACATAACCTAAAACTTGTTGTATACAGGCTATCAGCTGTTCAATGAAATCAGCTGATCGTTAAGAATTAATGTAGAACAAACAACTGATCTTTTACTATAGGCCCTAACTATCAATATAAACTTGTGCAGTCGCATCAAGAGACGCGCACAACCAGCCCTAAAATGTGATATAGGTTAAAACTTAGAATTAAAATTTCATTGATCTATTCAACGATAGACATCAAATAAAAATCTATTTAACTTAAACGTTTTTAGTTTAAACGAGGTATTTGTAACGTTCGGGTATTTTCGGATAGGTCACGATTATAACCGAAAGAGAGGGATATTGATGTAAGCTAGCTTCTCTGAAAAACTTGTACTCCAATCATATATTCTTCAGAAAAACCAATTTTTTTAGAGATCGTGAAACAAAAAGATTTGTAAAACTGGTGTAAGTGTGTAAAATTAGGCCAGTACTGCAAAGCGTTCTCCACATTTCTAAGTAGCAAAAAAAAGAATAATTTTTATAAATTTACCAAAACACCAAAACGTATTAGTGAGAAAAGTAAAGTTAGATAATCACAATCGCTGTTTAAAGGTCGCCATTTTGTTTGATGTAGTTGTTAGTATATATATGACGATTCGTTATCAAATATCCGCTAACTGTCGTTATTTAGCATTGCACTACTGTAATATATTGGTTTCTAATATTATGTCAAAATTTGTTGGAATTACGATTGATTTTAAACGAAAAATTACTAAATACAAAATAGGATCTAAAACAGAAAAAAATTACTTTATCCCATAAGCGAATTTCATTAGCAATTTATCGTTATTGCGATAACAACAATACTGGGAGGGCCATAAAATGTGCACCGATCCTGATCATTCAGAATACGTGGTCTACATACAACTTTTATGTGTTTTTAAAAATGTATGCAAGTAAGTTAGGCACTATTTAGGCCTATTTAAAAGTATTAAAGTTAATTAGCTTTGTGTACAGGAAAGCGCACAATTGTTCGACTTAAGAACTCTAATAAATCATGAAGCTATTATTATATTATGCGCAAATATCCCCGAGGACCTCCAGGCCGTCGTATCAATACAACTTCCACACAGCTGGTAAACTCGGGGCAAACCAATTCCGTAACCAAAACATCGCGGCGTAGCTGCGACCTCATATTGTTCACCAAAAACCAGTTTTGATCATTGAGTGAATAAAGAAATGGTGAAATTTGTATTCCGACGTAAAATAGCCTACACTACAATATAAATAGGCGACCGGTTCTCGGCGTGGAATGCGCAAGCGCGGGACTGGTCACGAACTGTATGGGTATGGGTCTCTGTCGTCAGTGCCTGGTGCGATTTGGCCAGCAGCCCATTGTGTTACTCATATCAGGCTGAGCAATGATCTCATGGAAGACTCGTTAAATATACGGTACGAACACATTGCAAGATTTCTACATACAATTGTCTTACTTAGAATGGTCATTGATAGCCCTTGGCAGATCGGTTTTTGGCTGCGAATTTATGAATTCCGTTGATAAGAATGCTGATAAAAAGTTAACAATATTCCGTTAGAGGTAGAGGCATTGAATATCATGTTTTGCAATACAACTGTTTTGTGAGTTTTCGTCTGAACTAGGACCGTAAGTGTTTTCAAAACATCGAAGTTCTTACGTAGTCTATCGATGTATCGTTAAAAGAACATCGATTACGTTAAAATATCGGGACGAAGACGATATATATATATGTTATATATATAAAGTTATATACACACACACACACATATATATATATATATATATATATATATATATATATATATATATATATATATGTGTGTGTGTGTGTGTGTATATATATATATATATATATATATATATATATATATATATATATATATAGAGAGAGAGAGAGAGAGAGAGAGAGAGAGAGAGAGAGAGAGAGAGAGAGACAGAGAGACAAACAGACAGACAGACAGACAGAGAGAGAGAGAACTTATCTTGTAACTGATATTTATGTTAACGTAACTGTGATTTTCACGTTTCATGTAGTCTATCGATGTATCGTTAAAAGAACTTCGATTACGTTAAAATATCGGGACGAAGACGCAATTTTTTTCTAGATCTTTTAAAATTAGACAAAAAACTGAAATCATTGATGTAATCATGAAACTTGAAAATCACGGTTACGTTAATATCAGTATCAGTTATTAGATAAGTTCTCTCTCTCTCTCTCTCTCTCTCTATATCTATATATATATATATATATATATATATATATATATATATATATATATATATATATAGAGAGAGAGAGAGAGAGAGAGAGAGAGAGAGAGAGACCGACAGAGAGAGAGAGAGAGAGAACTTATCTTGTAACTGATATTTATGTTAACGTAACTGTGATTTTCACGTTTCATGATTTTATTATTTTTTGACACACATATACGCGCGCGCGAGAAAAAAATAAGTAAAGGTTTTTGTATTCTCTAACAAAATATAGGCTAATATGAAAGATAAATTCCTGTACAATAATCACCAAAAGAGCGTTCTAGTCACTAGAATACGAGAATGTTTTACCAAAGATCGAAGGTTCGAGCTTCACGTCCGACTAATTGCAACTTGTCCTTGTTACTGTCGTCTTTTGAAATGATCAGCTGATTTACTGACAATACAGCAGAATATGCTTCAGTACTCTCAATCAAAAAACACCAACATTTTTAATTGCAATATTGGTACTATATCGATATGTTGGGACAAAGACATCATCGTCAAACAATCGATGCCAAAACGGATATTTTCAGAGTAGTATAAACATCGACGCTTCAATAACATTGATGTTTGTTTTTAATTCGTTATTAATATTGTTTTGCTATTTGTTGTTAGCTACATAATATTAATACCGGATAAAATCCATTTTTTATTCATTTCACAAAACTATATTTTGTCGTAGTATTATGACAAAGCTCTGACCAGTATTAGGGCCCATTGCTGTTTTTTCGTTAATAATATTTTTTTTTAGATAGAAGACATTTGAATGTATATTTAGTATCGATGAACTTAATCGATCATAATCCTACGACAAAAAAAGTGAAAAGAAACATGTTTTTTGACCTATAACATTAATGTTAATGAACATTGGAATGACCGACTAGTATTGGCAAGCCTAAATATAACTAAGGTCGGTGTTTCGATTTACCCCAGCCCCATCATTTGGCTTTCTCGTTACCAGTGAAGTTTTAAAAAAATTACGTTGTTTAAAAAAAAAACGAATGCTTTTTTCATAAATGTACTAAAATATGTTTTACTATTCCGTTAATAGATATTTCCCATCATCAGCTTCCGGGTTTTCTACAAAAGCTCCAAAAACGATGTTTTTAAGTATATGAATGAATTTCTAGGGTTCCCATTGTACTACTACTTTTGTAGATCTCTTGTGCCCTCTTTCTTTATTCCTGAGATTCTTAGTTACGGCTTCTTTTTCAGTCCTAATCTCTTTACGTCTAGCATTGGGAAAAGTTTCAAGGTGGCTTGCCCCCATACTTCTAATTGGTAACTTCCCGTTTCCTTATTGATTTGCTTGAAGATGCTTGCTTTGCTAATTCCCTTTCAATTTTTTTTCATTAGTCCTTATTATTTCGGAGGTATCGCTCGCTTTGGCCAGTGCGGTCCAAGACCCCGCTCATTCTACTTTACATTCTTACTCATGGGAACACCCACAAATAGCTAGGGAAATGAGGTCCACCCTTTTGCATGAACGGGTAAAGCTAAGGTTTGCTGGAAGGTCGCCAGTTCTCCTAGGGCTCCGTATGATTCACCATTAGGCCGGTATCATTCACTTCATCAACACAGTCACTTTACTCTTGGAGTTAGCAAAGCTATGTAGAGTAAAGTAGTGCAATGTAGGTTTCTTGAGCACATGAATGACAGTAGTATGAGCAAGAGGTACGGTGGGATCAGAGAGAGAGAGAGAGAGAGAGAGAGAGAGAGAGAGAGAGAGAGAGAGAGAGAGAGAGAGAGAGAGAGGAGAGAAATTTTAGAAGTTCAATTTAGGCCTATGCAATGTACAAACAGTGCTTTCTATGAATGTTGTATGGGTAAAAGGGGAAATGATTCGTCATTATTATTTCTATGATGATACAACATTTATTTTATAAAATATAAGAGGTTAATATTACAGTACTTTTATTTAAAGATTTCATCAAAGATTTTTGACAAACAAATGCGCAAGTTTATAGCGGCCTACTTGTTATATTGTGTTGCTATTTTCCTATTTGTTTTCTTCTACACCTTCGCTTTAATTACCAGTTGTAATAATGAAGAACAGTGATGCACGTAAAAAGTTAATTGTAGTAACTAGGCTCGATCCTGCTTAGCGGTCAGAGTTGTAATGAAGTGTCAGTTACCTTACCGGCTGAGCTAAGCGCTTCCGCTTTTTTTCGTTAATAAATCGGGAAGTTAGCCTAAATTCTCAAAAGAATTTCATTAGATTTTGTTCAAGCTTTGATAACAGGCTAACGTAAAGATTCACAATGCCAGGCAGCGTATGCAATTTGAAACAAATAGTGAATTGAGAAAATACCCGATGGAAGTCAGATTTTATTTTCATTTCTCTTAATTTACTTCAGAACCATAAGTTTCTTTTATTTTAAATTCGGCACACTTATTTGCGAGTTACTAATCTTCATGTATGATCAAAAAACCAGCATGTAATTGTCGTTTTAGAAATGTTTCTGTCTATTCACTGAGCCTGCTTTTTTCAAGTGATAGCAATTTGATACGAATAGGCATAAACAATTTTTAAAGTAAAATTATATAAAAACGTTTGAACTTTGTAAACTTTCTTTGAGGGGATTTTAAAAAAAAATGTTTAAAACTCAATTTCTTTAAACTAAAAAAGGGCCATATATGTATACATGTATATATCAGTTAGATTAATGAGGACGAGGGTTCGGCGTTAACGGGAAAGGGTAAAGATAGACGGCAGTAACTGCAGTCTAGAAACAACGACCTTGACATTGACAGTTTAGAGACGCAACAGACTGGCCGGCGCCTTACCACCTCGACCACCGAACCCTAAATGGACAGACATCCAAATAAAACCCCAGTAGTTCATTCAGGAGGCCTGAAAATGAATACAATAATTACTAACAACTATGAAAAAGTAGCTCCAACAAATTAAAAAAAGATTAAAAAGTTTCACCATACTGTACCGCTATATGGAATATTAAAAAAACATAGATTTCCAAACTTTTTCATTGGTGATTTTTTGGTTTATTTCAAATAATTCGCAAATTTTTGTTTTTTAAGTACTAAAAGTCTGTATGTTTTTTTATAATTTTATTTAGTAGCAGTCATTTTATTGGCGACACATCAAAATGATAAAGAAACAATCTGTATGGTTATATTCAAGATACATAATTACACAAAGCTTAATTAAAAACTTTCTCTATTACTGTGTACCATAATAATGCCAAATCAAATACGCAGAACAGTTCTTATATTTAACAAAAGTGTCAGAAAAACTTTCCGTAGGATAATTTCTCTTTTAAAAAGAAATCACAATCCCAGCTGTGTATAGTTTCAAATAACACAAGCACACAAATGACTATAATTTTCAATTTATACAAGAAAAGGTGTGTCGAACTAACCAACATAAAAACATTTCACGAACATTGCAAAACATTAACCTAATTCGATGTTTTTTGAAAGACCCGTACACAAATCCAATATTGTACGCACGATATGTTTATAACGGCTAGTAGCGCGGTTGCATTCCATTTCACGCTGTAAACGGCGAGTGGTGCCTCGGAGCGGTTTTTCGAGCCTAATCTGTTTCGTCAAATACGCTCGAATATGAGTAACGGACCTGACCTACCATAAACAACAACAAAAAAACTGCGGGCACAATGAATTTCACTTTTTGTTTGTTTATAAAGTGGAACTGGTCCGATCGGAACCAGTTTCGGTGCGATTGTGTGGGCAGCGGTTTTGGGGCAGTACGGTTGTGTCAAGTTGCGAAAGGTGAAATCAAGAGGTTAATTAAATCTTACAAAGTTTATGACGGATTTCAGATGTTTTCGTTGTGCTGAAATCGCGTTTCCTGTTGTCCGTGGACAAAGTGCTTCAGGCTAAACCGAGTGTAATGATTTATAGTGAAAGTGTTTTCGAGGCGAATTCGTAACGGTTTAAATTTCAACTTGTCTGGCTAAAACTAATGGGGCTATAAGTGGTAGTATAGAGTGGTTAGCACTACGTCCCCATCGTTGAATTTTCAACATTCGCTAAAAGAGTTCACTATCAATTACAGTGCTTCTTAATTTTCAATTTTTGCGTTGTGAAAAAAATGTTCTTTGTGTAGACCCACAATACTAGACTAAGAACTGACCGCTTTCGATAAAATTTGGCCAATAGGATTGTATATTTTGCAATAGTATTTTTCCAGTTTTTCAGAAATTTTGGTTTTGAAATTCTTTTATCTAAAATCAATAATACTTTTTACATAATTGTATGTAATAATTTTTATTAAATTTATCCTCCCAATAGATATAATAGATCACTATTATATTGAGCAATATAGCTCTTGAACTACTGAACAAAAAATAAAACATTGTTCTAATTTGAAGAACCTGGTTGTGGGAGTTATATACATTTTTGTCACATATCAAATCTTCAAAAAGTATATGCATTTTTAAAAAAAAAGAAAAAAGAAACTAGACGTAAACAGAGTTTTTATGAAAGAAAAGAAGACTTGAAGAGGGTTTTTATGAAAGAAAACTAGACTTGAAAAGGGTTTTTACGAAAGGAAACTAGACTTAAAGATGGTTTTATGAAATGAAACTAGACTTAAAGTGGGTTTTATGAAAGGAAACTAGACATAAAGAGGGTTTTTATGAAAGGAAGCTAAACGTGAGGAAAGTTTTTATGAAAGGAAATTAGACTTCGAGGGTTTTATGAAAGGAAACTTAAGTCAAAGAGGGTTTCATGAAAGGAAACTAGACTTTAAAAAAGTTTTTATGAAAAGAAACTTAAGTTAAAGAGGGTTTCATGGAAGGAAACTAGACTTAAAGAAAGTTTATATAAGAAAGGAAACTAGACTTAAAGAAGGTTTTTTTTAATGAAAGTGATTAATCCTTTTGTCGGACTCGTTTGAAAATATTAATGATTAACATTAATGATTTAAGATTGACAATGTAAGTTTTTAAAGTCTCTTGGTATTTTAAATGTGACAAAAAACATGGTCATTAACACCTAGGCTGCAGGCTGAAGCTTAAGTGTTACAATTGTAAAAAAACACTACAAATACAAATTACTACACCAGCCATTAACAAGCTGGCTAACATGCGCACGTGTTTGTCAAGTTAACACAATGTGAACGGGCATTTATTTCGGTCGTCTAGCCAGTAAACCCCCTCACTGTAGCCGGTAACGTTCGAGAGCCATCGTTTACAATTTATTATTGAAATCGGTCGGTAGAACCTGCCAGGACATTTAACAGTACATAAATTTGACAAAAAGAGCGCCTGGCCCGCTGCCCAGGAGTGCCCCCACTGATTTATTCAGTCCCGCGGATTTGTTTTGAAGGCTGCGGCTTTCCGCTTCTTTTTTTCCCCGAAACAAAACGTTTGAAACTAGACACACTGATTCCTAGACTTAGTGAAGAAATGTATTACTCACTCACTGACACACTCACTCAAGAGTTCCGTACTTTCAGACGTGATATTTCATATGTTGGATAACTGAACATTGTACATACTTTAAACCAGTAGTTCAAAGAACAATAGACTTCAAAATTAAATTCTTAATTAATATACCATGACAGAGCTAGGAACATTTTCCGACAATTTAACTAGTAACCGTAATATTTTCGAAAAATTTTACCGGACCAGCTTTATTGGAAATGTTATGTCTTTTCTTCATAAAGCGGTCAAAATTATGATAGGTTTTGCTGTTCATCCAGTATGACAGGAAATAACCAGCAACTGCACTCTCAACATTGAAGCCCGCCATTTTGAAACGGAATTGAATGGGAAAAAATATTACACATACGTTTTTCGGGCTTTACACAAGCTACCTTCATACCAAATTTCAAAACAATCGGTCAGTGCGTTTGGCCAAAATTACGTACACTCGTAATCGGTAACTCAGAGACCGCCATTTTGAAACAGAAGTAAATGGGGGGGGAATCTTACACATACGTCGTTCGGGCTTTAAACGAAGTACCTCCGTACCAAATTTCAAAACAATGGGTCAGTGCGTCTACGTAACAAACAAACACACTTAAACCAAATACCGTATGGTCGAGTTAAAACAGAGACCTCGCTTCGCTCGATCATTAAATTATCATTTATAAATTGTCGAAAACTATCTAATTGAAATGGATGCAAAAAGTATACTATTTCTCTGAGGGTATACAAATTACAAAATCATTCTTCAATTGTGCGAGCGCAAAAATGAGTTAGACCTGTGACCTTGAACATTAAATGTTTACGATACTGACACAGCCTACGTTTATTTGCGCATACAAATTACATATTCATTACAGTCAGCAAGTAGGTCCTTGGATAACCTAGATCCTAGATCCTTTAATAAACACGTGTAAAACAGTACAGTACTAACATAACATTGCGTGCTGCTTGAGCACAATTACTCATAGACCTACATATGTAAACACGAGAAAAGAAAGATCCAGCATGACCATCGGTGGCGATCTCTTCTCTGCGCATGCGACAAATTCACGCGTACAGAGGTCAATCGTTTGATAGATTTTTGGAGTTTTATAACCCTAAAATCAAAAAAAATGCATTACGTAGTGTATTATTCGTGGTAGAGGTACTATTACCTCTACTATTCGAAGTTCTATTACTAAAGCAATAGTAAAGACAAAACTACCACTCTTATTGTATTTAAAAACTAAAATTGACTGTTCCGAGGGCGTACTTAAAAGTACGATTTTCTCAAAACAGACCGAACAATTTCGCTCAAGTATTAAATAATTCATACAATTATTAAAATAATTGAGTGAGTTGTTATAACTCCTCCGTTGCGGATGCTATTGAAAAAAGTAAAAATATCGGTAATCAAATTTTGATTTTTGTTTTTTTTTTTTTTTTTTTTTTTTTTTAGCGAAGCTTTTAATGTTAGCTATGATGAGAGGAGTGAATAGAAAAAAGTGTCCCGAGACTTTTAAATGAAACGGAAACAAACAAACGAATTTCGTCTCTCTATTTTTTGTCTCTTTGTTTTCCTTCCTACTTTTCGATAACAGTACACGCGTATTATATGAAAACGTTATGTTGATTTGGTTTCGGTATTTTTCCTTAATTGAAGAAGAAGTGCACGTTGTAACCGTTTATAATATAAACATTTATAATAATTGTTGTAAATATTTCTAATTTTTAACGACATAACCTGAAACTTATTATCAGCTGTTCAATGGAATCAGCTGATCGTTACGAATTAAGACAAAACAATTGATCTTTTACTATAATTACAGTAAATAATATCTAAGCTAGGTTCACGTATGTATTTATTTATTTAAACAAAACAAGATTTGTTGAAGTAAACATATCTTCAAACTAATTATATATTCAGCAAAGATATCATTAACAAAAGTTTCGCTTCTGTCGGTAACTCCCCGAGTTCCACACGTGTAATTTTTTTGTAACAACGTCCATACTTATGCTAGTTAGACTAATAAGGACAAGGGATCAGTGTCAACATCAAGAGAAGTAAGTGCATCTAGAATTGAACTGGTGCGCAGTTCAGAAGCGCAGCAGACTGACCGGTGCTTGTTGATAAAACTTCAGTCATTTTTGAAGATTCATAGTTTGTCATTGTGGCAAATTTGAAATAAAAAAAATATTATAAATTTAATACACTGACTTGAGGTGTGTGTGTGTGTGTGTGTGTTTTGTAAGACCGATTTTTCAGTTTTGTCTTGTGAAGCGGTATAACGTGGGTAATGATTTTGTATTTTATTTTAAAATGTAAGGGGTTGTGTATGCAATTCGGTTGCACAGACGTGTTTGGCGGGCCTGCGAACAGGGGCGCGCTCGGTCCAGTGGTACACGCGACGACTCCCTGTGCGGCAATAGAATCCAAGGTTAGTTGGGCAACTGACATGTCATTAACACAGAAAAGTAAGTCACGCTTCTACAAACATCGATTCGAACAAATCAACATTTACGTGACCTCTATTATTAAAGTCGCACGTGGTCGCTAACTGTATCACTGATTCAAACTATTTCGTACTTTTTGTCGTGTTATAACCACGAAAACTGGTACGTTGTACATTAAAACTACAAATGCGACTTAATAAAAAAAGTGGCAATCGTAAGACTGACCGATATAAGTGAAAAATTAAAACCAAAATTATTTATTTCGTGTTCATTGTTGGTTAGGATAGGTTAGGACAAAAAGATTGACACTTATCAATATCATATAATTTACTAATAATATAAAGCATCAGTCTTGTACAATGTGTCCAATTGTTGATGATCTAATAATTGACATGTCCGAAGTTGGCATATAGCATAATTGCGCTTGTTAGTATTTTATTAATGAACTTATTTATATAAAATATGTAACATTTAGTTAGCAGAAAACGCTGTAAACAATTGTATGCTAGATGCGTCGTATACAGTGGCGTTAATTATAATTTAAATATTTATTATTAAAATTATGTATACCTATACATAATTTTTAAGAAATGAATATTAAATATAAAAAAAGTTAGTCGGCAATGTACTTTAACAATTAATGCACACATAAACAATCAACTCATTGGTAGACTTAAATTCACTTTAATAATAGGCTAGTAATAATATGTATTTGCAATCGTGAAGCTTTTTTACGTGATATTCGTTCTATCTCAATTTTCTATTTTTCCTAAAAAAAAGTAGGTTACCTATCTAAAAATGTTTTCACGTCACAAAAAGGGGAAAAAGAAGTAAAAATACCGGAGGGTGTGATTAATAATCATAAAGTAATGAAATTGCTTTTCCCTTTTAATATTTGCAATATTATAGCTCACTACCCTTGCAGTAATATTGTTCACTACTATACATAGCTTGCCTAACTCTATAAAGAGTAAAGCACCGTGCTGATAGAGTAAATGACACCGGCCTAATGGTGTATTAGAGCTCTGTATGGGCGGACCTCATGTTTTGCCCGCTTGTGTGTATTCCCATAAGTAATCATGTAAAACAGATGAGCGAGATCTCACCACACAACAGAAAGGTGGGCCAAATGTAGCAGAACCTCCGTAATAAGAGACAATAAAGAGAAAAACTGAACAAAAATTAGCATCGGCAAACACCTCAGTAAGAAACAGGGAAGTCACTGATTACAAGTGGAGGAGTTAGGCCTACCCATCTTGAATTCCCTTCAAATCCTAGACGTATGAAGACACTAGTACTGGAGAAGGCGCTGTAACCGAGTACCTCAGGAATATAGAAAGGGGTAAATAGATCTGCATTATTTTTTAAGGCGAAAAGCACATTAAGGCTATTATAGCCTCCCTAAATGTAAGTGTGAGTATAAAGTCGTAAGTGTAGTGTTGTAAGTGTAAGTGTGTGTTAGACTCGGGTACCGCGAGGGACGTCTAAATCATCTCAATAGGTGCAGCTAGTCTACACCCCTGCGGGGAAATAAATCTACAAAGGTCGCAGTGCAACAGTAACCCTACAAACTCATTCATTCATTTAGGTCCCTAAATTCGAAAACTATTTTGCTTTAAAGCGAACTTACGTCTGACGATCCTCTAACGCCATGGAAAGTTCAAAAATGACAAAACTGGAAAATTTTATAAGCGATAGTACCGACCTGATGATATTTTTTTACGGTTTTTGTCTACTTAACAAAAACATATTTATTTCGATTTAATTTAGTTTATAACAAACTATATTTATAAACATATTTAGTTTATCGAACAAATCCGTAACTTAATTAATTTTAAATTTTATACATTAAATTAAGTTATCCTACATTTTGACGAAATAAAAATTTTATTGAAATCTGTAGAGTCGTTTTTGAAACATATCCCTTCATAATCGATAAACCCCAAACTAATAATATGACTGCATTTGTAATGATTGAATATTCAATGGAACGCAATAGACTATCGTTAACTGAACGCAAACAAAATCGTTAGCGTCGTTTTGAGAAAATTTATATTTTGTTGGTTTTTTTCTAAAGACTAACTCTAGAATTGTATGCATAATAAAATAAATCCTTAGCGCTAGCATAACCCATTGGTTTTGAAAGGGGGCTTTTTTTATCCGCAATTACTAATTAAATCAATCCGCGGAAGCTCTCGCTTATGAGGCGAAAGAACCACTAACCACCGAAAACAGTACTTTTAATTACTTGAATACCAAAGTTTATACATTGTCTTGAACGTATTTGCGTAGCAGTGTAAACACTGGTTAGTTTATAATCGCTAAACAGCTGATTGTTGAACAGCTGTTTTTCATTACTTTAACTTTTAGGTTATGTTTATTAGCTAAACAAAGCGGAAATTTATATTTTTTTGGTTTTTTTCTAAAGACTAACTCTAGATTTGCATGCATAATAAAATAAATCCTTAGCGCTATCATATTTTGAAAGGGGGCGTCTCTTATCTATAATTACTAATTAAATCGATCCGTGGAACCTCTCGCTTAAGAACCACTAATCACCGAAAACATTACTCTTTAGATACTTGAATACCAAAGTTTATATATTGTCTTGAACGTATTTGCGTGGCACTGTAAACACTGGTTACTTTATATTCACTAAACAGCTAATTGTTGAACAGCTGTTTTTTCATTGCTTTAAATTTTAGGTTATGTTCATCAGCTAAACAATGCGTAGCTCTTCTAGTTTTATAAAGAATTTCTCAGTTTTGCAACCGAGGCGTCGTCACCGCGTCCCGTCTGTCGCGGAGTCAAAATTAAACCCAACCGGTATTCGGGGAACGCGTCTTACCGGAGATAAACAGAAAACGGACTCGCGAACTTTAAAAATAGACGAAATAAAGACAAACGATCGGATTAGAGAATAAATTGTCGGATAAAGACAGGCCGATGCTGTGACTATTTATAGGCGAACTGTTCTCCGACAAGCTCTGTTTTGTTTCGCCATTTATAAATCAAATAGAACCGAAATTCTTTGCGAATGTTTTGGTTTCTTTGAAGCTTTGTTGCACGACAGTTGAGGAGGGTGATGTGTTTATCACGCTTGTATTTATGTGTTTGCTGAAACCTAAACGGTGTTGGAGGTTCCTAACTTTGTAGTTTTAACCCTGTCAAAATAAAGTTCACGAAGGAGTAGAAACGTCAAGGAAAAAATTTGTGAATTTTTATTTAATGTCTGAGCTTCAACAAACGAAAGTAAAGGTGTTACTTAAACATTTATTTTAATTTTTAAAAATTAATAATAAACATAACCTCAAATTTAAAGGTCTGTTCTCGTTCGTCTTTAGTAGTTTGATTTACGAGAACAAGATAATAAATGAAATTCCTGTTTTTAACTACGTGAGTCAAAATTGAGATTTTTGCAAATAAGTAATTCATCTGACTTGGTCTAATACATAAAACATTACGTAAATACGCTAATACACTTTTGCGTGACAGGTAGGCTACAGATCATGTTTGTGAACACTATTATTACAAATAAGAAATCGCAATGCATTAAACACGTGTCTCCTATTGCGAAATAGCCACCTGTAGACTAAAAGCTCCACCGAGTTGTGTTGCAAAAATTTCTTTCACAATTAAAGTTAACGTAGATTTTTTTAAAAATCAAACTTGAATATATTATTTGTTCAAACAAGTCAACCATTTCATTCAATGATATTGCATGCTGTATAAATATTTAAAGGTTTTCATAATTCTTTCTTAAGTCTTGTTTTTAAATTTTTTTAAAAGCCTATGATTGTTTACCGGGTAGGACAATATTCTTTTGAAATTTACAAAAACATTGACGTTATGCAACACTTAAAACATTGCTACTTTTTCTTTCTATCCAACTGAACAGTAATAACTATATAGATAAGTGGTGCTCGGTGGTCGAAATTGCTAAAGCATCGGTCAGTCTACTGCGTCACTCAATTGCGCACCTAAAGTTTCTTTTTTCGAGCCGCAGTTGCTCCCCGTTATTCCAGTTGCTTTTCCCTTACCGTCAACACTGATCCCTCGTCCTCATTAGTCTAATTGGCATAAAGTATAGACGTTAATGTATATATATGTGTATGTATACCCCGCAGGGGGTGCAGACTAGCTGTACCTATTGAGAGGATTTAGACGTCCCTCAAGGTACCCGAGTCTAACACTTGCAACACTACAATTATGACTTTAACACTTTATACTCACACTTACATTTAGGAGGTGATAAGAGCCTCAATGTGCTTTTCATAATATATATATATATATATATAGAGAGAGAGAGAGAGAGAGAGAGAGAGAGAGAGAGAGAGAGAGAGAGAGAGAGAGAGAGAGAGAGGGACGGGAGAGAGAGAGAAACCAGTGTTTAAAAAATTTGATGCTTAGATTTTCAAAATGTCGATTTTTTCCGATATAATTTTTCCGGAATAAGGGCCACAACAAATTGATTATAGTAGCCTATTTTCGTTTTTAAAGTTTAGACTTTCAACAATTTTTATTAAGAATTGATAGAGATATTAATTTTAATTCTAATTTTGGTTCTATATAGCTAATTTCGAAAATCTCTCAAGGAAGAGGAAGAAGAAGAAAAAGTTTGAACCGAGTTGGAATAGTAGTTTTTGCTCAAAGACGAATAACGTACGAGAAAGTAAAATTCAAAAATGGAAAGAACCGAATGTCAACAAAACAACACTATTGCCAACATAAGAACTGTAAAATGCCCGAGCGTGAAATTTAAACGCCGCTAAGTATCATTTAAATTCCAACCCGAAACATTAGCATAACGTGGACGTCGGACATCAATGTAACACATAATTAACCATTAACATCTGATAAATGGCGTAGATTTGGCAACGCAGCATTTCAAAATGTCGTTCCAAGCTAAATGGTCTTTCACTTTTACACTGTTTAATGTACTGGTTACTTTTGAAACGGCAAATTACAGTTAGTGTGCGAGTCCGAAATTAAATTGTGTTTTTAAAGTTCTGTTAACCTTTAAACAATTTTTACTTTCAAACTTGTTCGTAAAATCAAAATCTATTGAATCGATTTTGAGAAATAAAGCTGTTTCTAGGTTTATGAATAGGAAAATCTGACTATATTTTAAAATTTTATTAAATTTTAAATGAATTACCAACCATTTCCCGTTGTTGGCGTTTGCTATTTACATATTTCACCAGTTAAACGCTATCGATGTTCACGCTTTTTAGTCTCCGTGTGTTTCAACACGAAGCTCGATACAATAAAATCAAAACAGCCCCCGAACGTTTGACCCGTGCGAAGTCAGCTCTTGGTGTTATTTTAAAAGCGAAATCGGCAATGGTGACCAGTGAACCAAAAGTCATTTCATTCATACGTCAGGCTGACTTCTTTGTTGTTACCCTTTGTGTCGGGGGTAGCTCACCCCCGTCCTCAGCCACCCCTCCTTTAATCTGTCACTTAGACTTGTCAAATAACTGCACGCTTTGTAGGGTTTTTTAGATTAGGAAAATGTTTTTAAATAAAGACGAGCGCATTTCAAGTTTTACGCATACAAATTTTGGAATAATATTCTTACTTTTACCATCATTATTAGTTTTGCTTTACTAACGGGAAAAGTTAGTATCTGCAAAACCTAAAAATGTGAAAGAAATGTTCCGAGTTTTATTATTTTGCCTTGAATACAAAATATTGCCTTGTATTTTTGTGTTCTACATTAAAAGGAGGACTTCTGTTAATACTTTCTGACAAAAATAAGAAACACTCAAACGTTCAGCCTAAAAAAACACTCAGAAATGTTGGCAAAATGAGTAACAAGCTAAAAGTAGCCTTTTTTTCTTACAAATTACACTTCTATCTTAGAGTGAAACCCTTTATTCTTTCATATTATAAGAAATATGTAGCAGGTAAAAAGGATCTTTAAAAATCAGTTTGATGGATAAGTTTTTTAAGTTTTTTGAATTCGAAAAAATAATTTTACAAACCGTTTTTGTATGTGGATAAGTAGTCTATTAAAGTTTTCTCAAATAGACTAAAACGTAATTCTTCAATCATTTTCAGGAGCTATTCACAAACAGTCTAAAATGTGCCTTATTTTTTTAAATTCATCTAATTTTCTTAAAATGTTATCAGATATATGACAAAAATAGTCAAAATAATTGACTTTTGCAAATAGTGTAACTAAATTACCACTACAACCAAAAATATTTATGAACAGTAATTCTTTAGCTAATGTTTATAGTATCAAATATTATAAGTAATAATAATACGTAATGGTACTGAATCTCGAAAATATATGCTAAACATAAATCAGAATTATATTTGACAACGTTGTTAAGAAATTATTATAATTTAAGCAATGAGTTTATATATAGTAATCAAGTAAATAGTAGGCTTACTACAACCCATAAGTAGCCTATACCTACTGTATATAAAGACGCTGCTAAAAAATAATAATATATATAGACAGCTATTATGTATTTTAATAGACTAACAAATGACTTAAAAACTCTTAATGTAAGTAAAGACACGCTAAAGAAATAAATTGAAAAGATGTCTGCTCCTAAATGCATCGTTCCCATAATCAGTAATTAGAAAGAATAATAAGAGATATATTTGAATAAGTAATTAGTTGTAGTTTCTAAGGCAATGTAAGGTCTTGAAATTAGGTTTATGTTTAGTTTTAGTTTTAAGATAAACAATATATGAATCTTTTTTGTAATTAAATTGACCCGTGCACAGGTAATTCTTTACCTTCTGTGAGAAATTTGTAACCAGTAAATAAATAAATAAATAGTTGAGCAAAATCTGCTTAAACGATTTTGAGAAATCAGCTCAATTTTCCTGGTTTTGTTTGATGGGTTAAGTTTCGCATATTTGTTGGAATAATAATATTGGTCCCGTTTATTTAAATCAAGTAGCCTATTAGTGCAGGGTATTACGGTCTTTCGGATATTTTTTTTTACTATAAATAAACTTTAAAGGTGACTCGACACTACCAGCACGGCGAATGTTTACAAAATCGCATAAATAAAAATTGCATAAAATTTTCCTGGGACTTTTGTTATTACATTATACATACAAAATAACCAGAAGCTCAAACTTGTCACGTTATGTACAAAGTTTTGGTGCTGCTGCAAATGGGGACACATGAAACAGCTGATTTCGGACAACAGCTGTTTCTTCGATAATATTGTATTGTGGTATTTTAATGAGGTTATGTTTTTGACTGTTGTTTCATAGTTCTGTTCAAAATATAAACGGATTATGTTACTATGCTTGATATTGAAACAACTATTTCAGATTGTTAGTGGTAAAATATTTGTGTATTGAACTACAATGAACTAATAGTCTACTATTATTACAGCGATTGTGTTTTAAAGAACATGTTTTTTATAATTTACGCCCTCATTGGAGTACTTTAATCAGTCCATACACTTCCAAGTCCAATATCGCTATTGGACCTCCAGTCTCAAAAGGCTGCTCTTCTTCCGTTCCCAAAATTTCTTCATCCTGTCCGACCTGGCTGCCCTTTGTTCATCAGTTATGGTGTAGATCTTCCGTTCAAATGTTATTTGCTTGAATTGCAGATATTTTTATTCCTTAGAATCCTCTTCTCTGCTCTACCTTCAATTTGAGGCATCGTCACATTTAACTCTTTTAAATCACTCTGGATCTCTTTGAATCAATTATTCTGCGTTTTAATCTTCCAGAAATAGCTAAATAACCGTTTCATCAGTAAGGTTTCTGGAAGGCGAGCTATATGGCAGAAAAAGCAATTCTCCTTTTCCGCATCGTGTCTATTATTGACTCACTTTCTCGATATACCACTTCATTCAGTAGTAATCTCCATTGGCCATTCACTTGGTGTTTCTTGTTAATGATTGTTCTGATGATTCTTCCATCTCCTTTCTGCAGTTTATTAGTTGTAAAGAACTTGTTTTATTATAATTAATTACATTTCTTAAGCATTTAACAGTCCCCTTTTCAGACTAACTTTCTAAAGATGGTATAGAATGACTTATGTTTTGAACATTAGTTGTTTCGTCATTCCGTTGTTAACTTTGAGAAAGTTACGTGTATAATTATTGTTTGTTCTTGTAGTAGTCTAAACGATGAAATTTTGTCAAAAAAGATAAGGCGGTAGAGCGAGAGTGAGCGGGGTTTGCCCACGAAGCAGGCAACGATCTCCAATAATTTATGTTTCGAGAAAAAACCACTATGCATTTAAACGAATATTATTGTATGATCAGGTTTTGTTTCAATGTTTACCGCCTTAAACACTGAAAGTTAAAACTTACATTTCTAATTTAGTAAACTGGTCTCAGTTCTTTATCTTTTTACGTAGGCCTAACCAAAATTTAGCTTCTTGAACTTTTTCTTTCACCGATTTTCCGGTTTTTGTCGTTGCCTTTAGAATCTCTCTTTTTTTTTGAAAATAACCATCCATCCGTTTTGTTTCAACAGTTAAAAAGCTACAGTCTAACCAATATTTATTTAACATATTTTTTATATTACGGAAAATATTTTTAAAGAACTACTTTCTTGTTACCCGAAAAAGATCTAATAAAAGCACATTAGTAAATTTTCAGTAGGCTATATCAAATAACATTTTACAAAGCGAAAAAGTAAAATCGATTGTCTGGCTTATAGTTTAAACGCTACGGGTCGCTATTTATAAAACTAAAATATCACTACCCTAGGCAACAACAGACGAAACTAAAGAACTCGCATTGAAAGAACTCCTACCCACCCTTGTTATAAGATATGCAGCATCACCCCTCCCTGTTCTCCCCCCCCACCCTCTGACATTTCATCGTGCTAAAACAGCCGCGGGCGTGTGTAGTGGTGAATGCGGTCAGTGAGGGTGGGATTGTAAAAGACACAGATTGATAATAAGGGGGTGCTGACTCATGCGGGGGTAGGGGGTGCGTTATTACTTGGGGATGATGTACATATACTTTTTTAGCTTCCCTTATCAAAGCAAATCTTTTGACAATCGGATGACGTTGGGGTTAGGGTTGTTTGCGGCAGAACTTTTCAATTTAATTCTGATGCGGTTAATTCAGAGGGTGGTTGTTTGACCTTGACTCGTGGTTAACCCTCACCGGAATGGTAAGGTGAAATAATTGTATTGCTAACACGGTTCGAATTAGTAAAGAAATATATGGGGAAATAAACAATCACAGTACAGCAGCTGTCTCGCTGACGTGATAGAAGCGAATTTCCAAAAGTACTTTTCTTTATCTTACCTTTCTAAAATTTGAACTTCACAGTGATAATCAGCATTAAAGTTTGCATATACTAGCACGTCAACTTTTAAATTACATTTAAAATAAGAAAATGAACCCTGATCGCCGTCAAAAAATTTCCTAATTTCAACGAATTTTGAAAATTCAAAATGCTAGTTTGTGCATTTCTTAACACTGATTATGGTGGTGAAATCGCATTTTCAAAACAAAATATGGCAAAAATTACTATTTTTTAAAGATTTAAAAGAACCACCATTTTGAAATTGTTGAACGAATATTTTGCTGGTTAACAAACTTATTGAAGCTGTCATCTCTCTCTCTCTCTCTCACACACACACACACACACACACACACACACACACACACACACACACACACACACACACACAACCGTTTCAGTAACGACACTATAACCGTTACTGAATTAAGTGCTACGCGATTGTATAACATGAGAGTGCAGGTCTGAAGTCTTGATCACAAAATATTCTTGACGGATTGAAATTGAATGTGAGAAAGTTATGGCAGTGTTTTTGCTCCAGATAATCAAGCGAAAGCAGTCTAAAATAGATTCACTTTATTAAGATTAACCGGAGCCGGGCCGTGACCAACGGGAGCCCTGTGTCACTGTGCAGTATCGCGCATGGAGACGCAGCGTGGACACTGTTCACATAGCTCTGTGGGAAATCTGCCACTTCCTCACTTCCCAACGCGTTTTTGCATATTCCACGGAGAAAGCCGAACCCATCTGCCGATTCGATTCGGCTACTTTCGTAATTCGTTATCAACTACCGTGGGAGGATTTTCATGTTGCCAAATTAGGCCTAGACGATATTCTAGTTAACAGTAAACTGGGTTGAATTTAATAAAGTTTCAGTAATAGAGGAATTATAAGTGGAAAATGTTTGAAAGCTTCTTTAAAAATACGTTTAGCTAAACTGACTGGAAAATTCATAAATTACCAAAATTCAGACAAAATGTTACAACCGAACTTTCATAAGTTCAGCCGACTTTTATCGTCAAGAGATTTCGAACGAATAAGTGAACCAAAAATAAAAATAATGTATCATGTTTTCTGTTCCTTTTTATTTTAATTACGATAATTTGTTCGACGACACGATAAATTAACATAGCTAGTTAACAACATAGCCTAACCAAAAACTTATTGTAGTCTATCAGCTGTTCAACGAAATGGGCTGATCTTTACGAAGTAATATAAAGCAACTGATATTTTACTATAATTACCTTAGCTAGTTTTTAACAAAATAACTTAAATCTTGTTATAGCCTATCAGCTGTTCATTACAAAGGAAATCAGCTGATCATTACGAATTAATAAAAAAGAACTGATCTTTTACTATAATTACCAATATAAATTTGAGCACTCGCGTCAAGGAAAGAGCAAAATCCCACATCACAACCAGCCCCAAAACATGATATAGGTTAAGAGCAATACAATTCATTGTATTTAGGTTATTTAATGCAATAGGCCTTATTTTGTTGTACTTTCGTATTTAAAACTTTACCTATAAAATTAATGACTGAATTCTACTTTATTGAAATATTTATAAATGAAACCTACTGTAACCGGATTTTACATTATATACTTAAATTAGGCTACAGTATTTACTGTTTGCTGAAAGCAGAGTCTGCTATTTAATGACATTTACGTATTAGAACCGACCTAGATTGCCCTGTGGTTTTTCAAAACTGATCAAAATAGATTTGCAGGAAATCTTAGTTCGTTAAATTTTAAAGAATTTTTTCGCAAAAGAAATCACATTTAAGTAAAAATGTTTTTCGAAAAACTTATTAAAGGACCTATTTAAAAAACATTAGAGCCTATTTTGTATAATTTTGTTTACCAAAAAATTTGTTTACGTGTACGTGTTTAACTCGGGAAGTTACCGACAGAAGCAAAGCAAATGACATCTTTACTGAATATATAATTAGTTTGAAGATATGTTGAAGATACCGTGTTTTGTTTGAATAAATAAATACGTGAACCTAGCTTAGATATTATTTACTGTAGTTACAGTAAAACACCAATTGTTCAGTTTTAATTCGTAAAGATCAGCTGATTTCATTGAACAGCTGATAGGTTGTAATAAGTTTCAGGTTATGTTGTTAAAAACTAGCAATATCAACAACAATTATTACAAACGTTTGTATTAATTTCGAATGTATTATGAACGGTTACAACGTGCACGTGTTCTTCAAATAAGGAAAAATACCGAAACCAAATCAAAACAACGTTTTCATATAAGAAAATAAGAGACGAAATTCGTTTACTCGTTCGTTCCATATTTCCGTTACATTTTTCCTTTCGGAAGACTTTTTTTCTATTCATTCCTGTCGCCAAAACTAACATTAAAAGCTTCGCTTCAATAATTTCACCAAATAACAGAGGTCACTTAATTTATTAACGTTATCGTGTTCTGTCACCGCCATGTTGATTGTTTCTAAAATTAATAAACATATTTTTAAGCTGCGATGCTCTTTCTAAACGATACCAAACACGACATATTTATATTTTTCCGCCATCATTTTGAGAAAATTTTGTTTTAATAGCTGTTTTTTCAACTTACAGTTTAGGCGTTAGAGGAGACAGGCTGACAGATAGGCAGACGATCGATCTAAAACTTAAGTCTTATTAGATCCCAAATTTGGCAACATTGCTGTAGAACCGCTTTCATTAAATACGCATTCATTCTCGGTGATTCCCGCCTGGCGGCATTCCGAAATCATTTCCATAACACGCATAGTACAACAGATTAACAAATTCGCCTAACTAATCGTAAAAACCAGAACGGCGTGGCCGCAGTAATTAAAACGCGGTTCATGTAGAGCAATGTGGGCTATTAACACCTAGCCCCGGAGTTCAGGGGTCACGATCCGACCTAGCTTGTAACTGCCCACCTGGTCTCACGTCTGTCGTAAATCATAATCACGCCGAATTGTTTTAACTGCCCCCGATAATGACGGGAATATTTCGGCCGTTAAGTTGCACAACGTGGTTTCAATTGTAAAATAAACGCCAAGAATGCAGTGAAATATCATTATTTGATAGGTTGGATTGTAACGAAAACAATGCAATTGCGTCAAGCTTACCGGAAATTCCTTTAGCAAACTTATGCAGGAAATAAATAGTTCATAAACACTGCACAATTTTATCGTTTTTATGACAGTTTTACGTGATATTTTTAGACCTATCTCAGAACCATAAATAATAATGGGTCCGTGCAACCTTCCGCAGAAAAAGAATTGAATAATATGCAACAATGTACAGCAAGACGTTGAACAGTGTTAAAGCCCCTCTTTATCAAAAAAGTATTTGAAGTGACCTATGAAATATGTGTCAATCATAAATTCCTTGTTGGTGTTGCGCCTGGAATTTTCTTAAAAACATTTTATCGGTTTTAAGTCAGTGTTATTTTATTGTAAAGCCTTAAAATGGAAACATATGATGCGTGAGAGTTCCCTGGTATCCTGGCGTACTTGTAGGTACCCCATATATGTAGTTTACCCTAAAAAAAGTTAACATTCAAGCAGTAGTTCTTATAGCAGTAGCTTCGTAAGCGTTACAGCCTTTGGAAGTGTCTACTACCTAAACGGTAAAATCTGAAAATTACAAACTTTGACAGTTTCATTAAACTTTAACTGTATACCTACGCAAATTAGGTCATAATTCTGGTGTCATTTTGTTTCTTTCATAACAAGATGACGACAAACGTAATTTGATGTTTAAGGAATCCAGTAAGAATCGCTTTATAGAATTAAGCATATTCACTTGAAACCAATCCACACTTCATTAGTGTTTTGTTTGTTTGCAGGTAAGACGGAACTGCGCCTGACCACGCTGCTTAGAGTAAGTGTTCTTCTGGTTTTTTTCAGTTTCAAGGTCGCATCATTGTTGCGTGCGAGCGTACAGTTTAGTTTCAGTTTATCCTGCGCAAATGGCGGACACTCAAGAATACAATTAGGACTTTCTACGAAACCGGAGTGACAAAAAATGGCGCTTTCTCATGCACGCGCCTTCAAAGATACGTTTTGAAAATAAATTTAGCCTACTTTTATTTTTTAAAGCGTGAAAAATTTAGGTAAAGTGGTTAAAGAACTTAGAAAAACCTTTCCTATTTTTCTGGTTCTTTTTTTCTTATTTAAAATTTTGGTTCCGATACAAAAAACGTCCGCCAAAAACGTAAGTCAAAAAATTCTAATTTAAGAACTATTGACAAAAACCGAAAACTCAACAAAAAGATTTCTTGAAAGTCTCACCCCGAAAATCGATTAATCAAATTTTGTTTAAATATCAACCATTTTTTTAAATCTATAATCTAAGGTATTATAATTTTATAAAATATATTACAGTTTGAGACTAAACGCAAAGAAGATGAGATTTTTTTAACGTACTTCCGAATTCTTTTAACTTGAAATTGAACATTTCTTTTCTTTTAATATAAACGTGTTCTTGCAGAATGTGTACTATTAGTTTCAAAAATTAATGTAAATTAACATAAAATAACATTTGATTCTTCTGCCAAAATGTTATTAAAATATAGAAACTGAATGCATGTATACTCTAAATGAGCAAACGGTTGAAATACGTAAGTTTAAAAGACAATCTTAAAACATCTATACGAAACATTATGTAGCGACTCACAAACAAAAAAAGATGTTGATCAAAATTTGCTGAAATCAAAATCAAAATCAAAATTGATCAATCAACAGTAAAAATTTAGTTAAGCACCAATATAAAACTGTCTTCTCAAATTTTAATATCTCAAAATTTGTTCATTGTATTTTCTCAAAAAAGTTCATGTGTACCAAATTTGTAATATTACAAAATTTATGTCTGACGAATAAATCGATTAGACTAAAGTAACCCCTGCCCGCTATCAATGTGTGTCTTTTTGTATTCACTCTCGAACCGTATGTCATATGTGATTCTTCAAAAAATTACTTAGGCCTACATTTGGGCAATTAATCAAATAACTGATTTTTTAGAAACTAAACGATTTTTCATTTTTTTTTCAATATCTTTTGAACCAGATTTTTGAGGACATACCGTAGCTACACCTGTCTTTCAATCAGGGGTTCATTAAACACATTTTTAAATAATTTAACTTAATTTAAAAACGTGTATATTCGCATACCATTTGTTACGGTACAGTATTAAATATATTTTAAAAAGCAATGTTTTTAAATCTACTCTCTGACTGACCATGAACAGACTCTTATCATTTATCTGCGTACTGTATTTAAACAGAAATACTAATCCTAATGAACACAGCGTTGCTAGGAACAATTATCAGATGATAAAAATTCCTTTACGCAGCGTGTTTATGGAAACAACGTTCTGTTTTTACCGGATTGTTTGTTATCGTTACGTCAAGATAAGGCTGCCGTTATTAGAGAATTTAGGTCTTGTTTATACTGATTCGACACGATCTTCAGCAGAATAGCCCTTGTGTTAAAAGTAACCGTTAGTGCTTCATAAAACGTTGTTAAATGCAACAATAAAAATTGATAGACTATGTTAGATATTTACAGGAACAATAAAAAATGTTTTATGTTTAGAAACTGGTAAAAATTAATTTAGAATGGTACAAAAACTTTTCATAAACTTTCTCGAATTTTTTTTTTTTTTTGGCTCTGAAGCTATGGCCAAAACAATTGGTAAATCGAAAAAATTTGTTAAAATCTGTTCAGCAAATTTTACTCAAATGTTCGTCAAATACGGTTCGATTGATAAAATTCCTTTAGTCCCATTGTGCACACAAACAGGCATGTAAATGAAATCAGTTCTGGAGTGTAGGCCTACTCAGGGAAGCTGAAGTTTATTCAAAAAAGTTCAAATAGTACTACATATAATAGGCCTACTACTGGCACAAGGACGCTAATAGACGTTATAAAGTAATGTGTGACGTGTAAAATAACACAGTTTAAATGTCCCTACCTGGTTTGAACCTGTGTACTTTTACTTTGTGAACACAGCACTAAACCGTTAAGTAATTTCACGCTCGATATCACCGAAAACAAATAAGAAATATTTTCTGTTCGGGGTGCAGATGTTCTGTAAAAAGAATTGTTAACTAGAAAATCAGAAAAAAATTGTTATTGGACCAAAAATAAAAATCATGCATCATGTTTATTTTGATTACGATAATTTGTTCGAAAACACGACAAATTAACATAGCTAGTTTTTAATAACATAAGCAATCTAAAACTTATTATAGGCTATCAGCAGTTCAATGAAATCGAACGAATCAGCTGATCGTTACGAATTAATATTAAACAACTGATCTTTTACTGTAACGTAGCTTACATAACCTAAAACATATTATAGCCTATCAGCTGTTCAATGAAATCAGCTGATCTTTACGAATTAATACAAAACAACTAATCTTTTACTATAACTACCAATATAAATTTGTGCAATAGCATCACATGAAGCTCAAAACCCAACATCACAACCAGCCCTAAAACATTATACATTTTAAATTGTCTCCGGTTAAATATTTGCTAATTTTATTCTGCGGTAAAGCTGAAAATATTGAAAACATCGCGATTTGGAAAATTAGCATGTTATTGTAACGGGGCACGATATCTTTCCGCTGGAGTGCGCTTCCTTCTGTCCTCTCGGGACAAATGTGTGATAAGCATTCAATTACAACACCCCTAAAGTTGCGTATTTACCCCCTCGCTACCCTTTGTTTGCGTCCTGGCTTCTTGACACCCCCAGCAGGACCCGAGCAACCTTTGCTGTACACTGCACGGTCGTATTTATACAAAATTAATTGCCACTGCACAATCTTGCAGAAAATGTATTTTTACATTTTGAAGGGTATATCCGTTTTTAAGTGTCCTGAATAAAAAAGAGGTTTTTATTTGGACGTATGTCTGTAAATTTCAGGTGGTTAAACGAATCAACAGATTTTTATAACATTTTCTATGCAGATTGCTATAACATTTGGATGTAGTTATTGAAATTTCGCTCGTCAAAACCTTTTGTAAAACAAATACCCATAAAAGTAACAAAAACCGTATTTCCTCCAAACAGACTGTAAAAATGTTGGTAAAATTAATCTTATTTATAGCCTTAAGAAGGCTATTCAAAAAGCTTTTAAAAAGGTTTTCTTCAAAAGCTCATGATCGGCATATTTTGAGACATAATTGAATATGAGAAAGTTTCTGCAGTGTTTTACACAATCTCTATCTCTATCTCTATCGACTCTTTACTTCCGTACCGCAGCAAAGAAAACGCCGTTTGAAATATTCTAGCTTCCCGAAACGGAATGCAGTATGTTAATACGGGCCGGGGTTTGGTTTTATGGGGTGTAACATGATTTCAAGGGTTGAAACAACTAACGAGTTGACACAGGGTTGTTGAATCAGCGATCTTCAACCCTCTGACTTGACCGCCCTTATCTTGTAAGCTGCTTCAACCCTTAGACTAACATTCCAACTTGGTAGCCTACATACAGTACCTTGGTATGTAATTAATTAGAAGAGGGTGGTTTTCACTTTTTCACAATTAATTAATTAATTTCACGTTTTTAGGTTTGCTGAATGTGTAAAAGTTATGTTTTAGAACAGTATATGTGCAAGGAAGGCTTGAATAATTTTGCTCAACATTAACACGCCCATATTGGCAATGCGCTGTTATATTTGTTCACTGTAAAGAACATAAAAGAATGAAGATCGAGAAAAATCTTCAATCTTTAGATTTGTTGATATGTCCGTTTTCAAGTCTCTTCTTTTCGACTTAAAACGTTCTCTGGCGTTTTTTGATTCCCAGCTTTCATTTTTCTCTGTCGTTCCGTAGATCTTAATCCAATCCCTCTCTCCTTATCAGTTCACTTCCTTATCAGTTCCTTCTCTCCAACTAAGTCTAGATCTTTTTCTTTTTTACTATCATGTGGTTTCCGTTTTAGAATCTGTTTGGAAAGTCGGTTTTCGTCCATATTTTGGACACGGCCAAACCACCGAAGTTATTTTGTCTTAATGTCGTCTACAACGGTCTGCTCGCACCCATGATTTCACGGATTCTTAATTTTTTCCCCGTTTCGACCAAACTACGGCTCTTTGTCAATAATCCATTTCAGTAGCTACAAGATATTTGCCTGTTTTTCGTTTCAGTGGCCATACTTCGCTTCCATATGAGATTATACTTTTTATAATTGTGTTATATATTCTGTGTTTATTTATATTTGATATCTGTTGATCCCATATGATGCTGTTCCTTATTGCTGTTCTTCCCAAGGTGTTTTGTTCTTCCATCGCTGTGTGTCCATCGCTCGTAACTGCCATTCCCAAATACTTATAAGTTGTATTTCTCTTGATTTGTGTGTCGAGTTCCAATGAAAGATTCCTGCTCTGCCCTCCAATGCACATGTACTCCGTTTTGTTTAGGTTTACCTCAAGCCTTCTGAATGCAAAAAGTTAAGTTTTCGGTCTGAGTGTGACTATGTTCATAGCTGGAGACCAAACGAACTGACCAAATTTTAAAATATTGAAATATTGCTTCTTACTGGTAGCTAAATAGAAGGAAAGATCCTCATATATTTAAATTCTGATGTAAGATCTATTTTCAATAATTTATCTTGTATTCCGTTTTTCCTCTAGTTTCATTCACAACATGACGCCCATTAAAGTATCTAGAGCCGGCGGAAGTACGGGACACCCTGTACACACTTGACACCATACAAACACATTACCCTCTCCTCTGAAACTATTGAATCTAATTAAGGTTGGTTAAGGAACGCTTTTTTCTCATATCGTAAGAGCCCTCTACTGGCACGTGCCTGTAACTAAGGACCACTTAGGCGCCCTTCTGTTTGTTAATGGTAGTGAAGTGTTCAGACGGTTTTTTTATACGTTTACAGACGTTAAGAAAGATTAGGGGAAACACCTGCCCCCGTTCGTTGTAGCTGTTACTTCGCGCCGTTATGCGACCTCAAAGCGTTGATAATAAACATAACCTCAAAGTTTACAAGCGAAGAAACAATTGTTGTCTACAGCCATCTGTTTGGTACACGATATTTGTTTAAGAAAGTAGATGTTTTATTAACATAAGGTATTGCAATAACATTTATTTCCTTTTTAAAAGATATTATACGATTTTATCCGACCAAACATAATTTCAGTTAATATTAAAAACTTTTAAACATGACAAGATCGGATGGTAATTTTTTTTACACGAATCCAACTCAATCATAATTACTTTCATAAAATTTGTTTGTATTATCTGCTAAGCTTTACGTCTTTCAATACGAGGTAATTGTATCGGGATTGAACTTTTAGTGAATCATTGATTTAAAAGAGTGGCTTTAAGAATAATTACTGTAGGCCTATGTTTGTGTATTCATTTACGGAACAAACGCCTGAAACATTATAAAATTTAGTAGCCTTTGTAAACATACCTTACACGTACTGGGACAAATTTTAATTTTAAAAATAGGTGAATGGGCTTTAAAAAACAACTGGAATATTTAGAGGTGTAGTTTTTGAAAAAAAATATTAAATTTCTAGGTGGCGGTCATACAACGTATTAAAACTATCGGTACAAAAACATTTCACAGACTTTCTTTTTCCTTTGGAGGCTTGGTAATCCCACCTCTAGCTCATACTATTCTCACTCATCTATTCGACACACACACACACACACACACAGTCACTCACTCAGTGAATAACACCGGCCTAATGGGTGTATCAAATGGAGCCCTGGGACACCTGGCGACCTCCCAGTATACGGTGATCTATGTGGGTGGACCTCATTTCCTTAGCTACTTGTAGGTGTTTCCACGAGTAAGAATGTAAAATAGAATGAGTGGGATCTCACCGCAGTAAGGATCAGGAGAACATGAAAGTGAATCTGAAGAGCAAATAACTACAGGCACCTCAATATATAGTGAACTAGGAAGTCACCAATTAAATGTACAGGAGTTATTCATCTTGAATCTTCTCCAAATCTTAGATTTTATGAAGAGACTAGGGCTGGAAAAGGCGCCGTAACTGAGCATCTCGGGAATATGGAAAATGGGCCGATAGATTTACGAAGGTCTCTGTGCAATAACCCTATAAATTCATTCATTTTCACGTTTAATTAATGTACTTCAAAATTGAATTCAGGAAAATCAGCGTTCTTCTCAAAAAGTTCATCAAAATCTGCTCAGAATTTAGTCAGTTATGAAACCTAATAATTAGGCTACATAAAGTTTGATTTTAAATACATCGGTACGACACAAAACGAAATAAAACCGATGGCATTAGAATTAGAATTATTGTTTGTTTTTTTCAGATTAATACATTCTTTTGACATCTGTTTAACAGAATTTTCTACATAGGAATGTTTTTCTTTACATAGGAACTATATTTGAGCAAAATTTGATAAAAACCGTTAACACCGATCTTTAACAGTTTTGTTTCATCACATTCTTTTTTCTCTATACTTCGGACAGTGAAAAAGTAATAAGTAAAAACATATTTAAATCGTTTTCTAACACTATTTACAGTAAATAAATGGAAAAAACATTTTAAAAAACTTACATCAATTAACTTATTTAAAATTCAAAAAAGTGGTAAATATACATTATTAAACCTATGGTTTTCTAAGAGTACCGACGAAAAAACACACATAAAACAACAGAAAATCAACAAAAAGAGTTGTAAAAGGTATTAATTTTTTGGTCAATCAAATTTTACACCAATTTTGGTCATAGGTGAAGATTAATTAAGCCATTGTAAGCCTACTAAATGTGTTAAATTTACAGTTGTAGACTTAAATCAGACCCATTTAAGATTAATTTCTTTTTCCGTTCGTTTTACTAAATTTTAAATTTGTTAAGCCGAATTTGTCTATTTTTGTTTATAGCTCCCAAACCGCATTTCTTATGCACAACTTAAAGCTGTTTTTTGAAATTTAATCACTGTATTTAAGCCCGTTTTAAATACTTTAATGTGAGCAATATGTTTGTATTAATGATACAAGAATCGCTGAAACAATGTGCAGCGTATAAACATATCTTGCAGGGCACTTCAAGAAACACATTTTTATTTATAAGGTACACGAGTACACGGGGCGCAGCGGGTTATCTCAAAACGCCCAACATACTGCCGCAACGTTCAAAATTCATTTCCTCACTCGTTTATTCACACTTAGCGGTGTTTTTAGAGGGTGCTGCTTCCGTAGCCTGACATCGGGTTATCTAAGGGCAAAGAATCCGCCCAACCCCCAACCTAATCCAGGGAGACAAAGCGTTGATAAGCTTCGGCCCTTGTAATTATTCCTTCTCCCTTGAGAGCCTTATCAGCCTTTAACAATACCTTGTGTCCCTACACCTTATCAATTCCGAAATATACTTATTTACGTCGGGTGCGTTGGTAGCATTGTTTTATATTTTGGTTAATTATTAAGGTGTTTAAAATTGAATCGGTATTTCAGAATTAAATACAATGAGCTCTTTTCCGTTGGAAAATTAATTAGTGTAACGGTCATCATGGTAAGACCCAGAACCAGGGCTAAGAACATTGACTGTAATTATGACTGACCGCGTGAAGCGAGGTCTCTGTTTCAACTCGTCCGTTACGCAAAGTTGGCCAAACGCATTAACCGACTGTTTTAAAATCTGATACGAACGTACCTAGTATAAAACCCGAACGAAATATATATTTGTCCCCATTCACTTCCATTTCAAGAAGATGGCTCTTCTGATTTACAATAAAGAATGTACGCAGTTTTAGCCAAACGCATTGACCGATTGTTTTGAAATTTGATATGAAGATACCTTGTATAAAGCCCAAATGACGTATGCAAGATTTTCCCCATTGACTTATGTTTCAAGATAACGACCTCTCATTTAACGATAACAAGTATACACAGTTTTGGCCAACCTGTGTATTCTGATTTTGGCCAAACTGTGAATTGACTTATTGTTTTCAAATTTGATACGAAGATACTTGTAGGCATATAAAGCACCCCCCAACTGCACTTGCTCGTACGCGCAGAAACACACACTCAGTAATCAATTTTTTCACTTTTTTAACTTTCCATATACTTTATATAGTGATCAAGTAAAATCATTATACAAAATTTAAAATAAAAAAGTTAAGATTTAAAAGAAATCCAAAACCTACCTAATGAATCTAATACGAAGTTGATTTTTTTATGAAATACAGAATTAAATGTTTTTTTAAAAAAAGGCTACTGTGTTCTTTCTGACAGAAACTTTTATAACCCAATTTGAACGCGTTTTTAAAGTGCTAACTATGCTTTTGGGTTAGTCAGCAACTAGTCATTTTAAAGGCACGAGCGTATAATACGAAATGAATCAGATCTGCCGTTTTATCTCCATAAATATCTACAGACATAATTATCTCTTTTAACTTCGAACTTAAACGGAATATTTGCGTGACGTCACTCAATACAAGGTATTTCGAAAGCTCGGACATAGAACCCGGTCCGAAACAAATGGATGTAAGTGTTGTTAATGGCGTGCGACGTTGCCAAATTGTCCAGAGGTCACACAGTGAAAGCCGATTCCATGCACCCACATGTGGGAAGCCCCTGGGGCGCTGCGCTTATGATGTATTGGGCTTTTTTAATTAGTTAACTTTTCTACTTTTTAATTACAGTTATAGACTCTATCATTAGATCAATTTGGAGTTGGTCGGATTTAGTAATATCCATTATGTAAAATGGCATTGCCTGTTGAAATAATGCACTAACTTTCCACTGTTCAATATGCGCTGTTAAATACGCGTTAAAAAGCGTTGCAAAGTTTTTTTTGGACTCTAATCGCGATTTTAAACTTTCAAATTGAATTGAAAATTTTTAAACTAACTCGGCGACAGTCAATTTTCATTTTTATATTTTCAATTAAATTTGCAAATTTATGCGGCCTGTAACGCTGTTGCAAAGCGAAATCAGGTTTTCAAAAAAATTAAGTTGAAAAAACTATAAACGTTCACGATTTCCTTTTACATTTTCATTGTGAAACACTGATATTTGTTGCGTATAGAAACGTCCGTCTGCGTGCCCAAAAGAAATACGTGTAGTACCGTACACAATGGAGAGTCTCAATCTATCGCCATTTGTAGTTACTACTTTTCCTAAACTATAAAATTAAAAACTTCAACATTAATCGAATGACGCTAAGTCGAACAAATAGCTTGCAGGCATAATCTTATGGTCCCCATTTCTGTAGTTTCAATACAGTCAAGGACAAACAGACCCGTTTGATTTTATGAGTCCATTGTTTTACTGAAACACAGATACATTACCTATCACAGTTTTCACATCTACCGTATTCTCACTTATTGTAACAAATAAGAAATACGATAGGCCAACGTGCGTCAAAAGTGCACAGCAACGACACAATAATAGACTGCACTACAAAGGCACAACAATAGATTGCACTGCGAAGGCACAATAATATATTGCACTACAAAGGCACAATAATATATTGCACTGCAAAGGCACAACAATAAACTGCACTGCAAAGGCACAACAATAAACTACACTGCAAAGGCACAACAATAGATTGCACTGCAAAGGCACAATAATAGACTGCACTGCAAAACACATTTGACCGTACTGTAAAGGCACAATAACAGATGATATTGACAAAATATGGACTGATCATATTGCTGAGTCTCACTGTATAATCTCACTAATTTAATTTATCGTTTAATGTAGAAAATAATCTTAATTTATTAAACAATTTTGTCAATACTCGTTCCATTCAAAAGACTGATGTGATTATAATTTTAAATATTTTAGTCAATATTAAATATTGATAGGTTTTAGTCAACTTTAATATTATAGTCATTAAAATACTTTTATTAATAAATTTGGAACAACCAGTAGCAGATTTCTTATCGGTACAGATTCCTCCAAAATAAGGTTCTTTTTAAAGAATTTTCATTTAGAAAAAACTAGGTATTGCACGCCATCATAGTAAGACGCATACCCGGAACTTTGAAAGAGCGCCGACCATGACCGCTTGATTGTTTTTTAATAGGTCATTGAAAATCATAGATAAAACGAAGTTATTTTAATTATGTAACGTTATGCTATGTTGTAAATATGTGTATTGTGTGTGTGTGTGTTTGTTTTAGTACACTAGTGTATACGTAATTTTTGTCTGGTTTTATTCGACCCTGATTCAAAAATCGATTTTGTTAATAGCTTGTACAAGTTCGTTAAACAGCAAAATCCGTTCTGCAGTTTCAAAATGGCGGCCATTACAAATAATCGTAAAATAATCGTTGCACTCAGCTCTCTTGCTGATGTTAAAGAAACGAATTTCCAAAAGATTTTTTTTTATCTTAACCTCTTTTTGAAACTCTTACTTTAACAACATAAACAATACTCAGATTTGCACTTTAAACTTTCATATATTCATTAGCACTTTAAAATATTCATTAGCACTTTAAACTTTCAAGTTGCATTGAAAATACAAAAATTACCTCTGACCGCCGTCAAATTAAATTTCTTGACTTCAACTGATTTTGAAAATTCAAAAAGACTAATTTATGTTTGTTACTACAATGAAATCACATTTTCAGAAATGTATAAGGCAAAGAAGTTATGAATTTTGGAAGATTTGAAATGGCTGTCATTTTGAAACTGTTGAAAAAATTCTGCTAATTAACGAGCTTGTCAAAAAAATTACTAAAATAGACTTTTTGTGCCAAGTTTGAACGAAATAGGTCTAAAATTCCGAACGTGAGTATGCTGAAACACACATAATATATATACTAGGCATATATTATATCAATATAGACCGTTTCAAAGGTCAGGATAGGCGCTTATTTCAAGTTCCCGGGCCTGGGTCTTACCATGATGAAGCTCCAGTAGCTCATTTTTCAAGGGAAATTCGCTAAAACTTATAACTTTAAGCAATAAGAATTAAATCGATTAGAATTAAAATATTTCATTTTGACTGCACTTCGTAAGTTTAAAATATAGTTTGTTAATTTTAATTCTTATTTTAAAAAAAATGTAAGATAAAAGAAATTATAGTTGGAAATTTCGCTTCCATCATGTGAGCCAGACAGCTGCGTCTTATGATTATAATTTTATCTGTTATATACATCCTAATATCTTTCTACCAAATTTTCTTTTTAAACTATTATGAAAACGAGCCCCTAATAGTTCGCTTGTCAGGTAGGCTAAAATTTCTACCTGTATACTTTTATGGTGAATATTTTTTCTTACTACAATAGGAAATTTTTTTAATTTCCAAAAACATTAAAACTCCAGATTTATTTGAAATGTCCGGCAATAAGAACCACCTTATTATATTTTATTTTAAAACCCATTCTTGCATCGATTTAGATAAAATTTTCCTTAAATTTAGTTACCAAGAATCAAAAAATCAATATTATTTTTCAAAATTGGTTTATAAACTTAAATCAGTGAAGCAAATTTAAAACGAAAAACTTTTAAGTTTCGTCAGTAAAATAGAAAAATAAAAGTAAATCAAAATAGTAACTTAAAAAAAATAGGTTAACTCTCGAATCATATATATTCTTATTATTTTGTAATGTTGGTACACTGACTTTAGAGTGACTGAAATTTGAGCAAAAAACTAATCAAATTTGAAAAATAAGACTTTTTTATGAGATTTTTTGATAGCATTTCAATCAAAACACGTGTGGAATTAGTAATATTTTGTGACAGTTTGTAGAAAGGTTTTGCACCACTTTCAAAAGTTGTTTCTGAAAAATTTATTATCCTGTGTTGGGACACAATACTTCCACACTTACCAATAATTATTTTTAGATGTTAGCAGTGCTTAAGTTATAAAACAAATACAAAAGTTCACGTGTGGAACTCGAGGCGTTACCGACAAAAGCGAAGCTTTTGTTAATGGTACTTTTGCTGAATAAATAATTAGTTTGAAGATATGTTTACAAATATCTTGTTTTGTTTAAATAAATAAATACGTGAACCTAGCTCAAATAAGCCTATTATTTACTGTAGTTGTAGTAAAAGATCAGCTGTTTTATATTAATTCGTAATGATCGCTGATTTCATTGAGCAGATGATAAGCTATAAGTTTCAGGTTATGTTGTTAAAAACTAGCAATATTAATAACAATTATTGTAATCGTTTATTCTTTAAATTATTGTAATTTCGAATGTTCTTTTTATAAAATCAGTTTATAAAAAGACTGATTTTATAAACGGTTACAACGTTCTTCAACTGTATACGCACGTGTTCTTCAACTAAGGAAAAATACCGAATCCAAAGCAACACAACGTTTTCATACAATACGCTTTTACTGTTATCGAAAAGAAGGTAGAAATAGAGAGACGAAATTCGTTTGCTCGTTTCCGTTTCATATTTCCGTTACATTTCCCTTCGGCAGACTTTTTTGCTTTTCATCCTTTCGCCAAATCTAACATTAAAAGCTACGCTTCAAAAATAAAAGTTTTGTATAAAACTAATATAACAAACGAAACAAAAAAAAACATTAATTACACAATAAAATCTGTTTACTACTTTCCCACAACCATAACCGATTGGAGGAAAAAACAGTTTTTTTCTGACAACTAAATACGAAATCCCATAATTAAGCCGATAACATGAAATATGAAAGCCCAATCTCGAACGCTGCCGCGATAACCTTTTGCCTTAATCAGCTGATTAGCCGACCTATCGGCAGCCATTTTGTAACACGCACGCAACTAGTGTTGTTTCTTGTTACCATGGCGACGGGTTTTAAGCCTATTCCTCTGATTGGACGGTTATTAGTATTATTGGGTTGTTGTTTTTTTATTATGGTCAAGCTGATGTAAATATTAAATCAATATGAAGAAAGGAAGATAGGAAAGTAGGTTTATTGGGTAGCCTGTAAGTAGTGTTTTATCTGGTTGCACGCTTTGCGATAGGCCTAATCAGTTTTAGTTTAATTTGTAATCAGTCAGCAAATAATGTGCTAAAACGCCTGATCAATGGTTCGTGGGCGAAGTTTTAGAGGCTTGTTTGGTTCACCCTCATTGTTCAATCACGCTGTAAATATAAAAATATAGGGCGTTTTGGAATGGACCTTTACGTTATTTGGGCGTTTTAAAAGTGATCGAAATTATCACAACATCGCCTAGTTTGAAAAAAACCCTATTTTTGAATAATGTTTCCCCAAAAAAATTGCCTCAACTTAATTTTTTGTAAAGTTAAAAAATGGTAACAATGGCAAATTGCATCTATGTAAAATCATTAATTGGATTTACAGCGTCTGAACTGGACGAAGTGTAACACTTGATCATAAAAATGGAGCCTAAATCATGTACAGGAGAATGTAAACGATTTCTTGTAATATAAATTTTAAAGTTAAATTCTTCTATAGAATCCTATGTAGTCCTTTGAAGGCCATCTGTTTTGTTAGTCTGCCGTCATCTAAACGTTTTGAATGTTATAAAGCCATCTTTAAAATTTATTTTAAACTTCAAAATTTAAAAAAAAACAACAATTAACACACAAACGCGCACGTGCCTCCTTCATACACCCCAAAGGAAGGAGGTAGGCCTACGTTAACAATCATCCGCCAGTATTGCACACACAGCCTACAACACCTCAGTTTCGTAGTCGTTGTTCTTGAAAAGTTTAAAAAAATCATATTTGTTGAGCTTTTAATTTGTGAAAAACGTACAATAGACTACTGTTTCTAACTTTCCTAACAGGTTTGAATCGACCTAAATTTGTTTCAGAATTTAAATCAATCGCCTATCTTAACGCTTTATATAGCCTAATTATTCACACATAGGCCTAACTTTCAGATTCCAAGGAATCCATTGTACGCGTATTTGGAGCATTGTTTTTTCAAAAAAAAAGTCCCTAAAACGGTTGACCGGGCCGGGGAGCTGTAAATCAGCCGGTAATAAATAAATCGTAGCGTTTACTTTTGACTCTGATGTCGGGGGGGTTGGCATTTGGCTGACATTTCACCTGACCTTAGGCCTATTACTGGCCGAGCTACGGCGTACGGCAGCCAACCGCGCCGGCTTCAAAGCCTAGGCTTAGGCCTACCTCTAATACATTGTTCTGAATTCATCACATTAGGTTTTTTTAACTAATAGTTTAGAGAATAGCAGACCTCGCAGTAGAGAATTAATTAATATACAGAGGTCGTAAATTTGTCTGCCAATTTAACCGGTATTTTTACGAAAAATATTACTGTATCATCTTTATTGGAAATGCTCTTTCTTTGTGAAGAGGTGAAAATTATGACAGGTTTTGCTGTTCAGCCATCAGCCAGTATTACAGGAAATAATCAGCAACCGCACTCTCAAAGTTGAATCAGAGCCCGCCATTTTGAAACGGAATGAACGGGGGAAAAAATTTACGTATACGTTTTTACAAGGGCTTTATACAAGGTACTTACGTACTAAATTTCAAAACAATCGGTCAATGCGTACGATTAAAAGTGCGTACTCTCGTCATCGTTACATCAAAGGCCGCCATCTTGAAACGGAAGGGAATGGGAGAATATCTTACACATACATCGTCCTTACCAAATTTCAAGACAATCGGCCAATGCATCTGACCAAAACTGTGTAACACACAACACACACACACACACACACACACACACACACACACACACACACACACACACACACACACAAACATCCTATCATAGATTTGTTTATTGCTATACTATAGATTAGATTGCTATTGCTTAACCGTCACTTCAGGTCTACTGCCTAGAGGCGGACTTGAATGCTTAGTGTTCTAACAAAAGTAATAGTGCACGAATGTTGATGACATACAAACTTTTGAAGCGAAGCTTTTAATGTTAGCTTTGGCGAGAGAAGTAAATAGGAAAACTTCTGCCGAACGGAAGAATGTAACGGAAATATGAAACGGAAACGAGCAAACGAATTTCGTCTGTCTGTGTCTGTTTCTTTTTTCCTCGTTTTTGATAACAGTAAATGCATATTACGTGAAAACTTTGTGTTGCTTTGGTTTCGGTATTTTTCCTTAGTTAGTGCACGTTGTAACCATTTATAACAAATTCGAAATTAATATAAACGTGTATAATTAATACTGCTAGTTTTTAACAACATAATCTGAAACTTATTATAGCCTATCGGCTGTTCAATGAAATCGGCTGATTGTTGCGAATTAATATAAATAACTGATCTTTTACTACAATTACAGTAAATAACAGGCCTGTCTAAGCTAGGCTCACGTATTTATTTATTAAACAAAACAAAATATTTGTAAACATATTTTTAAACTAATGTATATATTCAGCAAAGATATCATAACAAAAGCTTAAGGAGCTCCACACGTGTACTTCTTTCTAATTCAGTTATTTTTAAAAAATCGGACCGAAAACATCAATACAAAAACCGCAAATCGGTCATATATATTCACAGCTCAAGTCAACGCACCAAATTTAAAATAAAAGGTATTCAAATTAGATCCCGTCAGCGGTAGACTCCCAAAAACTATACATTTATACACTGATTTCAGTTCTAAATTTTCATATTTAACAAAAGTTTTGCGAATTCTGATCGACTAATATTGAAAAATTTTGTAGATTTTCTGTTTTTCGTCTATGTTTGTGGTACTTGAGGACTAAATTTACAAAATGGTTAGAATCATTTTGAGAAAGTATATTTTTGTTAATGTATGAAGATACTTTTTTCAAAAAAAATCTTGGAAGATTAAAAAGCTTAAAAGTTAAAAATTAAAATATAATGCCCAAAATATGTGTAAATATAGCCTACCTTTATTCCCTTATCTATTCTGTGGATATTTTCTCTACACTGGTTAGAAAATATTCCAAAATTCATTTTTTTATTTTTCATGTTTCCAAAAACCTGATATAGATTTATCAAATTATTAAAAATGTTCTTTTTTTAATGAGAAACACATTCCTGTAAATAAACTACGTATTATTTCAAATTTGTGTATATTCTCATCTGGTTTGTTTATCCTATAACCTACCTGTTCCCTTTTCTTTCGAAAACAAAACGCAGAGCCTTGTTTTACGTTAATAACTCTTAACCAACTAACGTTCTCACTTCCCGAGCCCAGACTCGGTTTTATTCTAACGTGTTGTACCCGTAAATCAACCCGTGGCCGTTTCAGAATTAAAGAATAGGATTTAACAAGTTGGACCCGGCGGGGAGCTATGTCTCGCTGCAGGGTGCGCCGAAGAAGATCTGTGTTTTGGTACATTAACACGCCCTTGCAAGGGTGCCAACATACACTGGGGGCGGTCACTCAGAAATAACAGTTCACCACCACCTGGATTACGGCAGATGTACGTGTGAAATTACTTGTGTCAATATTTAGGTGGGTGTTTGTGTGTGCCAATCTGTTACTAAGTGGGTCTAAACAGAATTTGAAGCGAGAAGGAAGGAGAGGTATACCTAACTAAATATTACTGTAGACTGCCTGAATACCTGTGTTTCGCTATTGCATTCATATTTTATTTTTTACATTGTGTAGAAACATTGCACAAACTTTCGTATATGCAATTAAAATATACAAAAATGGTTTAATAAAACTGTTAAGCAATAGGCAAAACATTTGCTGCACGTCACAACTCTTAGAGATCTATCAACCAAAAAGAAATACCAACAGCAGATATGGATCATTTTCATTTCTTTCTGTTTATTCTCGAAAATTATTTTTTTGAACTTTGTAGGCTAGACAAAATTGAGTTACAATTTTTTTTTTTTAATTACCAACATTCGAGCAAATATATAACCGGCAGATATTGAGTTTTGGGCTACTTTTTTGTTTTCTCAAAATATTCTGAACAAGACCCGCAGTACTTCAGGTTTCTTCACGTACTTAAGTACTAGATTTGATCAAAATTACTTAAGCAGATTTTTAATTCTTTTTTGCTGCTGTTTAAAATATAAACAGTCCCAATATATAGGCAATTGCTCTCTGCACGCTGACAGATAGGGCCTATACGTAAAAACCACTTGTTAATATACTTCGCATAGTGAGAAAACAAAGTATATCTCTAACCGCAGTCTTTACTTACACTGGCCTCGTTTAATAGCTGTTTGAAATACCGTTTAGACGTTACAGAGTCTTTGGAGAGTCCTCGATAAGCCCTAGAGAAGAAGTTCAAACATTGCTTACTGGATATGTGCGATACAAGTGTGATGAGACATATGAAGGGAGATATCACGTGACTACAATCCCCACGTGTAATTGTGACATTAGCTGTCGCGCACGTGAGAGTGCAGCCGCGTACGTGCAACCTACACGAGGCACGCTGAAGTATGTGGTATGTGGTAGTGTGCACCGATATACGGACATATAAATACACCAAGGATGCGCGGGAATTTATTAATATAGCCTAATAGTAATAATATTAGGGAAGTTTATTATACACGGAGAATTATACAAATAAATTGTGCAGAAACGTTCTTACGCTCAATTTTACGTTATTATACTCAACTTTACGTTCTCACGCTGAATTTTACGTTCTTATGTTCAATGTTACGGTTATTACACTCACTTTTACATTCATACACTCACTGTTACATTCTTACGCTCATATTTACTGCCTTACGCTCAATTTTACTTTCTCGCGCTCAATTTTACGTTTTTACGCTCAATTTTACGTTTTTACGCTCAAATTTACATTATTACGCTCAATTTTACATTCTTACACTCAATTTTATTCTTACGCTCAATTTTACGTTCCTATGCTCAATTTTACGTTCTTACACTCAATTTTACGTTCTTATGCTCAATTTTACTTTCTTACGCTCAATTTTATATTCTTACACTCCATTTTACGTTCTTACGCTCAATTTTACTTTCTTACGCTCAATTTTACATTCTTACGCTCAATTTTACGTTCTTACACTCAATTTTACGTTCCTACGATCTTTTTTACGTTCTTACGCTCAATTTTACGTTCTTATACTCAATTTTACGCTTTTACACTCACTTTTACATTCTTATACTCAATTTTACGTTCTTACACTCAATTTTACGTTCCTACGATCTTTTTTACGTTCTTACGCTCAATTTTACGTTCATACGCTCAATTTTGCATTCTTACACTCAATTTTACGTTCTTACGCTCAATATTACGTCCTTACACTCAATTTTTACATTCTTACACTCAATTTTACGCTCTTACACTCATTTTTACATTCTTATACTCAATTTTACGCTTTTACACTCACTTTTACATTCTTATACTCAATTTTACGTTCTTACGGTAACTTTTACTTCCTGACGTTCAATTTTACGTTCTTACGCTCAATTTTACGTTCTTACGCTCAATTTTACTGTCGTATGCTCAATTTTACATTCTCACTTTCAATTTTACATTCTTACGCTAAATTTTACTTCCTGACGTTCAATTTTAGTTCTTACACTCTCAATTTTACGTTCTTACACTCAATTTTACTTTCTTACACTCAATCAAATTACGTAAAAGGGCACAATCGAAGCATTCAAACAAAACGTGAGTGTTGCTGTCTCCTTTCAGAAAACCGGTTTGAAACATGTCGGGAAAAAATGAAAAACGTGTTAATTTTTCAAGATCGGTTTATCAGATTCTGATGCAATATCAGTAGTACAAATAGGGTGGTTTCGTAACTCGATTAAAAATTAATATTTCAAAGTTGGTACACTGTCTTCAATTATGAATGTTTTTCGCATTTGAGGAAATTTGAGTCAAAAGTATTTTTCATTTTTAAGAAATCGAACTATTTGTGGGAGGATTTTTTCTCACTATAGAGCCAAGACTTCCATGATCCTAGTTTTTCCACTCAGTTATTTAGCTTATTGTGCACCTTCGTCCACAAGTTCAACCTTTCCAATCCAAACTCAGGTTTATATAGAACCGACTCCACAGAGTACCTAGAGATTCAAATCGTTACCTGACCAAAGCAGGACAGTCAGAAAGTATGTGCTGAGCCGTTTCTTCAGCTGTACCACATTTCCTACACAAAAGATTTGTCATGCGAAAACCCAATTTGTGTAGATGACTGCGAAATGTCCATTAAGCCGTCAGAAACCCCGTCTTTTTCGCAGATTTTTGAGGGAATCGTGACGTATATGTTTTGTTTATGAAGTTTCAAAGATGTTGAGCAAATTTTGATCAGAACTGTTAAAGTCAGTTGTGATAAAATATGATTTTGTTAATTTTAAAGAGGAATTCAGACGAATATCATCACTATTAGTTGGCTTCTAGAAGAAATTAAACTTTAAGATCTACTGTATTTTTTTATCATTCTCTGAGTGGTGTAGCGAGAATGTAAAATAAAAATACTTTAAATTACATTCGGCGACCTAACGTTTAAACGCTAGTGTAGCCCTATCGTCACTAACAAGTTATTTGAAAGTTGCACACTGACCGACTCATTTATTTCTACGTATAAAATGAAAGTCGGTAGTAAAGCTAATTATTAAATAAATAATTCCTTTTAACGTGCTGAGTGAAAGTAGCCTAACAAGAATTTAATTATTTACGATTAAAGATTTTCTTTTAAAAACATAAAAAACTAAACTCTATCCGGAAATAGGTACAACGACGGAAATAGAGAAAGAAGAAGGGAGAGAGAGCAATTAAATTATTTCCTTCCTGTAATGATGAGCAATTAGTATTTCACCTCTCGCCTCTATAATTGTCATACTATAAATGATCATCTTTCTCTGAACATACATTATCCGATGATCTGAAGTTTTACCCGAATATAAGACCAGAAACGCTTTAAAATAAGAAAAATCATCTGTCATTGAACAGAGATTATCCGATAAAAAAAATACCCGAATGTTAAAACGGAATAAAATTGTAAACTTGGTGTTAACGTGATTTTAAAAGGTACACAAATTTCAAAAACAAAGCATTAATGTTTATTTTGTTTTATCTCCAAATGCTTTCACATGTATTTTTTATAACGAGTTAAAATTTAACAAACTTGTTTCTATTTTTATATCAGCAATTAATTTTGGCAAAATAATAGTCAGGTCCAACGTGAGAATCAATTGGGACATAGGAGGGTATTCAGCTTGCTCAAATGTTACCGTTACCAAACAAACAATCTCTGTCGGAATTTGTATGAAAATTAACTATTTGTAGAGAAAAAAAAATGTTTTCCCATATTAACAAATAGTATAAAAAAATATAAATAAACTGGAAATATAATATTTTACTTTCTATGATTATTTTTCGATCTACAGTAGTAGTGAAAGCTCTAGTAAACAAACTATGAAAACACAATACACATTTCATAGTTCCATTAGTTAAATATTAAATTTTCACTTATCTGATTTTCTACTTACTCAGTAGATACAAACATTTTATAAAACTGATTCGTGTCTCTAAACTATATCTACTACAACCGAAGACAGCAACCCTGATATTTTTGATGCCTGACAAATTCTATACCCAAACGAATCACGATTTTGAAATGACAGCAATGTACAGACGTTACTGCCAATAAGTCAAAGCGTAGGCCTTAAAATATTGCACGTTGTTTCACAATCTGTTATTCATACCTGAGTTTATATCAATTAGCATTACACTATCACCCTATCTAACGGATTTCGTTAGGACTAATTACTTTTAATTGTACTAGAACAGTATTATTGTATTACATTTAAATTAATTAATATTTAAATACGCTTATTGATGTTCAAAAGGACTGTTTTTAGTAAAATAAAATATGTTACGTGGCCACATTTTGCTCAGACCCAAATTTAGTTAATAAATTAAAATTATTGTAGAAATAAATAAATTGTCGAAAAGAAAATAAATTTTGTCAAAAATGGCGTGAAGGATTTTTATTAAACGTTCACGCAGTAGGCCGCTAAATTTATAAGAAATGTTGACACGGGAGTTGTAGGCAAAACTGAATTAAAAGCAGAGAAAAATGATTTCTTAAATTCTAATATTCCAAAAACACGTATTTGTAATTAGCTACGTGTCTCCTATACGAATCCGAAAATAACATACGGAAATAAACTGTCTTTGTAAAGCAATTAAGTTACAATTCTGCCTAGTAACGTTTTAGGAGATAGAGTCCCTCGGTAGAGTCTAGCCGTCTCGGTAGCCTAGTGGATAGCGTACTAGTAGGCTTTCACCCCGAGGACCCGGGTTCGATTCCCGGTGAGGGCTTGGCATTTTCATACGCTATAAATCATCCCATCGTCTGCATTGGCCCAAGTGTGCACAATAGTCGGACGTTAAACAAAAAAAAAAAAAAGGCGATAGAGGGGCCTTTTTCTGACAGACAGATACGTTGATGTACGGACGGACAGACAGACGGTCGCGTGTGGTTGGAAGGGAGATACTAAACAACGCCACATTAAGTAGGATCCCACTAAATGTCACACCTAACCGTACATATTTCCAATATCCCTGGTAAACCTAACGTTCGCCCCGTTACAAAATCCAAATCCGTCACCCAACGACGGCCATTCAAATGTTCTCCGGATCTATTTAAACCGCGATAAAATAAAATAAAGCAGCCATTAGCACCCGCAAATGTCAGCTCGGCTATTCCTGATCCCATGGCGGTGCACGGCTGGCGAGTGACTCAACACTCGACGCACGATATGTGCCAACGAGTGACCCGTGGGGGGGTGACCTTCATAGCGAGGTGCCCGGGGCGCACAAAGGTCACCGACCTCGCGACCCGCCAGGTTAACTACTAAACTTCTAAAAAACATTTAAATACTAGCTTTGTTAAAAATATTATTTCCTAATCAAAATATTTATAAATATATTTCGAACTTATTTTAAACTAAAACAACTAAGCGTTAGATAAATACTACCTGAAAGTATAACGTTTAATTTTCTTTCCTTGTTTTATAGCGGCTAAATTGCAAATCAAATTTATCTAACTTTAACAGTTTCTCTTCATAACCAAAAGATTTTGGATGTAATAATTTTTTTTTTTAAATATATAATAAATTTACACACTTTTCTCGGTTTATACACAAAATATTTACTTAAATTTAGCAATATTTCATACAAACTGATCGAAACATTAAACAAAAATTGTTTTACTGGTAAAAAAATTACATAAAAAATTTCTAACCTCATAAGAAATATTGGTAGTAAATATTTAGTTTGTTTTACAATATCACCTGTTAACAGAATAGCTGATGACAACAGTTGCACATTTGAGGTTATATTTAGTCGCGACAGTAGCGAAGTACTGTAATACGTAAATAGAAATTTTTCCCTGTATTTGCACAAATATTACATAATTACGTTCACATTCAATCTGTTATGTTCTGTTGCTAGGAAACGCCACATCAAAAGCTATTATGAAAAACAATTCTGTTATCAAACCAAAAATATATATCCTGTATCATATTTTTCACGATTCCTCGTTGTTATTAATTAGTTGATGTTGCTCTTCAGTCATAACGTTTTTATTATTGAATTGAAACATTTTCATCGTTAATTTCATTTTTTCGTTTTAATTTATTTTCTAATCGTCGTAGTATTTCTCGTTCGTTTTTTCTTAAACTTTGTTTTTCATTGAAAACATGTTTTTAATATAACCTCAACTGAAATGATATTGAAGCAACAGCTGTTATGCGAAATCAACTGTTTAGAAGTAGTCATAATTATATTTTTACGTATACAATAGCACGAAACGCGCTAAATGCACTTGTATTTTGAATGTAAAGGAAATGATGAGTACAAAAATATAATTCTCAAAGTGGATTTGGTATTATTCAAAAGGAACAAAAAATATACATATAGTATTTTTAACTCACAACTTATTAAAATAGAAGAACGAATCAACAAAAGAATATCTTGTAATATGACAATAAAAAAATTAAATGAAATGAAAGTTTATTGAGAAAATAAATGCAGTTTTTTCATAAAATATATTATATTCGTGCGACTGATTTTCAGTACATACGCGTAAGTAACAATACGATTAAAATAATGCTAAACGAAACATGTCTTTAGTAAAGCTTATGAATTAATATGCCTATGTTAGACTACCTATAACTTATGGAGTTTAAGAACATTCTTTACTGGTTTTGATTTCTTACTACGGACGTGTGGAGATCTCGATCTGTTGTTTGTCCGTGTGTTTGTACACTTTGATGTAGACTTGTCAATAGATTTTGATGGGAGTTTGCATGTGAGCCTACCCATAAATCACCATAGTTGTTTTAATTTTAGCAAAAACAGTTTTTGAAGCACTTTTCTAGCAGAAAATCAGATTTTTTAAATCCACTAAACGATTTTGTTTAAATTTTGTTTAGTCCATGAGAATTTAAAAAAAACTAACCTTAATTATTATAGTTATTTTAATAGCAATGCCATATTTTGATTGCTTAACACTTACTTTGTTCTACTTCCATATTTAAGACTATAACCAATAAAATTAATGACTGCATTATAACATTCTACCTTACTGAAATATTTACAAATGAAACTTACAATAACCGGATTTTATATTACATACATAAATTACGCTACTGTAGTATTTACTGTTTTCTAAAAGCATATTCTTTTGTTTAGGTTAATATTAAAACTGGCCTATATAGAATTACTGATTCTACTTTTAAAACTGATTCGGTCAATAATTATTTAAATATTGGATACAGTAATAATTTAAATATCACTGTCAACAATGTTTTTTTAGCAATCATCTGTTTTTGGTTCACAAAATATTTGTCACCTATGCTTGTATTGTGCTGCACTCTCACGGGGATATTTAATACTGATCCTGGAATTTTGTTTAAAAACTTTTATCGGTTTTATTTTATTGTAATGCTTTAAAATGGAAACGTATCAGGCGTGAGAGTTCCCTGAGCCAGTAGATACCACATTATATAGTTTCAATATGGCGGATCCTTATTTTTGGTACAAAACCAATCGGAATGCTTAGCGTAACATTATATGAAAGCTGAGAGGGATAATAGAATGTGAGAAAGTTTTGCAACATTTATCTAATATTGATGTGCATACGAGTATTCCCTCGATATGGTATTTTGTGTGTAAGATTTTATAAGATTTTCGTTTACACTGTCTAAATCACAGGTATTTATACCTGATAATAGCTGCCAATTCCTCGCCTTAGATATGTTTCTCACAGTTGTAAGAAAAGACAAGGATAGACAATTAATATCAGAGGAAGGACTGCAGAGGACACGGACTAGTGACCGTCCACTGAATCCTCCCAATCGTTGTTCCTGGTCTCCCTAGGGCATGCTGCCAAACCGCCTCCTGATCGATGGGGATCTCTTCTCGAGCACACTGAATCTGATCACTGGAAACCAAGAACTTATGTTGTGAAACTTATAGGAAAATGAGACTATACAGGGTGTAATAATCACCGTTGTTCAAACCTATTATGGTTTAAAGATTGTAAATTAAGGAAGAATCTGTCAGAAAGGTGCTAAATCACAGTATGTCAAGCTAGCATAAAATTGACAAAATAAACGCATATTCCCTCGAAAAATTATTTGAATTTAAATATTAATTTTGTTCTATATCAATAACTAACAAAACTTGCAGTAATTCTCAATCGAAAAATGAATGTTAAAAATACATTACTAGTTACATTTTTGATTTGGTGTCCGTGTGTCTGTCTGCCAACAATCTGTACAAATTAGTAGTAATAAAATTTATACCACTATCGCAGTTAATTTACTAATGGTTACGTACAAATTTTAGCCTCATAACTGTTAAGTTATTGCTATCAAATTTAGTTTTTGGTTATACTTTAGGGTAGTAACAGCCATAATTATTTTCTAAGCTAAATCAGTCTCACATTTATTTACATTTACATACATAGACTTTTTGGTGATTTTACCAGTTATTGACCAAAACTGTATGAGATACATTACCGAAATGTATATATGTGTCTCTTTTAATTAATGTGATACCAAACACAGCCTACTTTGTAAGACTTTATTTTTGAAGTGCTTCTTAATACGGAGTATGGGTGTATGTTTTGCACGGAGAAAAATTCAATTTACCGTCACGGAACGCTCTAACACATTTATGCACGCATTCTTTTTTTTTTTTTTTTTTTTTTTTTTTGTTTAACGTCCGACTATTGTGCACACTTGGGCTATATGCACGATGGGATGATTTATAGCGTATGAAAATGCCAAGCCCTATCCGGGAATCGAACCCGGGTTCTCGGGGTGAAAGCCTAGTACACTATCCACTAGGCCACCGATAGCGTTCTTGTGAACATTATTATTCCAAACATTATTAAAACACATTCTTATTTTTTTATTATTATTATTTTTATTAATAAAATATATTTTTGAAGTGAAAACTTTTATGTTCGCGGTTGACAAAACATTGGTATAAACATTTGCTTGAATCCGTAATGCATACCTCACAGCATACATTGTTCTTGTATATATCTAGACTGGAAGTGACTACTTCTAAACAGCTGATTTCGCACAATAGCTTCAATATCATTTCATCTGAGGTTATATTTATTGTTCTTGTTAATTTTAAAATGTGTATTTTTTAAATTTGTGTAGTTAAATTATAAAATGTATACGACCTATACCAATTTTCGAATGCCAGAATCACAAATATTATATTCATTATTACACTTTGACAGTATACCTTGTCATGTGTAACTGTCAAAAGTAGGGTTATATTTGATTAATTAATAAAGTCTCTTATGTAGCCTAAGATACTCAAATTCATAGTATGTAATAGATTCAATTAATAAAATTTGTGTACTTACATATATGCAAAATTTAATAATAAAATAATTTTCAAGAGTTGTCCTTTCCTTTGTACATCTAAATGTTTATAAAAATAATTAAATCATAATGGTGAAAAAGTACACAGTCAGGCATGCCACCTTCCAGTTTTAAGTAAATAGATCCATATGTAATCCAGTGTAATGGCTGTTTTCGCTAGTTTTACCCATTAACACTCGCCACAAAACTTTCCGTTTAAAACGCGCAAATTTCTTCGCCTTAAAACTGATTAAATCAGTCGTCCTTTCTTACAGTGACGCAACAAAAGATATTTTTGGCGCCAAAAGGTCGGCGACAGAGCGCCTGGTAATGAGATTACCCGACCTGCTCGGGCGTGGTATTAAAAACGCAATTCGATTTGTCTCTGATGGGAAAATAATTTCGCGCCCTTTAAAACTGTTTAATTTTTCGCGGCGGAATCAAATTGCCGTTGCTTTTTTCACGTTACGGCTAATTTGTCATTTAGCGTGAAACTGAAAACCCAGCGTTTTGAATAGTAATGATTTTATCGGCGCTGGTGTGTCAGCTTTTCGAAAATTTATATGAAGGCGATACGATTGGGTATATTGAGCTTTTATCACGCGTTTAGAGATTCGCTGAGCCATAAAAAAAGTGTTTTACCGTTGTGTGCGTTCGTAGAGCAAATATTAAATACTTGTGCACTGACATGGTTCGCCTACCTGGAGGAGTGTACAATTAGTTTAGTTTTAGTGTAAGAAATAAAGAAGCTATTGTCATTAAATGAGCACTTTGCCAAAAAGAGGGAAATATAAATTTGACTAGAACTGGGTAACTATAATAAAAGCCGCTGCCTGACTGAAGTGATAGAAGCGAATTTCTAAAAGTATTCTTACCTTACCCTTTTTGAAGTTTTCATTTCACCGTCACAATCAGCATTAAACTCTGCATATACAGTAATTGCATTTTCAAGTTTGAAACACTTATCGCAATCAAAACATTTTTTTTATTTTTAACAGATTTTGAAAACTCAAAACGCAGAGTTATCCAGTTTTCAACGCTGATTATAGTGGTGAAATTTGGTTTTAAAAAATATTAAAGACAAAAAAGTTACGAATTTTTTAAATACTTGAAATTGCCGCACATTTTGAAACTGTTGAACGAATTTTGCTGGTTAAAGAATAAAGTCGATACGCGCGCGTGCGTGTGTGTGTGTGTGTGAGTGTGTATTTAATGACCCATAGAAAAGTGATGTAGAGGTCAAGATCGGTGTTCACTTCATCGTCCCGGGTCTGGATCTTGCCACGATGGCCGCTTCAATAGCTCAGTTTTCCAATGGAAATTCGCTAATTTGGAGGTGTATACGTTTGCAAAATTTCCAAAAAAAAAAAAACAAATATATGTCACAATGCCGTTGGAAATAACCGAATTGTAAAATTTCGGACAAATGCTTACAGCCTGCAGATATTCAACAGGGAGGCCGACTTTGGTTGAATTTCAAGTACATTAGGTCCTCGGTGTAAAAAAGTTGTCCATGACTCAGTCCCTCCCCCCAAATAAACACTAGACGATAGATTTCAATTGAACCAACTACGAAATATTTTATTACACGACGATGTTAGTCTTTGTTAAGGAGCACATTCATCTCTAGACTCTCGACGGTATTTGTAGGCTCTAGACGCTACACATTATACGTACGAGATGAAGTCCATCTCCCCTGTCCCGCTCTCTCTCTCTCTTTCTTAATTTATTTTCGTTTCCCGGCAGACAATCTTAGCTCGTATCACGTTAAAATAAAAATCATAATTTATCAAAACGGCTATTGAAACCTAAACTAAAACAGTTAATTAATATTTAGCCTGCTTAACAATGTAAAAATCATAATTTATCAAAACGGCTACTAAAATTTAAATAAAACTCATGTTCATTTAACAATTTAAACGTTGTAAAACTTATAATATAATCAGAACGGCTACTGAAATTTAAACTAAAACCATTGAATTTTATTTAGCCTACTTAACGTTGTAAAAAATCATAATTTATCAAAACTCAACTGAAATTTAAACTAAAACAATTTTTATTTAGCCTACTTAAAGTTGTAAAAATCATATTTATCAAAACGGTTACTAAGATTTAAATTAAAAGAATTATTTTTTTATTTAGCTTATTTAACGTTGTAAATATAATTTATCAAAACGGCAACTAAAATTTAAACTAAAACAATTAATTTTTTATTTAGCCTACTTAATGTTGTAAAAATCATAATTTATCAAAACGGCTACCGAAAACAATTAATTTTTATTTAGTGTAATTAACGTTGTCAAAATTATAATTTATCAAAACGGCTGCTAAATTTAATTTAAAACAAATAAGTAGTATTTAGCCTGCTTAACTTTGTAGCAGCATGATTCATCAAAACGGCTATTGAAATTTCAACTAAAACAATTAGTATTTTGCCTGGTTAACGTCGTTAGTACTTAGCGTGTAAATAAATGAAGTAATAGCAACGCATAAACTTTCTCATAAAACGTATTGATTACCTTAAGGCACACCATTAAGTACTAAAACAAAACAGGCTACAGATCGATAGTAAGGAAAATCTAAAAAAAAAAAACAATTTAAATCTGTGTTCAAATTTCAGTCATAACTTAATTTGGAATAAGAAACGCACTGTTCGAGACTTAACAAAAATATTAAGAAAAACCACGATATCAGTCAGAGTTTCACCAAAATTTGATTTTGAGCAATAATGCTGATATTCTTTTTTTTGTAAATAACTGTTTACCAATGAGATCTAAATCTGTAGTTTTCTTTCAGTACTTAAACACATCCAACTGGCTTAAGCTAAGCTTCAGAATCTTTAAAAGCAAATTTGAAACCTTATTTTTGTTAATTGTTTGAAGCTTTTTGACAAAAACGACTTGAAAGTGATTTTGTCAATCAACTGAGATTTTTAGACAACTATCCCAGAATTCAAAAATTTTAGTAGTAAGTCAACTAATTCGTTTAGTCTCCAGGTTTTTTCACAAAAACGTATTTCGGCCAACTTGTAAACATGAAAACTCAAAATCGAATTTTTTCACAATTACAGAACTGTTCATATACATCGTGATGTGAAAGGATTATAGGCTTAATAGACTAATTGTAAAAATATAAGCAAAATTGTTGATCACACTGTATTTAAAGTATGTACATGTCTTTCTCTCATTTGAATTACAGTTTAGACCCCAGAGGATAGACAATACCTCACCGACTATACTTATCACGAAAAACTAAACATGTAATTCTGAGTAAAGATTATACTACATTAATGAGTTTTTATTGGAAATATTGGATCCGCCGTCATAGGAAGACCCAGACCCTGGATCTTGAAATAAGCGCCGATCATGACCTACGGATTGTTTTTTGTTGTTTTTTTTTTATAGATGATTTATATATATATATATATATATATATATATATATATATATATATATATATATATATATATATATAAATGTGTGTGTCTGTGTTAAAAAAATTCATAAGTTTTCTATCATAATCGTTTTGAAAATCTGTTTTCAACTTCGCAATCAGAGATGAAAACTGTATAAATTAGCATTTTGAATTTTAAAAATCCTTTAAAATTAAGAAATTTAATTTAACGGTGTCCAGGGTTCATTTCCATATTTTAAATGCAATTTGAATGCTTAAATTCTAATATAATCAGATTTTAATATTGTTTATGATTTTAAAAAGTTTTAAAAATCATTAAAAGTTTTAAAAACTATCAAAGTTTTAAAAAGAGGTTAAGTTAAAAAAAATTACTTTCGGAAAACAAATCCGTGTATTTTTTAAAGAACAAAAACATTTTTGAAATGACCATTATTTTCGAATTTAACTGGCCAGACGTAATCATTGTGTAATCCTGTGCCCTTTGTGAAATATTCGGTCCCGGCATAAACGGTTTTATTAGGATTTGTTCCCGCAGTCGGTCAGATTTTAATTTTGAATTTATCAAAAGTGTGCCCGTGGGGTGTTTTAATTAGTGACCGCTGGGGTGGATTAGCATAGGTCTCAACCCTCAACCCCTCACCCTTTCACTGCCCATCTTGTACACCTCCTCGCGCGGTATTGCTTTAAAACGTTTTGTTTAAAATTCAAATTAGTTTCTGTAGCACAAGGTGCCCACTTGTTAGTATACACATTGGACGTTTTTGTAAATATTTTCGAAGTGAACGTGCGTATTTCAAAAGTGCTCAGAAACAAAACTAAATGTGTCCACAATCAGCTGTTTGGAAATAAATTTATATTAATTTCACCAGACATTTTGTCACCGCAATCACTTATTAATTTACAGTCTACACTAGTGACTGAATAAGAGATCTTATAATAAGGAGTTACACTAAATAATCCAGTACAGTAGAGAAATAGCGAATATATTGTCATACCAGTGGGCTCTTGCGGTAATTTTTTTATTTTTATTTTTTATTTTTTTAAGGCAAAAAGCACATTGAGGCTATTATCGCCTTCCGAAATATAAGCGTGAGTATAAAGTTTTAAAGTCATAAGTGTAGTGTTGTAAGTGTGTGTTAGACTCGGGTACTGCGAGGGATGTCTAAATCCTCTCAATAGGTGCACCTAGTCTGCACCACATTGCGGGGACATTACTATAAAACTCAGTAAGCTTTTATTACTATATTCGAAAAGTAGGTTTCATTATCATGTACTGTTTCATTATCATTACTGTAGGTACGTTAGTACACAAATGATAAATCTGAGTAAAGCTTCATTACAATATTCGAAAAGGAGGCTAATTAGCAGACAAACTTAAAACTTAATAAGCAGATAAAACTTAATAAGGTTTCATTACTATATTCGGAAAGTAGCCCCATTAGTGCACAAGTGATAAAACTGAGTAAAGTTTGATTACAATATTCAAAAAGGAGGCTAATTAGCAGACAAACTTAAAACTTAATAAGCAGATAAAACTTAATAAGGTGTCATTACTATATTCGGAAAGTAGCCCCATTAGTGTACAAGTGATAAAACTGAGTTAAGTTTTATTAAAATATTCGGAAAGTAGCCCCATTAGTGCACAAGTGATAAAACTGAGTAAAGTTTCATTACTATATTCGGAAAGTAGCCCAATTAGTGCACAAGTGATAAAACTGAGTAAAGTTTCATTACTATATTCGGAAAGTAGCCCCATTAGTGCACAAGTGATAAAACTGAGTAAAGTTTCATTACTATATTCGGAAAGTAGCCCTATTAGCGCACAAGTGATAAAACTGAGTAAAGTTTCATTACTATATTCGGAAAGTAGCCCCATTAGTGCACAAGTGATAAAACTGAGTAAAGTTTCATTACTATATTCGGAAAGTAGCCCCATTAGTGTACAAGTGATAAAACTGAGTTAAGTTTTATTAAAATATTCGGAAAGTAGCCCCATTAGCGCACAAGTGATAAAACTGAGTAAAGTTTCATTACTATATTCGGAAAGTAGCCCCATTAGTGCACAAGTGATAAAACTGAGTAAAGTTTCATTACTATATTCGGAAAGTAGCCCAATTAGTGCACAAGTGATAAAACTGAGTAAAGTTTCATTACTATATTCGGAAAGTAGCCCCATTAGTGCACAAGTGATAAAACTGAGTAAAGTTTCATTACTATATTCGGAAAGTAGCTCCATTAGCGCACAAGTGATAAAACTGAGTAAAGTTTCATTACTATATTCGGAAAGTAGCCCCATTAGTGCACAAGTGATAAAACTGAGTAAAGTTTCATTACTATATTCGGAAAGTAGCCCCATTAGTGTACAAGTGATAAAACTGAGTTAAGTTTTATTAAAATATTCGGAAAGTAGCCCCATTAGCGCACAAGTGATAAAACTGAGTAAAGTTTCATTACTATATTCGGAAAGTAGCCCCATTAGTGCACAAGTGATAAAACTGAGTAAAGTTTCATTACTATATTCGGAAAGTAGCCCCATTAGTATACAAGTGATAAAACTGAGTTAAGTTTTATTAAAATATTCGGAAAGTAGCCCCATTAGCGCACAAGTGATAAAACTGAGTAAAGTTTCATTACTATATTCGGAAAGTAGCCCCATTAGTGCACAAGTGATAAAACTGAGTAAAGTTTCATTACTATATTCGGAAAGTAGCCCCATTAGCGCACAAGTGTACAAGTGATAAAACTGAGTAAAGTTTCATTACTATATTCGGAAAGTAGCCCCATTAGCGCACAAGTGATAAAACTGAGTAAAGTTTCATTACTATATTCGGAAAGTAGCCCCATTAGTGCACAAGTGATAAAACTGAGTAAAGTTTCATTATTATATTCGGAAAGTAATTTTGCTTTGAATATAGCAAATTAAAATTCACTAATCACTTGATTAGTGCACAAGTGATAAAATTGAGTTAAGTTTTATTACTATATTCTATTCGTAACTATATTCTCAACGTTAAATCAGAAGCCGCCGCCATATTGAAACGAACGTAAATGAAAAAAAACCTTACATGTGTATATACATCTTTGCGCTTAAAAGGTACCTTCATACCAAATTTCAAAACAATCGGTCATCGCATTTGGCCAAAACTGCGTAACAAACAAACAAACAACAAACAAATGCCGAACGGTTGAGTTGAAAAAGAGACTTCGCTTCGCTCAGTCAAAAGTCTTAAAAAACGATTTGGTAATTTTCGAAACTGATGACCCTTTTTTTGAAACGATTAATACTTTTTTAAAGTAAAATTATTTAAAAAATCAAAAATTTTCTCGAGATATTTAGAAATCATTTAATTTGTATAAACTCTCGTACTGCACGCACACGCGCTAGCGTACACACACAATACACAAATCTATCGTACTATTAAATTTAGTATTTAATTCTATGCAGCCTATAAAGCAGATATGTTGATTTATACAGACTGTGTATACAATTAGCCGAGGCAAGTAACCCAATGTTTTGGCAGCAAAGTGGCCAGGCAAGAGGTTTCCTATGTTGTACCTTTTATCCCAAGGGTACACGGGTTTTCATTTAAACGTATTAGAATTTGAGATACCTTAGGCTCTTGGTGGCTCTGTAATCTAATAAAATCAACGTGATACGGTAATTCATTAACGTCGGCTTGTAAGCGGATTTTCATTGCAGCAGTAGTGACATTGAGATTCGAAAATCGGGATCATGAAATGTGCACTGATCTTGATTTTTATAACACATTTTTAGCAATTTGCCTCCATCATGTCAGCAATACAGTTGCATATTTCGATGAAAAAAGTAGCCTAAGTCTTTACACTTAACCGTTACCTGAAAATTACTTTTGCGATTAGTGTTTTGGTAAAGTTTTAAGCCTTAAGTTAAGGTTATTAAGTGCGGTACTTTAGCCGACGTGGACTTGTTGGGTTATTTTGATTCAAAATCTAAAGGGAACAACTTTTTCAAAATCTAGTTTTAATATTTGCATTAAAATTTGTGAAAATTATCATTTTTTTTATTCTCTTTTAGAATTATTTGTCGAATTTATTTCCGTATTTCCCGTGGCGTTACAAAATGCTTTTCAAACAAATTTCAGTGACGATGATAAAATTACATTTCTTAAATACTGTTAGATAAAAGAAATATTTTCAAAAATTTTGAATCGATGACGTTTTTAAACGCGTGAATGATTTTTCCAGGCTAACGAACTTTTTCGAAGATATCAACAAAATCAATTTTTTGGTCAACATTGATTATTGTGTAACGGAATGTTAGTTTACGCAATATTAAATGATTTCAGTGACGACAGCGAGAGAGATGCGTGCAGCTATTGTGTACAAAATAGAGTAGTTTTTAAATATCCGACACAATTTGTTTTAGTGAAACAATTAAAAACGTCGCTTACAGTGAAGATCATCGAGTGACTTTCAGCACATTTTTAAAACTTCACCAACACAACTGATTTTGACAATTTTCTGTTTTACTTTTGAAATCTATGAGGTTAATATTACTATTTCATTGTCCATAGCGAGGTTATTTACAGCTGTAAGCGGGGTTGGCTCACAAAGCATGCAGGGTATTCTTTGGTTTTTATCAAACATCATTAAATAAATTTTCGTAAAGTTACAACTATTCGAAAAGCACCAACACCAAGAGTGCGTCGCTTCTAATCATCTCTGCCTTACAGAACAGTATGTGTTTGTTTTAAATATTGTCATAAAACAAGAAATCTAGCCGGGGGCAGGCGTCACTAGAAGGGGTAGAATCAACCCTTGCAATTGTTTTTCTGCAGCCCTTATCCTATAACACGACATTGTGCATCTAATACTTGTCAACAAAATAATTTCGGGTTTACTGTATTGTGTATATTGTTGGTTTCTCAGCGTCTCTTTTTGTATGTTTTTTTAACTCTACTTGTTTTTCATTCAGTGATCCATTGTCTTTCTTTCAGTAACTCTTTGCAGTACCTTATTTTATTTGCCATTTTTTCAATTTTAAACATCTTTTGTTATTTACTGAAAATTAATTTTGGTTAAAAAAAAAATTTTAGTTTTTTTCTGTAATTAAGTTATATTTTCTCTCTCTTCTTCTTTATTTTATGATTTATTTGTTCTACCAAGTGTTCATAGATATACGTTTTCCTACCTATACATTAGAACATCTTTTGTTCTTTTATGAAAAATAATTTTCGTTTTTTAAAATTGTTTTAATTTTTTTTCTGTAACTATATGATATTTTCTCCCATCTTCCTCTTTATTTTATTACTTATTTTTTCTACTAAGTGTTTATAGGTATATGTTTTTCCATCTCTTTTGTCTTTACAGTTTTAATCTACATTACCTACATTGCTCTTTTTTACTAATCATTTTTCTGAAAATACACTCACTTCAGAAATTCAAAGTAAATTGCAATTATTCACCATATCTATCTTGTCTTTTTATAATGTATTTTTAACTTTCATCAAGTTTATTTTCTTTTGTGTTGATGTAGATCATTAAATATTATTAATTCTTTTTTCAGGAAAAATCAGTTATTTTTATTTCCCTTTTTATTATTCATTTTTAATTTCAATTTTTAATTTTATGTCTGTCAAATTATTGATTTTCATTATTTCTTTACTTATTTTACATTCGTTAATAAAAACAATTTTAAACCGTGCAACAAAACACGTTGCAGAATCGATAATCTGCATGCGTTGTTATCTCCGCAGCTGTGCCGAAACAATCTGAGAAAGTTAGTGCACGGTAATTAAGGCAGTTTTATCTCTTAACGTTGTGACACATCCCTCTGCATCCCTTAATGCGCAGTCAAGACGCACGCTTATAATGAATAGGGGTTGAGGGTGGATTCGAACAATTTGCGGCACATATCGCGGCTGCATAGCCAATAAGGGTAACCGACCCTCACGTCTCTTAAAAAAACAACCCTCTTGATCTCGGATTTAACGGGGGTCATTCAATAAGGGTGTAACCAACAAATAGTTGTGCACGATCCGCGTGAGTCAGCCGACTGGCGGATATTTACAAACTGATATTTCAGTTAGCTAATTCAGTTGCCAAACAACCGTTTGGTTTGCTTTCATTTACTAGGCCTATGTAAGTAAATGACAACGTTTTACATTACACATGTGTTCTTTGACAATTTAAAATTTCCTGCTACTATACATAGAGAAAGTATTTCAATCATCTAAAAAAATTGGATTTATCATTTTTAATAAATCTTCAAATTTCCATTACCTCTAGATGGTAGGTAACAATTGATTTTTATATAGGCATATATATAAAAAATATACGCATATGTCAAAAATATATTGCATTTTAAAAAATTGCAACAACATTTTCGTGAATATTTGCTCAAATTTAGTCGTAAGAATCAAAATAAAATGTAATGGTCTCTACTGGCCTGAAGATTCCGATCCGGAAGCATTCGGTAATAAATTTAAACTCAGTGATGATGAATATCTGCAAGGTCTTTCATGCCAAACTAATTTTGTTCAAGTTTTAAACGTAACCTATATGGAAAATCCTAGCCTAATTTCAAAATTAATTTGACATTAAAACAAATAACTGTTTACAAAAAAAGTCGGAAAGATTTATATACACACATGTTCTATACTCATTAAAAAAAAAACAACAAAGAAAATTTGCTAACAAACTAAAAACGTGCCAGAAAACCGTAAGTGATTTGAGTTACATACAAATTATTCATTAATATAATTTTCGTAATACTGAGACAAATTTTAACTTGATTTCAAAATTGTTCCAACTCGACCGTTCGGCATTTGTATCGTTTGTTTGTTACGCAGTTTTCACCAAACGTATTGACCGATTGTTTTAAAATTTGGTACTAAAGTACCTTGTACAAAGCCCGAAAGACGTATATGTTATATTTTTTCCCATTCACTTCCGTATGAAGATGACGGGCTCTGATTCAACGTTGACAGTGTAATTGCTGGTTATTTCTTGTAATATTGACTGCTTCACGGAGAAAGAGCATAAAATTTCCCATAAAGTTGGTGCAGTAACATTTTTTTGTAAATGTTACGGTTACCGGTTAAATTGGCGGAAAAAGTTACTAGCGCTGTCGTGGAGCGTACTGTGAGGTCTACGACTAGATTTAAAGTGTTTATTTACTAGAAAATGACAAAATATTTTTGAAAAAAGGCAATAATCTAATGAGATCCTATACGCACCTATCGAGATGATTTTTTCACTATCAGGTTATAGGTTCAGATTAGGTCTACCGTTCTTTGAACTAGTAGTATGAATGTTTGGACGTACAGATGAACATATTTTTTAATGATGAATACATCCTTTTATCTGAAACGAAACAAATACTTATCGACTTTGTTTTTGCAGATTCTGTACCACGCTCTAACCACTTCGTACTTGTCTTAGAAATATCCTATGAACAATAAACACGATAAATACTTCTTCAAATTGTCGCGTGAAATGATTGAACTAGTTACAGTCATGTGCACTCGCAAAAACGCATAAAGTATGAAATGAATTGTCACAACTTAGTTCTCATGTATGGTAATCCCTTTAACCTTAACAAGTCTACTACTTCGTCTGCAATATAACTGTATTTCATCCTTACTCAAATAAATAATGAAAAGGGTTTTTTTATCTTTTGTAATATGCTAACAGTATCTGCAAGGCGACAACCGTACAACTGTAACTTTCTTACCGTGAATATATGTAATTTTCAGGTAAATATTTGTCTTCGAGGATTTATCCGACCTTCTTCTGACTACCTACCTTAAAAATTTCAAAATCTCTGCATGTCTGGCACTGGCTGTATTTCAAATGAGCGCGCGCGCGCGCACACACACACACACACACACAACAATTTGAACAATTTGAAATTTTGAGCATATCGGAAAGTGCAAAACAATTTTGCATTAATCGATAGATACAGCTATGTACATGATGGTTTAAAAAGAGGCTTATGTGTTTTAAATATGTGATCAATACAATAAGGAAATCTTTCTTACATACAAAAGTGGCTCAGATGGAGCCATTGGTCATTTCTCCAAGAATATATAGTAAGCCGGTCATTGATAAAAAGTACTTTATAATTAGATTAGATTATATTGTAGAGAAAGGGATTATATAAAACCCCAGGCACTGCGATCGACGGATCTATAGTGCAACTAAGCCTCTTAACTAGTTCAGTAGTTTAGTGTCCTTAATAAGTTGCAACAATCCACTGACTAGCTCATCCTGCTCCTGGAAACCAAAAACCCTAGCCTCCTGCTAACAAAAGCTCCACAATCGTAAATTATGTGTCCTGCAGTTTCCTTCTCTTTCCTGCACGACCTACGCACGGTTTCTCCATGGTACATACCTATCCTGTTCATAAGCACCACAGTGTCCAGTAATGATCTCCATGATTTTCCTGACATGTGATCTGCCTAAGATGTCTGCCGCCACTCTAAGTCCTCCATGGTGCCTTACCCAAATGGCGCTTGCTATGGGAACGCCCATGAAGGTTATCCTATCTTAACTAGAGTTTCTTGTTAATCCACTATTTATAACAGACCTGAGATCCATAAAGCCGGCTCGGGTCCAATAAACTCAGACGCAGATTCAGTCCTTCCAGTCGGTCTGCCTTCTCATTACCCTCAGCCCCTTTATACCCCGGCACCCAGTGAAGAAGTAACTCGGTTTCTACTTTTAAATTACTTTGAAATGTTGTATATTTATGTGTGGTTGTTTATGACACCGATTTGTCCGAGAGCCATACTTTTTGGGAGACAAATAACTCCTATTGAGCTAAATGTGGTCAAAATAGAGCAGACTTCTGGTTAATATTTAAAGATTTTTTGATAAGAAAGAGCTTGATAACTGAAATAAAAATTACCTTAGATATAGTTTTTGCAAACATGGTCTATCATCAGTTGCATCAAAATCTGTCAATTCGTTTTGTTTTCTGCAAGACAGAGAGACAGACAGACGTCAACCTTTCAATGCTTAAAATTAACTTTTTGCACAGTTACAACACAGTACCATAAGCAGGCTATTTACTTCACATATGACATGTAAAGACGAATATTAAGTTGTCAAATTCCGAACGTAAACAAATCAGACCGTTCGTGAATAGTCGTGCAAACTCGTGGAGGACACAGACACTAAGCCGTCCATGTATTAATCAATCACCAATAAAACACTGCAATTAAACCAGCCATTACTTATAATCAATTCACATTATCAATGAGTGAATAAAGCCTCTTGTTGGGCGCTCGGGTTGAAAACCCCGCAAACGAGGCGAATTTGATCTCCGACCTTTCCACCATAATGGCGCCGACACAAAATGGCGACCGTTCCCAATTGCAAATGAGCTGTTCCGCCAATGCCCGGCCGCGGATCGGCCTAATCGAATTTCCCAAATCGTTGCGAACAGTAGCCTCCGGTATTTTCGGCAGGAACCGTGGAGGTGACGAATCGCGGGTCGCCGACGGTCCCGGGTGAACGGGTCGGTAATTTAAGAATTTCGACACCAAATTGGGCCCAAACAATAATTTCTACTTTGCATGGATGTTACCGCGAATAGAGCTGAAAGGAAACTGGAAATCGTTTCGGGAATTTTCACATTGAATTATAAAACCGCGCGACCAATTCGGTTGGTGAAATCGGGCCCGCTATGATGACAGAAACCTAATTACGTAATTTATTTATTCTTAAAAATATTTGAAATATAGAAATATTACGCTTATAAATCAGTCAAGCGTTTCAAATGTTAGGAGTTTTTACGTATTTTGACACGAGGGAAAATGAGTTACTGCGAAATGTAACTCTCTCGCAAACTTGAAGGAAACTAACAACACTGAAAGACATCAGAGCATCGCATAAATTTGAAATATATCAATCAACCCAAGTAAATTTGAAAAACATCAATCAACCCGCGTAAATTTGAAAGATATCAATCAACCCGCGTAAATTTGAAAGACATGAATCAACCCGCGTAAATTTGAAAGACATGAATCAACCCGCGTAAATTTGAAAGACATCTATCAACCCGCGTAAATTTGAAAGACATCAACCAACCCGCGTAAATTTGAAAGACATCAATCAACCCGCGTAAATTTGAAAGACATCAATCAACCCGCGTAAATTTGAAAGTACCCGCGTAAATTTGAAAGAAATCAGGTTTATCCGCGTAAATTCTTACAGTTTACCGTAAACTTATAGTTCTAACTACTACCAAAAACTAGAGTTTAAAAAGAATAGAATTAAAATTGCAAAGGTTAGATATTTTATATGTCATTGTGCCCATCTTTAAAAGGACTCGGTTGTCAATGTGGCTGAAACACCAGTCAGCTGAATCTCTGAACTATGCACCTCAAGATCGCTGGTTCGAGATGCAATTACTGCCGTGACTTTACCTTTTCCGTTAACGCCGATCCCTTGTTTTCATTAGTGTCACTAGCATAAAGTATGGACGTTAAGCAAAATAAAATCGCTTTGTAGTGACTTTGTAGTGAGCTGGGTATGTGCCTCGCAACGATAGTTGAAGTACAAATCATGTGACAAGACGACGGAAAACCCTCGTTAGAACTTTCATTAACCATATTTAATACTGAAAATAAATCCATAAAATAAAGAATGTAATAATTTGTAATTTTTACTCAATTGTTGATAATCGAGGCACTTGTGTGGCTTGCTGAAGTGATAGAAGCGAATTTCTAAATATTTTTCTTATTTTAATATTTTTTAAATTAATTATGACCACTGTCAGAATGATTTTCGTATTTTGAACGAAATTTCAGAGTTTAAAATATTCATTTCCGCAGACATTAACGGTGATCACGGCAAAATCAGATTTTTATAACAGGTGTAAGATACAAACATTTTATTTTTATTTATTTTTAGATCGTGCGCGAAAATATGCGCGTATATACATAAATTTAATGACCCTTTCAAAACTAGATATATATGTCAAAGATATCAAAGCTCATTTCAACGTACCAGATGTAGGTTTTTACCATGACAGACCACCAATAGCTCATTTTCCAATAGAAATTCGCTAATGAGGACGTTGTAGAGAGTTGTCTGGACAGCATTTTCTTCGTCAACGAGAAGAATTTTAAATGAGATGTTCCATGATGGTGTTTAGAGAACACTAGTTTTACCACAAACGTATACAAATATTTATAATAAATACTGGTTAAGACGATGTTTAAAAATTGTTTTAAAATTAGAACAAACGCTTGAAGTGTGTTTAATTTTTAAATAAGAACGATCTCTGAATACGCGCTCTAAAGATGAAGATCAGTGAACACTTCATAGTGTCGGATCTGGGTTACTGTGGTCACTGCTCAAACAGCTTATTTTTTAAATGAAATGCGCTAGAACATTAGTATTATTCGAAAGTAGCTCGATGATATTTCTGTAAACTGTGTGATGGCGCCTGCAAAACTTCGGTTATACGTCTTCGACCATCACAGATGGTCAGTTGCCTATACGGCAGGCGTGCTAATTGATTCCCATATGGAAAATAGCTTTAATTGTACTACTATTAATATCACACTTGGTGACAAGTAAAGAATTCAAATATTTGATAGTATTAAAAATTCAAGAATGTTTTGGGAATATTATTAAGTTTGTCGTATGAAACGTTACCTAATTTCAAATCAAAATTAGTAACAGTTTTGAGAAAATCTTTGACATAAAAACATATTTCACAAATCAACAAAGTTATTATTAACATTATCATTAAATGAATATACACTGCAATATTTTTTTATTCTGCTAACATGGTGAAAGTAAGAACGTTTTCAAATTCAGATGCTGTAAAAACATATTATTTTGTGCTAGCCTTCAACTCCATTCTCAAAACTAATTCTGCCAAAATGAGTACAATAAAACCTGAAGATTTGGAAACCGTGTTTCGATAAGCAACGCTATGTGGAACAACATTAAGTCTCGTGAAAACCGGTACACACGTTCTGACGCGACACTACCGGATGTAAATGGAACTAATAAGTCACAGATAAAACTAAAAGAACGTATAAACCTGTCCTGCTCACGGAACTAAGTGGACAAAGAATAGATCAAAAGAGCAACGCACACCTTAAAAACTGTCAACGTTCTTTTATATGCGTTCACAAACACCTGTATTTCTGTTTGTAGTGCTTATATCAATAATGTTAACAAATCTATTTGACACAAATACAAATGGCCTATTACTACTTCAACTGTGTTTTTTGCTGTTTTGATCCATTCTTAGTAGAAATGGAAAAGTATTTCACTACACCTACTACTATACGTTTAGCTACTTTTTTAATCAAATTTTTATAAATTGACCTCGAACAAAACGATTTAAAAGGTAAATGTCCGTTTTGCTGTTTTTATCCATTCCTAGTAGAAATGGAAAAGTGTTGTTAACTTTATGGTACTGTGAATAGATCAAAATTGGCAATGAAGATGCTTCACTTCTGTTGTATTCTGAGACTTACGCTGTGGGTTTCTCAGAATCTAACCTCATCACAATAGGATACCTACAGGATGCCCGAAAACTATCGATACGTAATAAATACTTGTGAATAATAACTGATATACAATAATTAATTAAACAATATGTAATAATTAGGCTTAATAATTTACTTTTCTTACTAATTTTTCAGTAATTCTCCTTTTGTATAGTAGATATAAAAAACACTAGTTAGTAAATAAAAAATTTAATTTTGATTAAAAAAACTAAATTACAACCGCTGCAAACGATCTTCTTGCCTTATAAACTAAACACGAATTCTCCAATGCGAAACGTTTCAAGATCAACCAGAACTCATAAGAAACTGGAAAACATTAAACCCAGCGTATGTTGCATTGTGAACTGGCCTGCGGGATCCGGTTTCACTGTGAATCGTACATCAATGGAAGAGGCGCCGTTCGGTCTAATTAAAGCAATGGGGTTATTAATACGGTCAGAGACAATACCCTCGTAGCCGGAACATTAAAGATCTTTGTGTTTGTATCTGTACACGTCGGTTACTAATCTAAGCGTTTAAACGATAAGTTCAAATGTATTGCGATTAAAGTAACAATACAAAGAGGAAACACGGTGAGAAACGTAACAAAATAACTAAAAGAGTGAAAATGTCATGGGATTTTGTATGGTCATATAGCTGTTTAAGAATGTATTTTAATTTTCAGGGAGGAAACATGAATTTTTTTTTTAAGAATTTGTAACCCACTACTCTAACTTCAGTAGCGAAAATAAAAAACCGATTTTTATGCATTTTGAAAAAATATTTAGTCCTGAAATTATGAATGAAAACAAAACAAAACGGGCATTAAAAAAATTTGTATCCTACCCTAACTTGCTGGCAAACACGACCCGTCCTTCATAATCAGTTACAATTGCGAAACACTCTGTATATATTACGAATGATTCCGAAACTTGGATTGTTTTTAACGCTTCTCATTTTTGCTTTGAAATCCCGTAGATACACACGTTCAAAGACATTTCCGTTTTTCAAGAAAAACGTGACTGTTTACAAAACGAAAGATTTAAAATGATCGAAAGTATTTTTTATAAATAATTTTGTGTTTAATATCGTATTATAATGAAGACACATTGGTGTCTGTGAAAATATATTCTAAACTTTTAAAAAATCCACTTATAAGTCGAGTAAAAACACAAAATACACAAAAAACGGTATGTTGTTTCGGTTTATTATTGACATGAAATTGAAAAAAATGTATAACTCGTCATGGTTTTTGCTTTCTTCTTAGGTGTATTTTTTCAGAAACAACTTGTAAATTTGCCGAATCACTGGGAAACTTTATTTCGGACTTACATTTTTGAGGTCATGTTGACCATATGGCCGCCGCTATAAAATCTTACCTCATTCAGCGCCCCGAAACGGTCTTGCACTGTAAAGAGCTTGATTCACTCCAGTGTCAAACTGGAACCGTCGCCTCCAGGAATTCGGTAAAAAACCCATCGGTATGTAATAAGATTGCACGCCTGTTTAACTGCAAGGTTGGCCGTTTGAACCGGCGCGCATTAAAAGCAATTTCGGTACCCGGTGCAATATGGCAGGAAGAATAAGAAGAAGCGTTAATTGGCGGCCTTGCATACCGCGCGCTCAACCAGCGCTACGTTCTCACCTCGCCGCATTCCCGAGGAATATGCACGCGCATGCGCCCGAATCGTCAACTGCAATGTGAAACATTCTCGGTGGAAAACGAAGCGTGTCCTGGCCGGCTGAGGAATTTATAAGGTTTGTTAGTGAGGCGACACTGCGGAAACCCAATTCAATGTGACCTATCGATTAATTGTATCCTGTAACGAAGACCTAATCTGTATACAGTACCACTGACTTGCCATCAGTGCCTTCTCTGAATCTACCACTGACAATCATCGACTGCTCAAATCTGTACCCTAATTTCAAAATTTACATGTTTAATGAAAAATTGAACGTAACTTCTTTATCACATTACCATTTATAAGACAAATTTAAACGTTGATGCAATAAAAATTGAATTTGCGTGTGTGTAGGTACACAACTTAAAAATTAACTGAAACTCTCACATACTATGAATTTTAGTATCTTAGGCTACATAAGGGACTTTAACAATTAATCAGTTTATAACCCTACTTTTGACAGTTATACATGACAAGTTATACTAAGTATAATAATAAATACGCGTAATATTTGTAATTCTGGCATTCAAAAATTGGTATAAATTATTAATACATTAAATAATTTAACTACACAAATTTAGAAAGTACACATTTTTAAAATTAACCAGAGCAATAAACATAACCTCAATTGAAATGATATTGAAGCTATTGTGCGAAATTAGTGTTTAGAAGTAATCACTTCCAGTGTAGATATATACAAGAATAATAATTGCTGTGAGGTATGCATTACGGATTCAAGCGTGACGCGAAAGCAAATGTTTATACTCCAAAAGTCAACAGCGACCATACAAGTTTTCACTTCAAAAATACATTTTATTAATCACTATAAAAATAATAATAATGTGTTGTAATAATATTTGTAATGATAATGTTTCGAATAATAATTTTCACTAGAACGCGCGTATGAGTGTATTAGAGAGTTCCGTGACGGTAGGACGTTCCGTGACGTTAAACTTAATTTTTCCCTGTGCAAAACATACATCCATACCCCGTGATAAGAAATAGTCACTTAGAAAAATTATAAAACTGGCACATAGGAAACTTTTCAATTGTTTCTTCAAACTTCAACAGTGTCTATAAAACAGTGGATGCTTTGTAATATAATTTCTAAAATCGAAAAACATGTATGTCTGTATAAAAGTGAATAAAAATTTGCATTTAAAATTAAAATATTTTGGTCGGATTTTCTTGAAGCTTAGGCATAAATATTCTACAATACAAATAATGAAACGCGTAATTCATAATTTTCCAAAGTTCAGTCCTCAAGTCCAAATATAGATCATGGAATGTAATTGTAGGCGTATCTACTATCAATTGGCTTGTATAATAAAATAAATATATTTATTACAGATTTAATCATTTCAGCCTAACCGCTGGATAGATATAATATTTCCATAAGGACAAGAAATGCTATACAATCAAACTACCGAAAGTATTAATTGCATAAATGACGTTTTGGAGTTACTATTGCATTGTGACCCTATAGATATATTGTGCCTCCTTTATATATCCCTGAATTGCTCAGTTACAGTGCCTCCTCCAGTGCTAGTCTCTTCTAAAGACAATGATTCGGAGAATTCAAGGTGGGTAACTCCACAACTTCTAATTGGTGACTTTCCTACTCATTATTGAGGTACTTGCAGATTTCCTATCAATTTCTCCCCCCTTACCCTTCATCCTTGTCATGGAGGTTGTGCCCCATATAACCAGTTTTTTGTTGTGTGATGAGTTCCCGCTCATTCTATTAACATTCTTTCTTATGGGAGTTAGGGAAACTATGTCCACCCACACGGAGTCTCGCACGCATGGATAAGGGTAAGGTACTCAGGAAGCTTGTCAGGTATCCTAGGGCTCCGTTTGATACACAATTAGACGGTGTTATACACTCCATCAGCACGGGTCGCTTTACATTTTAGGGCTAGTCAAGTTATTTAGAGTAGTGAGTGTGTATACATGTGTGTTTTGAGTAGATGAATAAGAATAACATGGCCTAGAGTTACGGTGGGATCAGCTGCCTCCGCCGGATACCGAAAGACTTCAACCAAAATATCTCTAAAAACACAATAGCTAGAGAGCTACCTTTTTGCAAAATGGTTTGAGTAGATGCTCAAGAGAAAAACATTTCAAAATCTAACGACATTGGAAGACCTAAATAACCATATGAATTAATTCGGTCAATTACAAAACTGAAAAAGTAAATTTGTTTCTACAAAACATCTAAAACAATACCTTCTCTCCATTTTATCTTCCCCTTTCATTAAGAACAAAGAAACAAATTAATAATGTAAAGAATAAAGTTTTAAAATTCACAAAAAGTAATTTTCACCTTAAACAGTAACCAACGGTTGATTTAGACAGAACAAAAAACAAAACCAAATCAAATTAACATAGAATTAAAAGTTCCTCTGCTAACCAAACATATCTTTAAATTTATTCCCCCCTACATTTTGCAAACCTTAACAAACCAAATATCCCCAACTCATTAAAACTCAATTATTTTAATTCCCCAAACATCAGGTTGGTTCCATTAAGGGTTGCCAACTTAACTTTTCCCAGGCCTGATTATTTTAATATTCCTTTTCGTCGTAATTATAAGAACGAGTCAAAGAAGTGTCAACGAAAGAATTAGGCATGTTTTCTTTGTTGAAAAGTTTGTGCGTGAAATAAAAATCTAAATTTCAGACTCGGTGAAAAAAAATTTCGTGTAAGTGAATATGATAAAATAATTTTTTCTCATTCTAAACGTTTTAAGATAGTAAATAAACAGTTCCAAAATTTCAAAATCTTCTCAAGTTTCTTTATCAAAATCTTCTCAAGTCTTTTTAAATTATTTAAAAAGAACTGAAATGAAGGTCTTAAGCATGTAAATAAAATTTATTGGTTGGCATCTATTTAAACATTCCCAGAAAAAATAACAAAGCAGTCAGAGTTTATTTTTTTCTAGTTTTCTCACTTACATAATTTCTTTATTTAAATTTTGCTATAATTATTTCTGCATTTCACTAAAGTTTGAACGAAATCAAATTGTCCGATTCCGAGAAATTTGGCCGCATATTCTATTTGTTGTTGATAGTTCCTGGACAACATTTCACAAAGTATTTGCAAACCAACATCTTGCAATAATACTTAAGAACTATATTAGCTAAGAACACCCCAAAGAAAAATATCGCATGTATAATTCCGGTTCATTTAATTTAGTAAAACTAAGAAGTGTTCTAAAAATCGGTTCAATAAAATTTGCCAAATTGCTCAAGTATGAATGAATGAATGACCCTAGGGTTACTATAGCACTGTGACCTTGTAAATTTATTGTGCCGCTTTTTACAATCCTGAGATGCTCAGTTACAGTTCCTTCTCCAGTCCTAGTCTCTTTATAAAAGTGTAGAATTTTGAGAGGATTCAAGGTATGTAACATCTCCCCACTTCTAATTTGTGATTTCCAATTAATTATTGAGGTACTTGCGGATGCTTGCTCTGCTAATTGCCTTTCAATTTCTCCCCTTACTCTTGACCCTTATCACGGAGTTTGTACCCCAGTTATCTAGCTTTTCGTTGTGCGGTGACTTTCCGCTCTTTTTGTTTACATTCTTAGTCATGGGAACATGAATAGCTAGGGAAATTAAGTCTGTCCACAGAGCCCCGCATGGATGGGTATCAAGAGGTTGCCAAGCTCCATTAGGCCGGTGTCACATACTCCATCAGCAGTGTGTGTGTGTGTCTTGAGTAGAGAGATGAATGAGAGTAATATGAGCTAGAAGTACGGTGGGATCGCTAAGCCCATCAGCTGCTCATTTCAGCTGCCTACGCCGGCAGTTGATTGAGTAAGAAGTATGACGCAAGTGAACTGAAGCTAACGCAAAAAATTTAAAATGATATATAAATAAAACCCCTGAACAATAATTTACTTGTATTTCAAAATACGTAAATTCGTTAGGCTTGATTTTGGGAAATTAATTAGGCTTCATTAAATTTTCCAATTGCAGAATTATCGCTCAGTAACTCTCTACGCAAAATGTTTTGGGCATTTCTTGTTTCATGGCATATGAATTCACATTACCCATTGTATATAAGAAAGTTTCTGCAATGTTCTTACAACCATTTTTCCCTCCCCCACCACCCCTCAAACTGACGTACAAGCGATACCAGATACAGATGTTTCCCAACTCTCCCACTAACATTATGCAATCCCGATCATTAACGATTTTTTAGGAAGTAATAAGAACTCTTATCTGGCCTTATCTAGAGGTCAGACTGAGGTCATCATCTGCCGGCCGGTTCTTTACCGTTATCTTGACTTTAGTTGGTTCTTCTGTCGTGGATGATTTACTCGCGCCATTATCAACACCTTACCCATCGGTAATTAGGTTAGGTTAGGTTTGGATAACAGAGATAAGGGAGGTCGTTTATCAAAAACTGTTTGTAGACTCGATTTATTAGGGTTTGCAGCCCCTACGATAAAACAACAAACGTTTTAAGCCTGTTTTGAAGCATCCCAAGACTATTTTTGTTCATGAGTTGTCATATTATTATTACCTACTGGTCTTTATGTATCAGGTGATGTGAATATTTGATAAATAAGAGTATTTAGCATGACCGTTGAATATAAACCGACTAGAAGTACCATTATAAGCTATAAAAAAGCGTGCTCGATATTAGCGGCTGAATTCGAAGTAATTGGACTATCTGCCGCTACGAACGCTACCTATTTGAATAAACAGACAGTACGTATTTAACTGTAGTTGAACACTCTGCCGCAAGATGTTAACTTGTTCATAAAACATTATATATTTATAATTCATCAAGTAGATAGGTTTAATCGTGGAATAGAAGTGAAAAGTATAAGAATTACTCTGCAGAGCTGTCTCGACTGAAAAAAGCTTAACACAATTAATTGAGTAACATAACGTAAACGAATATTTCGACATACAAAACTAAAACTTGGCATAAAATTTAATTAGGCTATATAATACCTTAGACAATTATGTAACTCGAACAAAATCAGTTAATTCATTTAAAAATAGCTGTTATTCAAAACTTTTCCAATGCACTTAAGCGTTTTTTTAAAAAATCTGGTTTTACTATCGTAAACTGCGTTAAAATCTGCATACATTATCATTTTCAGTTCTAGAATTTCATTGAAAATAAGAAAAAATGATATTTATGGAGATGTTACGTTCGTGTTGTACTTCCAACGACATTTTAATATTTTAAATGTTAACTTATTATGAGTGGCTGTCAAATGTGCAGCGGACTACGCACTGAAAACCGATTATATTGTTCTTTATGTAAGTGCGTTGTAACGGTGCTGAGCGGAGTCAAGCGGCGGCGTCAGGGCTTCGACTCTGTCTAAGTCGGTTTTGAAGCTGCTTCCGCTTCCCCCCACTCTGATCACGCCTCCAAACTTATTATTTCTCATTACCTAGGTTACAGTCTTTAAACATAGTAATTCCTAACCCCGTTGCAGTATGCCTAAATATTTATATTTACAAAATATAAACGCGTTCTTTAAACTAACTTAATTCCGCTTCCGGTTGCCGTTCATATACATTCGGCTCCGTTCCGCATTTGGTGGCCACTCGGCCTAACAGACGTGAACGTTTCGTACTGTAATGGTAGCCTACATTCTCTGGTACCAATTTAATTAGCAATAAATAATAGAGTTATAACTGTATGCAAGCACTATAGTCTATAACAATATGTTCTTCTGTTACAGATGCCTGTGGGCTGAGTGACGTCGCGCACATAGAATCACTACAAGAGAAGTCTCAATGCGCTTTGGAGGAATACTGCCGCACCCAATACTCCAACCAGCCGACACGCTTCGGCAAACTGCTCTTACGCCTGCCCTCGCTGCGCACCGTCAGCAGCGCGGTCATCGAGCAACTCTTCTTCGTGCGGCTGGTCGGCAAGACACCCATAGAGACGTTGATCCGCGACATGTTGCTCAGTGGGAACAGTTTCAACTGGCCTTACATGAACTCGATGTGACACAGTATGTGGCGACAGCTCGCCTCAACATGATCGTACGGCTTCCACGGGGGCAGAATCCCTGCCAGGAAGCGTCCAGCGCCCGGTCGGTCGGGTCGCATAACGTGTACGCACGAATAGGTACAACAACGTTCAAGGCCTGTTGCGAAAGTTGGATATCATTAGAGTATCGTTAGGAACAAATTAAACTAGTCTTATGTTACGGAATTTCCTAAACTATGCGAAACAATATAACGTTTCGGTAAAATGGTTGCTATCTTCAGTGGAATTACAGCCGGGTAACGTTCAGTTTTGTTTAATCATTTATTTACGTTGTAAAAAATGGTTGGTGACTAAGAGTAGAAGAGTAGTTGTCAGACTGGCTCAAGCGTTACTACGCCAAACACTTGGTAAAAATAAACCAGTAGCACTGAAGATAACCATGTAACCGAAACGTTCAAGTTTATTCAATATTCCTTCGCATCTAGGTTAACTTGTTTCTCATCGTGATTTTAAAGGCTTTTAAAACTGGGTATTCAGTAATTCAAATTGAAATAGCAATACTGTTAAATCTAGGAGTTTTGAATACTGTGTACTTTGTTTCCATAAGAAAATTTTAAAGTTTTAATCTGTCAACATAGGTTTGGCAGAAGGAATGGCCTCTATTTAAAAACGACGTTTGACATCCCCTACCCAAATTTATAAAACAAGTAACAAGTTAATTTAAAAAGTAATAAAACAATCTAATCTACTCTTACGCAAAATGTAATTTATGGAATAAGTTATCGATTAATTTTTTTAAAAAATGTATTTGGAGATGTCTTGCATAAAAACAGATTAAATACTTACAAATAGCCTATGTCTGGCATTCCATATGACAATAACATAGTCTATATTTCGCAATTTAATTTAACAATAATTGTGAAAATAATGTTCAAGCGCCTACATAAGTCATGAAAATTGTTGTACCAATTTGTAAGAGGAAATAAAAAAGGAACTTATTGTGGAATCGAAGGGAATTGGTGTTGTACCTATTTGATGTAAATTTTTATTTGCGTTTTTTCAAAAATAATTACTTAAAAGGCGATTCGATGAAAATGTTAGAACAGCCGTGGTTAGCTCGAGGAAGCAGACACGAGAAGCCTCCCTGTACTGCGTACAGAAAGCGGCTAAAGCATCGGAAACTTTCTTGTAACAGCAAAAGGAACCAGAGGTCAAATCCTTTTCTTCAAATACAAATATAAAACGCTACTTTTTTGTAAATACTGAACACTAATCTTCCAAAATGACGATCAGTCAGGATGTTTATAATAATAAGTGAATTCAGGGACGGTCAAAGTCCCAAAGAAAATCATTTTTGACAATTTTAATATGGAACTTTCCGCGAGTTTCGTTTTTTTTTTTAAAGTCAACCCGTTCAAATGTTCTGATAATTTTGGCACATCCTGTCTTAGTATTTACATAAGCTCAGTAGATACTTCACGGAAAATACACACACTCGAGTTACACGTACTGTCCAATTACTACTTACTTCCGAACAAAGCTAAAATTTTGAATATTTGCACACAGACTGGTCTCAGAGAATTCCAAAATTTACATAAAGTATTTTGAAAATTTGTAAACTTTCTAATAATAATTAGTGGAGATCGAGTAAGAGAATTTGGGTATACAGTTGTGTATGGTAACCCAAGAGGATCTCTTACTAGTATCTTGAAGACTTGGTTTCAATAAATAAAGCCTCGTTGTACCCACCGAAGTAGCCTCGCCGCAGTCTCGTAGTACGCTTCTTCGATAAATCGAGACCACTTTACCAATAATCGACCTTGACTACTCCAATTATACCAGCCCACTCGCACGTCCAAACACTTGGAAATGAAACCAATCTAACCTACAAATTGGACGCTCCAAGTAGGCGTTGTGAATCACAAATAAACATGTTGCGTTTTCTTAATTACTTCCTTACTTTTATGTCATCTCTATGTTAATGAGAAGTGTTAACTCTAGTATATATATATCGGCCGTTTAATTTCAAATTATTTATGTTATACGTTATCATATTTTCTTACTTTTTTTGCCTTGAAGATATAATCAATATCTCATTTTAATGCTATTACCAATACGCATCCAACTGGCTTTTGTCCTTGTTTTTTCTAAGTTAAAATTTGCTATTTTTTAAACAAATGTATTTTACAAGGAAAGTTTTTCAATTTTTTTTTTATTTTAAGGCAAAAAGCACATTTAGGCTATTATCGCCTCCCTAAATGTAAATAAAAATTTAAAGTCGTAAGTGTAGTATTGTTAGTGTAAGTGTGTGTTAGATTCGGGTACCACGAGGGACGTCTAAATCCTCTCAATAGGTGCAGTTAGTCTGACAACAAATCGGTTTTTACGATTTTCATGGAAATTAATTCAAATGGAGCCATTAGGTATCCAAACAACACGTATCGATTTTCGGTTCGGGAATTATTGGCTAATTAGATTTTACAAAGAAAATTTGGCATAGTGTCTTTATAAAGAATTATTATTAACCGAGCGAGATCTCTGTTTCAACTCGACCGTTGGCATTTGGTTTGTATATTTGTTTGTTACGCAATTTTGGCCAAACGCATTGACCGATTGTTTTGAAATTTGGTACGGAAGTAGCTTGTGTAAAACCCGAACGACATATGTGTAACACTTTTTCCCATTCACTTTCGTTTCAAGATGGCGGCCTCTGATATACAATAACGACTGTACGCAGTTTTAGCCAAACGCATTGACAGATTGTTTTGAAATTTGGTACGAGTATATCTTGTGCACAGCCCAAATGACATAAGTACAACATTTTTTCCTATTTACTTCCGTTTCAAGATGGTGACTTCTGATTTAACCATAACGAGTGTACGCAATTTTAATCAAAATTGTCCGACTGTTTTGACATTTGGTACGAAGATACCAGATATAAAGCCCGAAACACTTACTCAAGATTTTTCCCATTCACTTCCGTTTCAAAATGGCGGGCTCTGATTTCCTGTAATACGGGTTGAAAGGCAAAACCTATCACAATGTCGACCTATCACAATGGAGAAAGAGTAAAAAATTTCCAGTAAAGTTGGTCAAGTAAGATATCTCGTAAATATTACGGTTACCGGTTAAATTGGCGGAAATGTTACGAGCGCTGTCGTGGATAATTAATTGTATTACTGCGAGTTCTTTGAACAACTATTATTCAGTAGTTAAGATATATCGGTACTCAATCAAATTCGAAATAAATAAATTACGTTTCGGGATTTAACCGGGAAAAACAAAAGTCCCTGACTGTAGGGATTTATTTTTTACCTTGACTGAGTTCTAACAGAAACAGCAGTAACAACCTATAAATGTCATTTGGTTGCTTTATTTAAACCTCTTTTAAATAACTTAATTAAATAAGATTCGTTGTGCAATTTATTTTTATGTGTATCAAAAGATAAACCGAATTAAACAAACAAACAAAAAATTGGTAATCGACGAAACACCCGTAAGACAGTTACCGGTCACTTGTTTGTCAAAGGGTGGATTTAAACTACTTGTTACACTTAAACACAACAAACACATTGCATAAAACTTTAAACAGTTTCTAGTTTTACACTTACTTTTCCTTTGTATTAAACACTCAGCTGACATATTGCTTTATACAAAACTATAATTTTATTCACCCAAAGTCCGTAAAATTCGTTGCCAGATCGTCGAAACAGAACATACTTTAAAATATTTTGTCAGTATTTTCAAAACGAAATTATACAACAACTGGGTACCAATACCGTTTCCCTACGATCCACCTATGATGTACAAATTCGATATATTGTGAATATTTTTAACTTTGTGATAGACGTAGACAGAAAGGTGTTATAGGCCTAATGAAATTAGACCGTGTAAATAATATTGTATATAGTGTAAGCTAAACAAGTACATATAGGCTATGTTGGATATAATATTCAATACAATAATTCTGGTGTATATTTAATGGACGGTTGGTCTGCATTTGGACATTATAAGAAAAAGGCATTTACAATTTCATAATCTTTACAACATGAAATGCAGCCCTTACGCGTTTATATTTTTATACTCTTAAATAAAACAATTACAAATATGTCTTTTGTTTTTCAGAAAATTAAACTTTAATAAAAGGCCAAAATTTTAGGATAACATAACCGTTAAAATCACGACCAAAATATAAGGAGGAAAATTAAAGGCTCAGGATAAAATACTTCAAATTTATTGTCAAAATCCTTGAAACTTCGCGAATAAAATAATACAGTCTATATATTTAGTCTCCCAAAAAGATATTCCGATTCAAATAAACGCATCTTTTCATGCAGTAAAATTAAAACACTTAAATAGTTTCACAAAATTGTTTTTTTTTCGGTGACGGTCAGATACAGTAGGGCTAAAAGTTAACAAAATGTGCTAATAGAGTTGAAATTAAAACTGGAAGGGAGAAGGTCAATGAAGAAAGGATTGAAAATGTAAGAAGGTCGGTGACCAGTAGTTTGGAAAAAAGCAGTAAACAATAGGCTTGAGAAATGGAGAGGGTGGAAGTCTTAAAATTAAAATTTGGGTTTTTTTACAAACAGATCTATATATTTCCAGAATTTCTAGATTATTTAGTTTTATACCTTTTTGATTTTTACGGATTACAGTAATAGTGTTCAAGTGTAAAAAAAGTTACCAGATTCTAATAAATGATTCACAAAATTTTAGTCATTTGTGTTGAAATGTTCTTTAACATGAGTTTGTATAGCTCTTCCAGATTAGCCTAAATATTTACAAGGGCATTCTTCACAGACAACTTTGTGTACACCACTTATTAGTAAAAGATCTACTTTATTCTTACTGTTGGCAAAGTTTGTTCCCTAATTTCGATTCACAGTAAACATTTGGCTTATTCAGTTGTATTGTTTAGGACCTGTTGGTCACCGACCTTCTTACTTTGTCAGTCCTTCGTTTCTTTATACATCAGTTGTGACACGCTATAATTTTCAGTATCATTGTGTGTGAAAATGCCTCACGGCAAAACATGTATCACTGAATAAAAAAGAACTTTGTGAAACTAAATTAATGTTCCAATTTTCCTGGCTATCATAGAGTTTCACTAAATACCGAATGTGTAATTTTCTAACAATTATTTTAAAAAAATATTTCAAAGAAAATTTCGGGTCGTTTAAATATCATACAATTTTCAACTAACTTGAGAAAATTATTATTTTTTAGGCTTAATTAAAAAAAACCTTTGCCGCCATCTTGAAACATAAAACGCAAGACGTAAAATGAAATGGAGATTCGTTTTCAACTTGTTAAAAAACGCAAGAATTTAATTTAATTCAAACCTGCCAATTAATATGAAAGTTCCCCGTAATTTAGGTTATTTTTATTTATTTATTTTTTCTGTGGGATTAAATCCCAAAAATTACATAGATTGTTTTGGCCGGTTTTACGAGAATTACAACCATTTGAAGTTTCAACGTCTCGTGTCTTGGTATATATGTATTTTGGTCTTGGGAATGATAAAGAAAAAATTAATAAGCTTTTAGAAAATCTCCTTTAGACTATCTGTTGTATAATCGAAATACATTTTGACAATTTAAAAAAAATCTGTGACTTTTTTTAATGGAAATAAACCTTCCAGCATTCAAGTTTGTTTTTCTTTTGAAAATTTTACTCCAAATGCAGACCTGCCTCACACGTGTAAATATTAAAATTACGTTGTGAACTATTGGTTAGAAATTAGAAATTAGTAGAATTGTTAATTTTTTATTTATTGCTCAAAGCTTTCAAAGGTAATACTTAAGGAAAACACTTGTTGAAAAACTAATCTGATTCCTTGATATCGAAAAAAACCATGTTCAAAATATCTAGAAGGCATTTACGTTAATTAATGTTTATAAGTGTGTAGATTACGATTTTAGCAATAATTATTTCTGTCAGCAAAGGTTTATGTTATAACAGCTGTTTGTATTTCCAAATAAAATAATGTACTGTAATAAGCACGGTAAATCAGTAGCGGCTGACCGACAGAAAGAAGATTAATTCGGCCAGTATGAAGTGACAATGTCACACTGCGCTGAATTAAGAAAATGTTTTGGTCAATTGCTTTACTTTTCTTAGGCAAGTTTTTGTGCAACAAGAGATTTTGGTCACTGGCAGCCCTAGCATATGAGAGACACCGAACCTTGGGATGTTCATTCCTAGAAGCTCGACCTAATAATAATAATAATAATCCTCTTAGGCAAGAACTGAAGTAGCTCCCATCAGTTATAACTGGTTTTAAGTTTTTAAAAAATAATTTAATTCTAGTTGTCAATCGAATTTAATTATATTTCTCGCTTCTTGTTACCCTGATATTTCTGCAAACTCATTTGCTCTTAGTCCCCACAAAGTTCTTTCCATTAGGCAATGTTTGCAATTCTTGCAGAATATTTCGCCGTAAAAGTTAAGCTTTTTCTGAAATGTGAAGATCGGTCTATTCATCTTCAGTTATTTTATTGTGTCATTAAACGGTCAAATGTTTTTTCTCCATAGTAATCGAGATTTTTTCAATTTTTCAATCCCTTGTTTTGGCCTTCAGGTAAACTCGCCCGTTCTTGAAGGAAAAATATCACTTTCAATTTAACTTATTAAAGTCTTTTCTAAATTTGTTGTAAATTTGAAAATTTTGTTCACAAAGTCTAACTACAACGTTAAAAAAACAGTTAACATTTATGTTGGCCTAACATTCTACAGTAAAACGTTGAAAAAGTGTTTTTTTAAACACTTCAAACATTGAAAGTTTACAAAAATATCTCTAAAGATTTTAAATAGCTTCTGTATGGTTCTAAAAAAATTCTGAAAAAACAATTGATTTATCAAAATCAACTCCACAACGTTTTACCGCCTGTGAAAAATTGCAAACAATTCGGTGCGTGAAATTTGTATAAATTTAAATAATATAGTTTTTGCGAATAATTCAGAAAAACAAACAAACTTCAACCACGATAAATGATATTCTTTTTTAAATGTATTACACTGTTTTCAGTTACGAATATCCGTAACACTGCCTAAAAAGGCTTAAATAAATCTTAAGAAATCGAAGCCTTCTGTATTTTTACTGTCGCTAACAGCTGCTGCCGAAAAAAGAAATACTTTGCCAGTAAATTCAGGTTTATTAAGCAGGATAATTTTTTCAAATATTATTGTGCGAAGTTTAGGCATCAATTCATGATTAATTTTAATAATTCATTATTACACTCGTGTTTGGATACCAAAAAAAAATTATTTTTAAAACAGTTCCAAATTAGTTTATCTATGTTTATATTCTATATTTGTCTAAAAAATATCACTTTAAATGTATTTACCTAATGCTTTAATTCTAACAGTACAGTACAACAGCTACACGAGAATGAAATGCATTTTAATTTGCTCAAAAATCAATTCTAACACTGAAACGCTACGATACGGAGAAGTGGAATTAGTTTGCATTTTTTTAGTACGTACATTGACTTAGGCTGTTGTTGTTCAATGTAAGTTAGCAAATGAAAAAGATACAAATTTGTTGTAAACTATTGACAATTGATTACAAACAAAAACCACCGAATTTGTGTTTTAACGAAAAGTATATTTGTAATGAAATTAAATGTTATAAATTGTATTTCCTATGTACATACGAAAAGGAAGTGATAAAATGTGTAAAAATAACGATTTCTATAAATCTGTGTTTTTTTTACTGTATTTCCTAAGCCTTGTTCTTGATATATTTTGGTAATAGAAAATATCAAAATTAACTAACCTTTCGCTACTTGGATGTCAACAATTTTGAATGTTTGGCATCAAAATTATACTATCATTTCAGGCAAACTCGCCTGAACGACAACGCTAAACGTCACACTACTAGCCCAGCACTAAACTTTTATCATTGAATATAAATTTACAATAATAATAACCCTTATGACAGATATGTGAGTGTTTAAATACAGTTAAATAGATAACAGTAATGTCTATTTTCTCGTATCCCTTCCTGTCCTTGCAGCTTGCAGCGTTAGTAGCGGCAGACATTCCAATTACTTATACTTTGTCCGCTGATATCGAACACGCTTTTTATAATAGTGGTTGTACATCTAGTATAGGAAATAAATAGCGGCCTATTAGTTTGTGTGTTTGTTACGCAGTTTTAACCAAACGCATTGACCGATTACTTTGAAATTTGATAAAGATGTACAATGTATAAAATCCGAACGACATATTTGTAAGATTTTTTCCTATTCACTTCGGTTTCAAGATGGCATCATCTAATTTACAATAAAGATTTACTCAGTTTTAGCCAATCGCATTGACCGATTGTTTTAAAATTTGTTACGGGGGTACCTTGTTTAAAACCAGAACTAATTGTAAATTTTCCTCCATTCACCTGCATTTAAAGATTGCGACCTCTCATTTACAACAAAAAAGTGTGTCGTAGTTTTTGTCAAACACATTGGACGATTGTTTTGAAATTTGGTAAGAAGATATCTTTGATAAGTCCGAAAGACGTACATGTAAGATTTTTTCCAATTTACTTCCGTTTCAAAATGGAGGGCTCTGATTTAACATTGAGATTATAGTTGCTGGTTATTTCCATTAATATTTGCTGAAAAGTAAAACCTGCCATAACGTTTACCGTTTCATGGAGAAAGAACAAAATGTGGTTCAGTAATTTTTTTTCTAAATATTACAGTTACCAGTTAAGTTACTGGAAAACGTTACGAGCGCTGTCGTGGAGCGCTCTGTATATTAATTAAGAACGTACTGCGAGGTCTGCTTGTTCTTTGAACTTCTGGTTATGTACAAACATCTATCTAATCTGTTTTACACCCCCCCCCACACACACACACAGAATTGCCATTTTGCTCCAAATTTGGTTTAAGTTTGTAATTCAACATTTTAAATAATTTATTTTTATCTTACATCTTTTTTGAAAATAACACTTTAAACAACCCCAGAAAAAGTGTTTTTTTTACAACCCCAGATCTCAAGATTTGGGCTCATTTCAAAGTTCTTGGTCTAGTTTTATCATGGTTAACGTTTCTATTGTAATTTTTCAATAGAAATTTGTTAAAAATATATGCACAAACACGATAATAACAATAACAATAAGGCTGGAAGTGTGAGAAAAAGATATGAGGTAAGACCAAGACACCCGAAAACTCTCAAACAGTTTTCAGCGAAATTACCTGTAATAGAAAAAGTTGCGATCAAGTATTCACAATGCCATTTTAAGCTAACAATACAAGTAAAGAGCTTATATTGTAGTGAAAACTGAAGTCTAGATTCGCGTTGTTTTTTTGTACAAAAATCACGAAAGTAGTTCTGTTTGAAACGTCACACTACTAGTCCAGCTCTAAACTTCTATCATTAAACATAAACGTACTAGAATGATAACCCTTATGAGAGATGTGTGAGCACTCGCTGTTGGTGGCATCTTGCAGCAGAATGTTCAACTACAGTTAAATAAATAATAGTACTATTTTCTCTCCCTGTTCTTGCAGCTTGCAGCATTCTTAACGACAGATGGTACAATTACTTAGACTTTAGCCGCTGACATCGAGCACGCTTTTCAGCACTACTTATATAACCGTTATCGTACAGTAGTAGCTTACGGAAATTCGTTGATAATTCTACCAACAATCTAAACAACTTTCAGCATTCATTGGTAGGTTAAACAAAGCACACAGCCCCTTTCTACAACGTTTCCTGTGACCTATGATTAAAGGTCACTCTACTCCGTGACATTTCATTAAGAACAAGCAAAAAACCTACCTCAAATATAGTGCCCAATTTTTAGGAAGTTAATGCTTATCGAAGTAATGAAACACTTACGTTAACTGTACAAAATTATAGAATGAAATGTGTAATTAAAATAAATTCTCTCTCGCTCTCTCTCTCTCTCTCTCTCTCTCTCTCTCTCTCTCTCTCTCTCTCTCTCTCTCTCTCTCTCTCTCTCTCTCTCTCACTCTCACTGAAGTGTGAATTTTCGAAACGTACAGTAAAAGAGATCTACCCTTAACCCTAGCCTCAGTCGCAAATTTTAACCCTGATTGCAATAGTGAAGGCATATTTTCGAAAATGTTAAATTTAAATAAGTTGTGATTCGTTTACTTTAATGAATGACTTTTTGTTAGGTAAAGAATTTGTCCAAGTTATTATCAAACTTTAACCTAAAGTATTAACCAAATTTAAGAACGGTCTTTAGACGTCCCTTAAGAACCACCACTGTACGAACAGAGGGTAGCTGTGGTTTGTAACGTTAACTTATGCCAGGGAATCGACGTAACGCACAATTACAGATTAGAACCTGCGCACAGGTCAAGAGTTGTAGGGCCTTCAGAGGTTTGGCAGAACGGTTACTGGAGACAGATGGCAAATCCTCAAATGTATAATTTTAAACTTTTCACTTACGCAGACTACATTTTAATTCGTTATTAATTTTTAAACATATAGTAGGCCTAATTAAAGTTTAATTCTATTCACGCCAGAAATATTAAACACATTGTAAAAATTAATTTCATTTCTCATCATATATACGTTTTAGAAAATATATAAGTACATAAAATTTTTAATTCAAAAGTTTAAAATACTTTCAATATTATTCCAAAGCAAAATGGCGGGATATTATTTAAAAAAAAGAATTACTAGTATTTTAGACCTCGCCGACAGTACTCCATGACAGTGCTCATAAAAATTTACTGGCCAATTTTATTGGAAATTGTTGATCTTTCTTCATGAATCGGACAAAATTACGATTGGTTTTACCGTTCAGCCAGTAATTACAGAGATAACCAGCAACTACGCTCCCAACGTTGAATCAGAGCCCGCCATTTTGAAACAGAAGTGAATAGGATAAATTTTACACATACTTCTTTCGGGCTTTACACAAAATATCTTCGTACTAATTTTCAAAACAATCGGTCAATGCGTTTGGCTAAAACTGCGTACACTCATTGTACATCAGAGGCCGTCATCTTGAAACGAAACGAATGACAAAAAAACTTATACATACGTCGTTATATACAAAGTATCTCCGTACAAAGTGTTAAGATACACGGTCAATGCGTTTGGCTAAAACTGCGTACACTCATTGTACATCAGAGGCCGTCATCTTGAAACGAAACGAATGACAAAAACTTATACATACGTCGTTATATACAAAGTATCTCCGTACAAAGTGTTAAGATACACGGTCAATGCGTTTGGCTAAAACTGCGTACACTCATTGTACATCAGAGGCCGTCATCTTGAAACGAAACGAATGACAAAAAAACTTATACATACGTCGTTATATACAAAGTATCTCCGGACAAAGTGTTAAGATACACGGTCAATGCGTTTGGCTAAAACTGCGTACACTTATTGTACATCAGAGGCCGTCATCTTGAAACGAAACGAATGACAAAAAAACTTATACATACGTCGTTATATACAAAGTATCTCCGTACAAAGTGTTAAGATACACGGTCAATGCGTTTGGCTAAAACTGCGTACACTCATTGTACATCAGAGGCCGTCATCTTGAAACGAAGCGAATGACAAAAAAACTTATACATACGTCGTTATATACAAAGTATCTCCGTACAAAGTGTTAAGATACACGGTCAATGCGTTTGGCTAAAACTGCGTACACTCATTGTACATCAGAGGCCGTCATCTTGAAACGAAGCGAATGACAAAAACTTATACATACGTCGTTATATACAAAGTATCTCCGTACAAAGTGTTAAGATACACGGTCAATGCGTTTGGCTAAAACTGCGTACACTCATTGTACATCAGAGGCCGTCATCTTGAAACGAAACGAATGACAAAAAAACTTATACATACGTCGTTATATACAAAGTATCTCCGTACAAAGTGTTAAGATACACGGTCAATGCGTTTGGCTAAAACTGCGTACACTCATTGTACATCAGAGGCCGTCATCTTGAAACGAAACGAATGACAAAAACTTATACATACGTCGTTATATACAAAGTATCTCCGTACAAAGTGTTAAGATACACGGTCAATGCGTTTGGCTAAAACTGCGTACACTCATTGTACATCAGAGGCCGTCATCTTGAAACGAAACGAATGACAAAAAACTTATACATACGTCGTTATATACAAAGTATCTCCGTACAAAGTGTTAAGATACACGGTCAATGCGTTTGGCTAAAACTGCGTACACTCATTGTACATCAGAGGCCGTCATCTTGAAACGAAACGAATGACAAAAAAACTTATACATACGTCGTTATATACAAAGTATCTCCGTACAAAGTGTTAAGATACACGGTCAATGCGTTTGGCTAAAACTGCGTACACTCATTGTACATCAGAGGCCGTCATCTTGAAACGAAGCGAATGACAAAAAAACTTATACATACGTCGTTATATACAAAGTATCTCCGTACAAAGTGTTAAGATACACGGTCAATGCGTTTGGCTAAAACTGCGTACACTCATTGTACATCAGAGGCCGTCATCTTGAAACGAAACGAATGACAAAAAAACTTATACATACGTCGTTATATACAAAGTATCTCCGTACAAAGTGTTAAGATACACGGTCAATGCGTTTGGCTAAAACTGGGTACACTCATTATACATCAGAGGCCGTCATCTTGAAACGAAGCGAATGACAAAAAAACTTATACATACGTCGTTATATACAAAGTATCTCCGTACAAAGTGTTAAGATACACGGTCAATGCGTTTGGCTAAAACTGCGTACACTCATTGTACATCAGAGGCCGTCATCTTGAAACGAAGCGAATGACAAAAAAACTTATACATACGTCGTTATATACAAAGTATCTCCGTACAAAGTGTTAAGATACACGGTCAATGCGTTTGGCTAAAACTGCGTACACTCATTGTACATCAGAGGCCGTCATCTTGAAACGAAACGAATGACAAAAACTTATACATACGTCGTTATATACAAAGTATCTCCGTACAAAGTGTTAAGATACACGGTCAATGCGTTTGGCTAAAACTGCGTACACTCATTGTACATCAGAGGCCGTCATCTTGAAACGAAATGAATGACAAAAAACTTATACATACGTCGTTATATACAAAGTATCTCCGTACAAAGTGTTAAGATACACGGTCAATGCGTTTGGCTAAAACTGCGTACACTCATTGTACATCAGAGGCCGTCATCTTGAAACGAAACGAATGACAAAAAAACTTATACATACGTCGTTATATACAAAGTATCTCCGTACAAAGTGTTAAGATACACGGTCAATGCGTTTGACCAAAACTGCGTTGGCGCCAAACAAACCAAATGCCGAACGGTTGGGTTGAACAGAGACCTGTACAAAACCGGCTTTATTACAGACTAAATAGTCAGCTTATAGGCTATGACGGAACGGTTCGGTCCCATTGATCCACTCATACTTTAACCTATTATGACTCATCGTCTCTCGCACTGGCTGACGACTAAGTAACGACCGTGTACCACAGACCAGCAAGTAGCAAGTTGCTTTATGCTAGTTAGCCTCCTTATCAGCTGGAACAATGGTGCAGATCGCTTTCAATGTTGTACACAAATTCTCGCGAAAACATGTTTCACGCATGCGCATAACTTCGCGACACTGTATTGTTGTTGAGCCTTCATTTCGGTGTGCATCTGTTTCAGACGATATTATCTTAAGGTAAAGGGTGCGAGAAATAATGTGTCGACTAAAGCAAAGGCAAGCCTAAGTGCTGAAATTAATTTCAGCTGGAATCATCAAATTGAAGCGAAACTTTTAATGTTAGCTTTGGCGAGAGGAGTGGATAGAAAAAAGTCTGTCCAACGGAAGAATATAACGAAAATATGGAACTAACGAGCAAACTAATTTCGCCTCCTGTCTCTTCCTTTTTCTTCCTCCTTTCGATAATAGTATCCGCGTATTGAACCGAAGGTTTTAATGTTAGTTTTGACGTGAGGAATGAGTAGAAAAAAAGTGTCCCGAAACTTTTTAATGTAACGGAAACTAGCAGACGAATTTTGTTTCTATTTCTGTCACTTTCTTTATCTTCCTTTTTCGATAACAGTGCAAGCGTATTATATGAAAAAGTTGTGTTGCTTTGGTTTTGGTATTTTTCTTTAGTTGAAGAACACGTGCATGTTGTAACCGTTTGTAATACATTCGATATTAATATAAACGTTTATACTAATTTAACATAACCTAAAACTTGTTATAGCCTATCGGCTGTTCAATGAAATCAGCTGATCCTTACGAATTAGTATAAAATAACTGATCTTTTAATATAACTGCAGTAAATAATTGCCTACCTAAGCTATGTTCACGTATTTATTTATTTAAACACACACACACACACACACACACACACACACACACACACACACACACATATATATATATATATATATATATATATATATATATATATATATATATATATAGGATTAAATGTCATTCTTAAATTAAAAAAATGTGTATTTTAATATCAAGTTGTTTTTAACAAAAAAAATCCATGCAACGCGGCTAATTTCTGAAAAAAAGGGAGCAATCAAAATATGAATACTTAAGTGAAGTGAAACTGCAATAACTCCTTCGTAAACAAAATAAATGGTTTGATTAGGATTTTGATTAGGAAATAATTTTTTTGGCGAAAAGAACATTTTCTCAAACTCAAAAGAAGTATCATCTCAAACTTTCTTTATATTTCGTGTAAAAACAGGAAGTAAAAACAGGAAGTAAAAACAGGATTTTTTACATAATAATGTAGGCCTAATAAGCTGTTTATGGAATTGCTTGGTTAGAATAGCATATATTTCGGTCCGAAGTTCTCAAACGTTAGGTTCGATGTCACAGCAGTGGCCTACATGAGGCAGGATTTTTTGTAATATTTTTGGAATTTAATTTTTAATATATTTTTTTGAATTGCGTAGAAGCATTTTAAAGAATTTTGTTGATTTTTTCCTGTCATAACAAATTATTTTAAAATTACAAATATATATATATATATATATATATATATATATATATATATTTCTAATACTTTAGAAAAATAACATTCGTCCTATCAAGTTTTACTGATAGGGTTATAAACTGATTAATTATTAAAGTTCATTATATAGCCTAAGATACTCAAATTTATAGTCTGTGACAGTTTCAGTTAATTTTTAAGTTGTGTACCTACACACACGCGAAATTTAATACGAAAATAATTTTCAAGAGTTGCCCTTTCCTGCGTGAATCTAAATTTTTCTAAAAATAATTACATAATAGTGAAAAAGTACACAGTCAGGCATGCCAAAAGAAGTAGCCACTCCTGTTGGCCAGTCCCGCACTGCCTAAGTTTTTGTTGATAGCTATAAGATCTGAATATTTGGAAAATGGTTTAGAAACACGTTTATTTTATTGGTGTTTGAAGGCAATATTGAAACACTTTTTTGAAATAATATTTTTATTGCATGTTAATGTTGTCTACCTACACGGGAAATTTAATACACAAGAAAATATTTTTCAAGACTTGCCCTTTTTTGCATGCATCTACATTTTTATAAAAATAATTAAATTATAGTAGTGAAAAAGTATACAGTCAGGCATGCCAAAAGAAGTAGTCATTTCTGTCTGCCAGTCCCGCAATGCTTAAGTTTTTTGTTTATTTTTTAACTCGTAGAAGTTCATTCATGATAATTAATTTTTTTTACTTTAATTTTTTGAATGCAGTTTAGATAAACTTTAATTATTTCACGAATAAGGTAACCTACTTCACATACTCTGTAACAAAAACGGCATTACACTAAAAACCTGTGCTACAGTCATCGAGTTGAAACAACAAACAATACGGTAGGGTGAACTTTGCGGGAAAGTTGGGGAGGGGGTGTTAATTTAATTGAAGTGCTCAAGTCGCCAGCCCTGAGACACAAACTTGTTAGTCAAAGTGCTTTGGTTAGTTGTGCAAATTTGGAAATCACTAAATTGATGTTTTTTTATTTTAGTAAAACAACATCTAGGTTGTTCACGAAGACTATTCAAAGTCGACGGATTTTGAAAAAAAAAGAAAAGTTTTTAAAGGCCTCTCGATAAAATAAATAGTAGTTTGTTTTAACAAAAAATATCATTAGCGTCAAAACGATAAACATAAAACATTTACAGGTTTTTGTTAAATAGCGGTAGTTAATTTATTTTTTTTTAAATTGGGTTAAAACGAAAAATGTTAAAATATGTAGGGTTTACTGGCACACGAAAACCTTTTCATAAAGGAAAAAGGTCAAACACTAAACATTTTCATTACGTTTAGCCCGAACAAAATGTATAAATAAAAAATCTGACTTGGAAGCTATGAAACAAACCGTAAAACTGGTATTAAGAAAATTTAACGTTTCTGAAATTTCCAAATTTTGATCTTACTGACATCTTAAGTCATGTACTGAAATCAGTGTGCCAAATTTGTAGTTCAGTAGTAATTGGAAAAAAAATTAAACATGACACTGTCAAAGTATTGTCGTAGTTGTTTTAACAAAAGAAAGTGTTTCGCCACATATTGAAATTAGGCATTTGCAGGTGTTTTATCTATTGCCAAGAGTTATTTGTTATTTTTGAACCGAAATTTTGATGGAGTTCGCGATCCATTGGCTACTTTTCTTGAATGTTTCAGTGCTTCATTTCAGCTACTTTTATTATTTAATTAAATTATTATTTAATAATTTAATTAGCCTATATAATTAATATTATTTAATTACACGTGAAAAACTTTTTTCAGTATTTGTTTACAGTTTTAATTAATGAGAAATACATATTGTAATACAGTGTATTTGTATTTATTTTATTGCAATATAGTTTAAAGCCTACTTACGCGACACCCTTTACATCCGTCCGTCAGTCCAAAAGGTTAACAGCATTACTTGAATCGGCCTTACTGAAAATGTCAACGTTTTGTAATATTTTATCTGAAATGTTAAGATCTAGCAAATCGTCAAGAAGGGCAAAGTTGTTGCAGTGCTTACTGATTTCTTAATCTTATGTCCCAATCGCTCTGCATACGTGCGTGTAGAGATTTTAATAGGCCTAAACCGTGTTTAAAATATTGTTCTTCCTTTTTTTTGTTTTTAGTAAATCCAGACTTTCCTTCCAGATTCATAACAATGTCGGATAAATTTTTCAGACAGTTATACTGTCTGAGTATAATAATAAATATAATATTTGTGATTTTGGCATTCAAAAATTGGTATACGTCATATACATTTAAATAATTAAACTACACAAACTTAGAAAATACACATTTTTAAAATTAACAAGAACAATAAACATAACCTCAATTGAAATAATATTGAAGCTATTGTGTGAAATCAGCTGTTTAGAAGTAGTCACTTCCAGTCTAGATATATAAAAGAATATCATGTGAGTTATGCATTACTAATTCAAGCGTGACGCGAAAGCAAATGTTTATACCCATGTTTTGTCACCCGAGATCATACAAGTTTTCACTTCAAAAATATATTTTATTAATCACTAAAAAAAATAAATAATTATGTGTTGTAATAATATTTGTAATAATAGTGTTGTAATATTAACATTTGGAATAATAATGTTCACTAGATGCGCACTCTAGAGGCGTATGGATGTGTTGGAGCGTTCCGTGACGGTAGAGCGTGACGACAAACTGAATTTGTTCCCAGTGCAAAACGTACACCCATACCCGGCGATAAGAAGTAGTGACTTCAATAAATTAAACCAAAATTAAATTTACAGTCACTTTCTACAAAAGTTTGTAAATTACACCGATATTGCACCGATAATCCTACAAAACCTAAGCCAGCCTTTCCTCACACCGTGCAGTAAACGTCGCATTTAATAACTTCTTATAAAAGCTCAGAGTGGCATAAATAACTAGGCCACTATACACATTTTACATCGGTAAGACACATCTTTACCGAGCTGACCGTTCCTCCGCCTGTTTGATCGATTAATTACGCAATGCAATCGGTTGGAAGTGAACCTCCTACGTAGGCCTACTTCGTAAAACATCTCTTATATTACCTGTCAAACAAGTGATAAGTTTCTGCAATGTGAAACCCTCTCTTTTGGGCAAACTCCATTGAAGATTACAGTACTTTCAAATTTATTCGCTTAATAGTCTCAAATCAATATCTAAGATCAAAGAAAGACAAACATTAGCCTACGTTGCCTCATCTCTCGTTAATTCGGTTATTAGCGTGAATGACTATTGGAACATAGGTTACTACCTACTCTAAATGACCACACAAGCACTTTACACACTGCTAAAGGTTTGCCCTCTAATACTGGCGCTGTTTACACACTGTATAAGGTTTGCCCCTCCCTAGTAAAGACGCATTGATACGATTTACCCTCTATTGCTGTCACAGTTTACACAGTGCTAAATTTTGCCCCCTACTACTGTCAAAGCTTAAAAATGCTAAATATTTTTCTTCCTACTAATGGCGCTGTTTACTCACTGTTTACTCAACGATTACCCCTCCCCAAGTAATGCACAGTTTGTACTTACTACTAAAAGTTTACCTCCTACTACTGACACAGTTTACACACTGCTACAGGTTTATTCCTCTCTAGTACTGGAGCAGTTTTGCCCCTTATATTATGGCGCAGTGTTTAGACTCTGCTAAAGGTTTATCCCTCCCTACTACTGGCGCAATTTACACACTGTTAAAAGGATCCCCCCCAGGCGCAGGGGGAGGGGGGATCCCTCTCCCTGATACTGGCGCAGTTTATACTATGTTATAAAGGTTTACCCCTCCCTACTACTGGCGCATTTTACAAACACTAAAATTTCACCTCTTCCTACTACTGGCGCAGTTTACACACTGCTAAAGGTTTTCCAACTCTTATTATGCAGTTTAGACTCTGTTAAAGGTTTTCCCCAACTCTCACTGTGCAGTTTAAACTTGGTGCAGAACTCACTCTCTCCCTGATACTGGAGCAGTTTATAATATGCTAAAGGTGTACCTCTCCTTTATACTGGAACAGTTTATACCGCCTTTCTACTGGCGCAATTTACAGCGCTAAAGGCAGTTTATTGTATACCTCTCTCTTATACCCTCTTACTCTCCCTGATACTGGCGCAGTTTATACTCTGCTAAAGGTGTACCTCTATCTGATACTGGAGCAGTTTATACTCTGCTAAAGGTGTACCTCTCCCTGATACTGGAGCAGTTTATACTCTGATAAAGGTGTACCTCTCCCTGATACTGGAGCAGTTTATACTCTGCTAAAGGTATACCTCTCCCTTATACTGGAACAGTTTATAATCTGATAAAGGTGTACCTCTCCCTTATACTGGTGCAGTTTATACTCTGCTAAAGGTGTACCTCTCCCTGATACTGGAGCAGTTTATAATATGCTAAAGGTGTACCTCTCCTTTATACTGGAACAGTTTATACTCTGATAAAGGTGTACCTCTCCCTGATACTGGAACAGTTTATAATATGCTAAAGATGCACCTCTCCCTGATACTGGAGCAGTTTATAATATGCTAAAGGTGTACCTCTCCCTTATACTGGAACAGTTTATACTCTGCTAAAGGTATACCTCTCTCTTATACTGGAGCAGTTTATAATCTGCTAAAGATGTACCTCTCCCTGATACTGGAACAGTTTATAATCTACTAAAGATGTACCTCTCCCTGATACTGGAACAGTTTATAATATGCTAAAGGTGTACCTCTCCCTGATACTGATGCAGTTTATAATCTGCTAAAGGTGTACCTCTCCCTTATACTGGAACAGTTTATACTCTGATAAAGGTGTACCTCTCCCTGATACTGGTGCAGTTTATAATCTGCTAAAGGTGTACCTCTCCCTGATACTGGAGCAGTTTATATTCTGCTAAAGGTGTACCTCTCCCTTATAGTGGAACAGTTTATACTCTGATAAATGTGTACCTCTCCCTGATACTGGAGCAGTTTATACTCTGCTAAAGGTGTACCTCTCCCTTATAGTGGAACAGTTTATACTCTGATAAAGGTGTACCTCTCCCTGATACTGGTGCAGTTTATAATCTGCTAAAGGTGTACCTCTCCCTTATAGTGGAACAGTTTATACTCTGATAAAGGTGTACCTCTCCCTGATACTGGAGCAGTTTATATTCTGCTAAAGGTGTACCTCTCCCTTATAGTGGAACAGTTTATACTCTGATAAAGGTGTACCTCTCCCTGATACTGGAGCAGTTTATATTCTGCTAAAGGTGTACCTCTCCCTTATAGTGGAACAGTTTATACTCTGATAAAGGTGTACCTCTCCCTGATACTGGAGCAGTTTATACTCTGATAAAGGTGTACCTCTCCCTGATACTGGTGCAGTTTATAATCTGCTAAAGGTGTACCTCTCCCTTATACTGGAACAGTTTATACTCTGATAAAGGTGTACCTCTCCCTGATACTGGTGCAGTTTATAATCTGCTAAAGGTGTACCTCTCCCTGATACTGGTGCAGTTTATAATCTGCTAAAGGTGTACCTCTCCCTGATACTGGAACAGTTTATAATATGCTAAAGATGCACCTCTCCCTGATACTGGAACAGTTTATAATATGCTAAAGATGCACCTCTCCCTGATACTGGAGCAGTTTATAATATGCTAAAGGTGTACCTCTCCCTTATACTGGAACAGTTTATACTCTGCTAAAGGTATACCTCTCTCTTATACTGGAGCAGTTTATAATCTGCTAAAGATGTACCTCTCCCTGATACTGGAACAGTTTATAATATGCTAAAGGTGTACCTCTCCCTGATACTGATGCAGTTTATAATCTGCTAAAGGTGTACCTCTCCCTTATACTGGAACAGTTTATACTCTGATAAAGGTGTACCTCTCCCTGATACTGGTGCAGTTTATAATCTGCTAAAGGTGTACCTCTCCCTGATACTGGTGCAGTTTATAATCTGCTAAAGGTGTACCTCTCCCTTATAGTGGAACAGTTTATACTCTGATAAATGTGTACCTCTCCCTGATACTGGAGCAGTTTATATTCTGCTAAAGGTGTACCTCTCCCTTATACTGGAGCAGTTTATAATCTGCTAAAGGTGTACCTCTCCCTGATACTGGAGCATTTTATAATCTGCTAAAGGTGTACCTCTCCCTGATACTGGAGCATTTTATAATCTGCTAAAGATGTACCTCTCCCTGATACTGGAGCAGTTTATATTCTGTTAAAAGGTTTGTCCCTCGCTCCTATCACTGCGCAGCTAACACACTGTATTGGAGGGAGGACAGAACGAGCCGCGTTTTGCCCATCAACACAAGGCCACGATATGTCAGAAAGTTTGTGCAATACGGTTTTTGCAAACAATACTTGAAACATTCTTACTCGCCGATAACCTCTGCCCCCAGATAGCTGTCAGCAAATCATATTGTACAACAGCCTATTTATATTACATTACACGGTCACGTGTGCGTCATTAACGAGGGTTTTTTTGTAAATATTGTGATTGTGTTTTAGCGTTACGTAAGTGAAAATATTTTTATTGTGTACGAAATTATTTTTATGCATTTTTTTTTTTTTAGTGGTCACGTTGAAATTTTATTGCGAGAGTGAAATTAAATTGAAACTGATATTCTGTAACGCATAAATTTGCAACGTCAACAATACTGCAAACTTACAATTTTCACAACAAAATTTTTAGACAAACTCTTGCATTGAACTGAAATTTATTCATGAACTTTTCAAATATAACTTGTGTTTTTTATAAATTTGTAAAATATAAATTACGCTACATACCAAGCTTTATTAATAAAAATAAATAATCGCAGCACTCAGCTGTCTCGCTGACTTGATTCAAACGAATTCCAAAAAAGCAAATACAAACTTATAACGTAACAGAAATGAACATTTTTGTACTGTACAAGACCTTTTAACAACGTTTTAAATAAAACCTGATTATACTGTCGTAATCAGCATGAAAATCTGCATTAAACTAATATTTGACATTTTTTAATCAATTCGTTGAAACCATTGCAGACGTTTTTATTAAAATTTGAAAATTTTAAATGCATATTTTTACGCAAATTGCTATATTTAAATCAGATTTTCAAAAAATATTAAGGAGGCATCAGTTACGCTACAACCGCAATAAAAAGTTCGTGTTAAAAACGTTACAACTTTTTAAAGATTTTCAATGGCCGTAAAAAATTGTACTCAAAACTTGTTCTACAGTTCATGATTGAGATAATTACAATATTAGGTCTGCGCACAGAATATAAACATACTAGAATGATAACCCTTATGTAAACCCTCGCTGCTGGCGGCATCTTGCAGCAGAGCGTTCAACTACAATCAAACAGATGATAGTACCATCTATTTTCTCATCCTAGCCTTCTGTCTTTGCAACGTTTTATGCGGCAGATAATCCAATTACTTGGATTTTAGCCGCTAATATTGAGCACGCTTTTTATAATGATGTCTGTACTTCTAGTCCGTTTGGGCAAGGCTTCACGATACTACATACAACATAGAAGTGAGGCCTGGGTGTTACTATGATGACCGCCTTATTTCCAATGTGCTCACTAAAATATAAGAAAATATGTTGAAATAGGCATTGCACTGTCACTTACAAGATTTTCAAAAGTGTTTGTCAGTGCCTATAAAAATTGACTTTTTACGTTATTTTTTGCAAAAACAAAATTAGTTTAATATTTAAAAAAGTATCCGTGACTTATTTGCAGACATTAAGTGCATTTAATGATGTATTATATTAAAACAAAAGTTATTGTCTTTCGTGATATTTTATATACTGTGCAGGCCCTAGGCCCTACAAGCGTTAATTGTGAAAAGAAATTAACACTTGCTTGAATTAACACTTGCTTTAAATAATAAATTTAGATAATTAGCTAAATTATAGTTTAAAAACTATATACAGAAATAATAAAATCAATATTTTAAAATTTTAAAACTCTTTAGCTCCATTTAAACCATGCGAGTAAAATACAGACATTGTTTTGACTAATGTATCAGTGGTTAGCTTGACATGTTCAATAATTCTTTTAGAAAATTGTATATATATATATATATATATATATATATATATATATATATATATATATAGTTACTGTATATTTTAGAAATTGTACTATTGCCCAAGGCAAATTGCTTTTGGACTGATTAATATTTTTTTAGTATTATAACAAATTTAATCACATTTGAATTTATTACATTTAAATTTGGCCTAATAACTGACAATTTTTTCTAAAAAATAGAAAGACATTTTGTTTCGAATCGAACAATTATTTCGAACCTCTACACCGAACCGATCAGAATCATCGGGAAGCACAAGTATTACGATACATTCAGCGCTATCTATTGATAAAACTCGAAACTACGTGTTTACCAAAGAGTACTAAATACAGAACTATTGTTACAGTTTTAAAATTACAGAGGTCTGGAAGGATAGCATACTCGCTGGTCATACTGACTGTAGTATCTTATTAATTTACCTGGCATACTAAATTTATACACGTATATAATCTAGGTCTACACCTTGGTCACTATTTCATTCATAGAATTTTTTTTAAATAATCTAAATTTTTATTTAGTATGGTAGCTTATAATGCTCATTTCTACTTTTTCACTAAGCTAAACGAAGTATAGCGTATAAAAAGGAAATGTCGAAAAAATATATTTGAGATTTTTGAAGCTTTGCTTCTTTAGGCACGTTATAACACGTAAAAGCATTGGTTTCGCATCACGCTTGAACTGTATATGGTGAGTCATCGTACATATAGTTATAGCACTTTTTTGTTCTTACTTCAGTTACTATAAACCTTCTTAGAATATAATTATGACACTACGAACAACCTGAATATTGGTGAAACTAATGATAGGGCCTAATTATAATGCAAATAACTCAAATGATGTTGTTGAAACTGATAATAACAACATTAATAATAAAAATAATGTTGAAAATTAAGTAAGTTGAAATCCACGTAAATACTATGTGTAGCCTATATGTATACTGGACTTGCACAGCTCATCGTGTATTTTGACTGCCTAAATGAATAAACTTATAAAAATGTACATATATAAAAAACGTGTATTTATTAATTGATGTAGAGATTATAACATTATAAGAGAAAGATCTTGCCTATGACAATTTAACTTTACTTTAATAATCATTTTGGGGGATTACGAGTGCCGATAGATATTAAAACTAGGCTAATGTTAAAAAGCTCATATATTCTAAATTTAACACTTTAAAATTAATAAAAAGGTCTTTATTTTGTTATTTTGGTTTTATCTCGCAGATTATAAAATGAAAAATCTATAATCGAGTCAAAATAGTACTATCTATATTTAACTGTTAATGTCTTTAGATTCACAATTAGGTACCAAAAAAATTTATGAATTATATTTATACATCAATAATTCTACAATGTTATGAGCATATAGGCCTATGTTACTTTATACTCGTATAACAATTAGTGTGAGCAAAGTTTTTGTCAGCCAGTCCCTTGACTATCAAGTTTTTTAAAAAAATTTAATCGTTTTCAGGTTTTTATTTAAGAAAAAAGTGGATTTAGTCTGCCGTTTTAAGTGTCTGAGTACATTGTTAGACACTCAAATAAAATTACATAAAATATTCGATCGATTTTAATGAAATTTGACAAAATATTTCAATAGGTGTTATAGATTTTTTAAAACACTAGAGGACTCTCTCTCTCTCTCTCTCTCTCTCTCTCTCTATATATATATATATATATATATATATATATATATATATATATATATATATATATATATATATATATGAATTATTCCCCATTAATGGGCCGGTATTACGATGACAGGTCCAATAGGAATTCGCTAAAACCTTTTCCTATTGTAGGTAGTATTGTTTTATTAAAATACTTGCTTAAACAGTTTTCTCATGTCTGCTGTTTGTTTTCACTGACAACGAAATCTCCAAAATTTTAGTCTACTAGCATTACCCGTCGTAGCTTCGCCCACGAAACTTAAACTGTTTCAGTAATGTAATAATTAATTACTAATAATTTAGAAACATAAAAAAATATATAAATAAAAGCAATTTTATCTAAACTCGTGATTATTTTACAATGAATATGAAAAAAAATATTATAACATGAATATGTTTTTTTATTCAAATGTGTTCCATTCGAATTTAAGAAAATCTGATAAAAAATACTTTTCTCCAATATAAGCATTTATACCTCTTTTACATTTTGTCCTTTTAGGGGATAAATTCGGCGGGAATGCTGAATTACATGTATCATAATTTGTGTTTTAGAATATTTTGTTTACTTTTAAGAAAAGCCGATAAAAAATATTTTTCTCCAATGAAAACACTCTTTTTCTCCAAATATACCTCTTTTTTACATTTTAAAACTTTTAGGAAATGAAATAGGAAAAATGCCGAAATATGTGTTCCATTATTTGTGTTTCATAGCATATTTCTAGAATATGCTCTATGAAGCATATTCTAGAATTGCATATTCAAAACTCTCTGTATAGGCTATACGATCCAAAACAAATATTTTTTCAGTGCAAAATTGTATACCCCTTTTTTACATTTTCTACCCCATTTCAATCTCTTCAGGGGATGAGTTTTGAGAAATGGTGAACAATATATTTCATTACTTATATCTAAGAGTGACTATGTTACGTTTTAAGAAGGTCAGACGAAAAACATATTTTTCCAATATAAATTGTTGTACCTCATTTTTACCTCTTTAGGGGTTGAATATTGGAAAATTGTTTTTCAGTTCACCCCTACATGTGGTGGTGACCCTGAAAATTTGAAATATTTAGGTATTATAGTCTCGACTATACGTTGATTATTAAATTTTGGCTGGGTAATGGCGTCAAAATTGAAGGTTTGCAAAATCCTTTCTTAGTGCACCTTGTCATTGTTGTAAGAAGATACCTTGAAAATTTCAAGTCTATAACTATAATAGTATTGGCTGTACGTTGATTAATAAATTTGGACTGGGTAAGTAGTTTAATGACGTTAAAATCAATTTTTTGCAAAAATCCTTTCTTATTGCACGCCTATATGGTAACATAAATGTACCCTGAAAATTTCAAGTCGCTAGCTAAAATAGTTTTGGCTCTGCATTGATTGTGAATCAGTCAGTCAGTCATTTAGTCAGGACTTCTTTTATATATTAAGATTTAGTAATAAATGCATACTGTATTTAGAAAGCCTACGATTCAATTCAATATTACTCATCGCTAATGAAGGCACGGGCAGATGAAAACATCTGTAGACTACGCCGAACAAGGTGGCTGTGGAGTGTGGGCACAGCAATATGATTTCTAATCCTGAGAGTCGGTTTGCTTTACAAACAGCTGTTGACTTATTAATCAATTTGTACATTTCCCGAAGTGAAAGTCTCGTTGCTCTATTGAAATTAGCCTATTATTAGACTAAATTAATTTCTCAAATGTTTTACATAAATATAGTTGAGGCAATGCACAATTTTTTTTTATGTTCAAATAAAAAAATACTAGCTAACTAAAAATTGTTGGTCATATGAAGATACGTATTCACAACTTCTGAATACGTAGGACGTAAAAAAGTCGTACTGAAATTTTCTGGGAAAAAAACAAACCGGCAATAAGGAAGTGAAATATTTTGTAAGGCCCGGTTCTACAGTCTCCCGATAGATACCCGGCGGATAAATTTAAACTACGACAAATCCAGCCGATAGTGGGCCTATATCGTGTTCTACGAAAAGTTTTAATTTTATCTTCCCGATAACTGCCAGTAACTTATTTGCTAGATTTAAAATTTGCAACATAGGTTAGTACACTTGCTCAAATACGATTGATTGGACGATAGTAGTGACTACATAGAACTGTTCTTGAATATTGTAGGCCTACTAATATTATTGTGAATAAAAGTTCTGTTGTCTGTTCGTTGTTCTTGTGATTTTTGTATTATCGTTTCGGATAACAACACATCTTTTATTATTGCTTAATAACCTTATTTCACTGTTTAAACTGTAATTGAGACTAGTTTGCCTACAGTTTCTAATTTCTTAACTTAGATTAATTTTATTTGTTATTTGTAACCACCTACCATGTACTGCTATAAGAAATCCAACTTCCTAAAACTATCGAAAAATTCATTGTCATTCCAAAATTAAAAATGACAAATCCAGTTTTAAATACTTTATCTGGGATGAGCAAACAATTGAATTACTTTATTTCATTCATTTCTTTTTTTTAACGTCCATACTTTGTCAGTTTCAACGTAGTGAGGAGCCCCAGTAACCGCGTCTCGAACCCATGCCCTTAAGGTGCGCATTGCAGCCACCGAACCCTTCATAACAATTATGTTATGAACAATTATGTTAAACCGAACCCTGGTTTAACAATTAAGCATATTATCTACAGCTGTTACTATAAAGCACATTCCTTTCATTTATTGATGGGAGGTTATCTCTGTCTGGATTTTGAGCAGTTATCCTGACACTGTAGAACCTGGATTAAATCATACACACTATGGAATGTATCCAAGATTTTGCATTGCTGCAGAATTAATTGATGAATAGAATATGTTGTAATATTATCATCCCTACAATCGAATATAACCTAGGTTAATATGTTGGGTTTTGAATTGATGTTTGCCAAATAGAGTTACCTATTGGCCTACAATTATTTCTACCTAAATATTGTGATTGCGTAGGCCTAATTATAAAATTTCGAATTGTATAGCACTACCTTGTATTTTAAAAATATTTTCTAAATAAAATGGAATAGTACTGAATGATATTATAGTACAAATACTTTAAAGTAAACTAGTAGGCTATATTCCATTTCTAAGCCTAGAAAATTGTATTTTATATCCATTATCTTTTTTTATAACCATAGGTTAACAGATTGCCTAAATATCATCTGTTCATTAGTTAAATGAAAATTTAAGAGTAGGCAAAGTTTAAATTAAAAAATGGATTATCACAACTCTTATTATTAGTGAGGCAATAATCCTATTTAAGATTTTATATTTTAATAACTTAAGTAAGGTTATGTCTGCGCTAAAACTCGAACATATATGAAGAAACCCAAAATACAAATTTATAACAATTACTGTACAAAAATACAGGTTAAAAATATTTTAGTAGATAAAAATATTACCATTTTAGTACCTTCATTTCGCAGTTAACCTAAAAAATTATAGGTTATACATATTTAGTGTTCTTCAACTAAACGATAATCTATCGATAATCTACACTGAATACGTAGACTATAAAATAAGACAATCACATTATTATAAAAAAACACAAACTAACTATGGTTTGTTACACACATTATTTAACAAACTAAACATCTTTTTTTCAATCAACGAACAATTTAACTAATAGTTAAATCTAGCTGTATAAGTTTAAAAGCACTATACATAGTTCAAGAAAATGAAACTAGATGTCGCATATTGTCAAACAATATAACATTAGAATCAGTTTCGCTGAGATCTAGTTTTATTCGAAGATTTTTTTTATTCGAAGATCTAGTTTTATTTAAGGTTTTGCTGCTTAACTCATAAATAAAATACTTATTACTACTATCTCTCTTTTGTTTTTAAAGTCTGTAAACAAAATTAGCCAACCGAAAATTCCGGAACAATGTTCGTGTTTAAATGTTGTTCCAATGAGCTATTTTAGCAGCCATCATGAAGAAACCCAGAAACGGGACCTTGAAATGAGCACCGATTTTGATCTTAAAATCACTTTTTGAGGGATCGTTAAAATTTATTTATAAATAGTGTATGTTTGTGTTGGTACAAAAATTGATTATGGTAATAGCTTGAACGAAATCTTTAACCAGTAAAATTTCTTCAACAGTTTCAAGATGGCGGCTCTTTCAAATCTTTAAAAATCGATTTTGAACACAATTTTATCATCTTAATCAGCGATAAAAACTGCGTAAATTATCATTTTGAGTTTTCAAAATCCGTTGAAATTAATAATTTTTTTCACGGCGGTCAGGGTTCATTTTCGTATTTTCAGTGTAATTTGAAAGTTTAACATCCTAGTATATGCAGATTTTAATGGCGATTGTGAAATCAGAATATCATGAAAGTAAAAGATAAAGAAAAATAATTTTGGAAATTCGCTTCTAATACGTCAGCGAAGCAACTGGGTGCCAAGATTAGTTTGATTTTTCGCATAAACAGAATTTATAAGCAGTTATGAGTTAATTACTGCATTTAAAAGATTGAAAATACAAGTTTCTGACCGATTTTAAACATTAAGATTAGTCAATTTTTTTTTTATACTCTAAGCGATTGATCTTTGATCAACATTTTCCCCCAGTTTTGCTTAGACTCAAAATATTTACGAATAACTGACAAAAGTATTAAAAATATGGGGCTTTCGCAAAGCTCTTGAACAAACAGTAAATGTATGTGCTGCTAATTCCGCAGATATCGGAAATTTCAAAAAACTATTAAAACCAAACATTTTTAATTTCTTAAAACCTGCCTTACAGAGTTTTCTCAAAACTCCGTTAAGTTTAGAAGTGAAATATTTGAGCTGAATTAACAAATTTCGTTAGAACCGTTACAGCAAAATAAATATAGCCTAAAGTAGGCTTCCACAAACCACAACTTCAAAATATCTCGAAATCTGTAAGTAAGTGTAAAGAAATTAAATTAAAAAAGAAAGCGTTTTGGTAGACTCCACATGATTCCAAAACAGTTTCTATTAAAAACAAAAACCTATTACTGTCACATTTACTTTTTAACCTTCGTAAAACAGTATATTTTTCTACAAAACTAACAAAAAACAAGAAATACCGTTCGTGAAGACATTTTAGTTACCTTTTCGCCCAACAGGTGGAGTCGAACCACTCTGACGCTAATCAGCTGCAGGTTTGAAGCCTGCACTCCGGACCGCCGGAGATCAGCTGGGCGGCAACTACAAGGTCACAACTGCTATATCAGTCGCATTTGATAGCGTTATATATACTGAGAACTTATATTTTAAAACTTCATAACTTTAAAACTTAACGTCCAATCAACGCTAAATTTCGTAATCCAGTTAAACGTACAGTTTGCAATATTTTACATGTAATAAAATTTATTTGTATTAAATTTTGTAATTTTTCTGTCTATTTGAATCGAATGTTGTTATTGCATAAAGCTGTACACTGTAGCACTATTATTTCTTCAAAATAATTTATTATTTAATGCATATGGTGATATAGAATTCATGATACTAGCATTAATATAAGTTATGTAATTATTATAATAATGAATATCCGTTGTTGCTTTTATTAAAAATGTATAGTAAAGTAGTAATTACTATACAAGTAAATTAATAGGCTCGACAATGTTACTCTTACGCAACCTAGCGGAAAATAGGAAAACTACATAGTACGTTTATGAGTAGAAATAGAATGTTGTATTTATTTCCGCCCGATTTAATTTGTACTTTCTCACAAAAGATGCAGCAAAGAAAATATTATGATGGCCGTGAAAAAATCGATGTTGATGAATATATTTGTTTTTAGGTACTATGAGTCCAAATTAATACTTGATACTAATGCCTGTGTGAGTTTGCTTCTTTACGTAGCTTTTATCGCTGTGTAGAATACTGAAATTAAACCGGGTGATTTGATAAAATTTAATTTATTTGAAAAAAATTGTATTTTCTCACAATCAGCACTAACCATTTTAGTCAAAACTTGTTCAATTGTAGTCTTTAAAAAATATCATAGAAAATATTTTCAATTTTTTCATACACAAATTTAGGTCTAGAGCTATATGCACCATGAAGTGGAAAATCGACTATTTTCCAAAATCTGTTCATATCTTCTTTTTAAATTTTTGTCGTTATGAAGAAGATTTATAACTTAAACCAGTGTAGCTAATCTGAAATAAAGGACTCCATGGAAAATGTGGCTAGCCACAAGACCAGTCAGTTTGTTGCGTCTATGAACTTCGCATCTCAAGGTCGTAGGTTCGAGAAGCAGTTACTGTTGTTATTACTTACCCTTACCGTTAACGTCAACTCCTCGTCCTCATTAATATAATTGGCATAATTTTTAAAAAATCTGATATTTATATTGAGAAAAAATGGCAATTTTCAGGTTTTTTTGTAGTCGCATAACCTGATTTTTGAACGTTCATTAAAAACATGACATTCATACTTTATGCCAGTTAGTCTAATGAGGACACGAGATTAGTGTTAGCAGTAACGGTAAAGCAACTGGCATTACAGATGCTAACATTATCAAAGAACTGATAACATTTTTCACACAGATAGTCTTATTTCACTTATTTATCTAATAGTGAATGGCTGAGTTTAACTGTTACTAACTGTGAACTGTAAACTGAAATCTGTTCCACAAATCCTGTATCTACCAACCTGACACCAACTAGGCTATTTGGTGATGCTCAACATATATCACACCAACTGTGAACTGTGAAATTTCACAGTTGACATTTTCGTTAGTACAGAATTACTGAGAAGAGATAAATACTGGTACTACTAACTGCGCGCACACCACAGCTCTCTCCCGCCAGATTGAGCTTTGTGTTGGTGTTATATAGCGTATGTTTTTTGTACAAGTAGTTTTAGAATTTTGTAAATAAATAGGTACCATTAATAGCAGATTTTTTTTTTTTCAAATTTATATTAGCCTTTATGAAAACTCAATAGCTATATAACATGCCAGCCATGAGCATTATTTCACAGTTCACAGTTATTCACAGTTTTTGTTTAACGGTTATTGAGAAGTAGCAGTAACAGTTTTCATAGATACAAATATTTCACAGATGGTATCATGTCTAACGGGATGAACTGTGGTAAGAACTTTGAGATGCGCAGTTCACAGACGCAGCAGACTGACCGGGGCTTTGTCCACATCGATTACCGAACCCTTTGACTAGTATACAGTATACTGTATAATATATATTTGTGTGTGTGTGTATGTGTGTGTGTAACCTTTTAGTACGTTTTGTTTCGTATTGTTTCGAAACAGAAGGGCTACATATAAGCTAAATTTAATAAGTCTTTAATGATTAAAAATTATTAATACTAGTTTTGAGAATGTCTTTGTTTACTTTAAGTGGCTCTGGTCACAAACATTGCTACAAAAACATTTTTTTTAACGAAAAACGTTTTTCAGAAATTTGAACGAACTGAACAAACTTCCAATTTTACCCAAAACCAGTCAATTTGTTCAGCCTTCAACCAACAATAACCAATTTGTTCGCGATTATTGACTACCATACTTTCTTCGTACTTCATATAACAACGCAACACTAATGTAATGAGCCCTAACTGCTACGGAAGCCAAGTGAATACAGTTGCATTACAAAGTTAATTGACCAATAGGAAGGCAATGAGCCAAAATATAGCTTCGAAGCGGTACAAGTGCGACCAACCCTACTTGACAATAGGCCTTCAGTACGATCATTTTGAACTTTCATTTTCTACTTTTAAGCCACGGATGCATATGTCTTTATTTTAGTTCAGTCCATCTGTCAATTGTAAATCGAAAAATTATTAAACTTGGTAATTTTGTACAGTAAACCTAGAAACACAAAATTTTAAAAATTTGGAAATGTTTTAATTTTAACACAGCTCAAGGAAGTTGGCAAATTATGTTGTACAGTTATGGCTTTTGAGAAAAGGATTGAAAATTCTGCAAATTTCCCTGTGTAATCTATCTACTGTAGGCATATTTAAAAATTGATAAAAGCTAATATGGTGCAAGTCCGGGCCGTTTTACCCGACCGATTTGCCTTAAAATTCGCTTAAAATTTTATTTGACGTACATTAAGTTATTGAGTCTATAATACATACAAATCTCACTGCATATGAAATTGAGTGACTGAAATTGGAGAACGCTATCTATGAAAAGGGTAATGTACAATTTTACAGATTCCAGATGGGCAGGTGGTAGAAAAAGAGTTCAGAGCGCTCTGATGTCGGGTTTTGGTACTACGTGCATTTTACCTTTCATTCTGGCATCCTGATTTTAACTCTGGATGGGAGCTCTATATACTATAGACTCAAGGTTCATCTCGGAATGTAGCACATATTCTTGATGTTTACATTTATGTTTAGGCAAATTGTACTAAACTGCGAAATTTTTTTTAATTTTGAAAATTTTGAAAATGCAAAACATGAATACATATTTAACAATAAGTTTAATAATAATAATATTAAACAATCAAATAATAATGGGGCTCGGCTACAATGCACCGTATAACTGAAGTAATAATTATCTTTTACAGTATAATGTTCATTAATAATGATCAGTTCGGCCTAAAAATAGTAAACAAATACTTATCTGAGTCTACCAATACACGTCTCTTGATATACACGAATTATTGTGGCACGTGTACTTGCTTATCTATATTTTCTTATGATCACAGCTAGTTACAATAATTCAGAGATATTCATATATTTGTTCTTACAAGTTTCCTTCTTGGCTTTATCTTGACTTACTAAACACTCATAAAGTAATGCTGTTCTTTTACAATTAACACACAAATGTGTTTTGTATGTGGTCTCAACAAAGTATTTCTAAGTATAAAAACCTCCTGTGTTAGGTCAAAAATTGTATTTGTTCCAAATGTTTGCTTTGTTTTAGTAAAGGAATTAGTGGAAGTCGGGTATAACGATTTTAACGAAATTCTGAAGTAAATATGTAGGTCGCTGTCTTTGCAAAAACCAAGTTTGGCATTTACAAAAAAAACATTTTTAAATCAGTCCGATTTCTCAAAGTCTGTTCGTTAGAAATCATTGTAATTCTGGCCACGTATAGGCCTATTGGAATATTTTATACTCAAGCAATTTTCAAACGTACGAAATTTACGGTCCAAAAATAAATCGAAACACGAACATATATCTCGTGACCGCTATCGGAGTTTCTTCTTTTCTTTCCAACCATAATTTTTCTTAGTTAAAAAATTACATTGAGTTTAGTGAATCAGTCACATTCTCCTCATATGCGATCAATTGAACAAACTCTCATCGAACAAACACAATAAATTAGATCGACTTAATGAAGTTTATTTGATAACTTCCGGACCAGATTTTTTGGGAAACAGCAACATGACTTTTATTTTAACTTATTTTGTCCTCTATTTAAATATAAATTCACTATTAATTGTTTTAACGGGCAAATATGTGATTTCAGTACACATATCACAGATTTATTTTAATTTGGAATTACGAACATACCATCGACTCCTGCACACGCTCCTGATTTCAACGCCACATGATCCTGCATGCATGTCACCTTTCAGTACCCCTCGGTTTTCCGTTAGCCGTCCCTTCAATCCCGGATCTCCGTGGTTTTCCTTGTAGCTTTTATCATGAACACTTCTGGGTAGGACCATCGAAAAACACAGTTTCAGGGCTTCATTCGTTCATTACATGTCCTTGCAGTTGCTTCGTCTGTCAGTGGTGAAAAACCTGCTTCATGAGGCGCCATCATTTCCCGTATTTGACCCCGCAGGGGGTGCAGACTAGCTGCACCCATTGAGAGTATTTAGACGTCCCTCGCGGTACCCGAGTCTAACACATACTTACACTTACAGCACTACACTTAAAACTTTAATACTTTACACTCACACTTACATTTAGGGAGGCGATAATAGCCTTAATGTGTTTTTCGCCTTAAAATAACAACAACAAAAATCCCCGTGTTTGAACATTTTGAATATTTACCAGTCGAGAAGTTCCCTCCCATCTCCTTCGACTGCAGTTACCTTCATCTCAACCGCGTTAATACATCGATAAGATCAAACCCCGTAAGATCCTTTTATTGCCTACCGAAATATAGGCTGTTCTAACCAAGCCATTCCATAAACAGCTTATTAAGCCTACATAATTGTGTAAAAAATCCTGTTTTTACTTCCTCCCTATACGAAATATAAAGAAAGTTTGAGATGATAAAAAAAAATAGTTTTGGCTTCCAACACCCACTTTAGGTTGTTCAGTTTTAACAATGTTTATAAAATTTTACTCAAATATAATGCGTAGTGCCTTAATAAAAAGTGTTAAGTTGTAAAAGTGGTTCAACAAATGTTGCTAGAATTTTGGTCACACTTTAAGATTCCTTATTAGTTAAAAAATCTTAGTGTAAAAAAAATTGAAAAAAGAAAGTATATAAGCCTTTCCTTGTATGTACTTGTATGTATAAATAAACCCTGACCGCCGTCGGACTTTCCACAGTAACTAAAACTTTACCCAACATTTAATGCTCATATATAATAGTTATATATATATATATATATATATATATATATATATATATAGCTATATATATGCTCATATATAATAGTCCAAAATTTCAGTTAAATCTGAAGAATTTTTGTAAAAAGAGGTCAAATTTCCTGTTTTTCCTGTAATTTCCAAACCGTATTTTATGGGTGAAGTAATTGAATGTGAGAAAATTTGTATAGAATTTATTTTAACACTACTAGCCTATAAGTTATATTTTTATAATCAAATTTAAATAATCACATTCTCGCTGCCGTGTTAGAAACCAATTTTCAAAAATTAATAACATTGTTACTTTATGACGGCATGTTCATGTTATGAAACATGTCGGTATTTGACACAGAAACTGATTTTAGTAATATTTATCTGATAACAAGTTCGTTATCACATCTAGAAATCAGCCGCCTCGGTGGCCTAGTTGATAGCGTACTAGGCTTTCACCCCGAGGACCCGGGTTCGATTCCCGGCCAGGGCTTGGCATTTTCATACGCTATAAATCATCCCACCGTCTACATTAGCCCAAGTGTGAACAATAGTCGGGCACACAAAAAAAAACATAGAAATCTGTTTTTAAATTGACTTAAATTCATTTAAAAAGTTTACTTTTTACCTTACATTGTTTCAAAACCTAAAACCACCTTAATTAACATTATAGTTTCTATAATATTTGCATTTTAAACTTTCAAATTTCACTGATAATACGACAGTCGTTGAGCTAATTTTTCGTATGTTCAAAAAAACAAAATAACCCATTAATTTGAATTTTTATGTTTAAAGCATACCTGCTTTCATTTAAGCCACCATTTTTAAAATAAAAAAGTGTTCATCAAACATATATTTCCAGTTTTTAGCTCATATATTAAAAAAACCAAACTGATATAGCCTATGGGCACACCGACAGACTATCCTTGGTTTCACCAAAATATCAGTTACTAAAATTCAAAATGGCAGGATTGCTACGTGGTATGGTAAACACAAAGACAAAGACGCATATAGAAGCCCGGATCATTAGCCTAAGAGCTAGGGTGAAGGCACCCCCGGCGTGCTTCAAGTGACCAACCTGGAACCCATGCTGTTTCTCAATATCCCGAGCCACATGCCGCGTACAGCTAATATCCTACATAATGAGTCCCTATCAGCCACCTGATTAACCCGAACACTAACGATTGTGTTTCATCAAAATCCACTGCGTTCAATTTGTTTTTGGAGAGTTCGTTTTAATAGAATCGCTTGAGGGCATTAACAAGGAAATGCGTTTCGTTTCTTGTGAAAAAGATAGAATGATAGGTTGGTAAGAATGATTTTAGATTTATTTTCTTATACAAAACTTTAGGGTGTAGGCGTGTAATTTACTTTCTCATTTGCAGCCGATGTAACAGAGACAGTTTTGAGATGGACCCAAAAATTAGAATCGAATATTCGTTTTGAATTCTCTGAGCTTAAGAGACGTTTAAAAGTTTTTTTTTTAAATGACTGTATAGTGTACATTAAATTTAAATAAAGTTGGATTGAAACGGTAATAAAAGAATTTTGTGTGTGGAATAACTTCTAATGTGAGATAAACATTCATGAGGGAATTTGTGGTGATAGGGCGAGTTGGAGGAACTTGATGGAAAACTAGACCAGAAAAGATGCGAATATATTTGTAATACAGTATCAAATATTTATGCCTACTATTATAATTATTAAAATATACAGTGCCAGTCTTAGCCTTCTGAACAGGTCGGGCAAAATTTACTGTGGCGCCTATGTAAAGGACGCGTTTTTCTGGTATCTAATAAAAATGTGTGTACTCGTACATATACTTTTTAAATAAATTTGAAAATCATTTATTGAATATAATTATAATTATTATTATTGTAAAAATAACATTTATTGAAATATAATATTATAATTTATTATAATATTATTATATTATTGATAATTTTAAAAACCTAGACAGCGGTGCTCTGAGCTAGCGCCCTCGGACTTTTGTGGATCGGTGCCTAGTATTAATAGTATAGATGGTTTCCCAACAGGCCCTTGGTAGCCCCAAGGCACAGGCTATCGAAAACCCAGTCAACTGTTAAAATCCATGGTGCACGATTACCCCTATACTTGAACTAGAAGCAATATAAACACAAACAACCAACCACGCCAACTGTTTGATATCAGTTGATTATTCCCTTAATATTCGCTACCAGCTGTCGCATTAAAATTGTGTCTATCGATCTATTTCAATAGCAAATCAGAAATTTATGAAACTTGACTAATTTGACAATAAGCGGGTGCTTAGGACGTAAACATATGTTATAACTGTTTGTTGTTGTTTTTTTTAATTCATATGGCCGTTATTACTAAATATTGAAATAGAAGTAAACGGTGTAAAATATTGTACAAATTTTCTCACATTATTTAAAAAGGAAGTCGAACGAAGCTCTTAAACGCTCAAATAAAATCAATGTGTTACATTGTCCCACAAAATCCGGAGCAGAAGCTAGTGACAAAACACCAGAAAGTCTGCAAGAAAGAACATATTAAATGGCCTAAATTTCTCAAAATTTGCCCGTCAGATAATGTTTATATATGAATACGAATTTTTTTAAAATCTATCGAAACTAAAAATATGAACAATAACAGTTTTTTTCGATTAACTCTTGACTATAAATTATATTTATTTCAAATTTGGTACTCTGATTAAGGTTATGTAACCAAAATTTGAGCAAAATCTAACGAGGTTCTTGTGAATAATATTACGACGATTTTTCAATAAACCGATGATCTTCAGATTTGTGCACAGTTAAAATCAAATTTGTGGTCTTGGACGCAGACTCGGGGGACTTATATTATTCATTAAAATATTATACGTCATACAGTGAGAAAGTACAAAGGAAATAGGTATGAGCCATAACTTACATACAAAACTTTAACAAAATCGTTTCAAAAAGGGACTTGTTTAAAACAAAAATTTACCTAGAAACTATTTTCTTAAAAAAGCTTTCTCTAAACTAAGTATAACCAGAAACGGATCTTCTCGGATAAATTAGATGAATGTCATTCGATTGAACATCCATTTTGAATCTTTTCATTTGGACCTACATTACAGCTACTGCCATAATGTCTTTGTTTAGGCGTAAGATTTGCGTCTTCACATTTAGAAGGCTTCACCGGAAACCGCTAAGACAGAGGTCAGACTATTTCCGGTTTCAACATAACTTGATACTTTTAAACACGGATTTATTTTCACGCACTACTAAAGAATCTATGACTTGTAATAGCGCAAGCACAGGGTAAGGTACATAGTTAAATTATCATTTAAACTAATTAACTGCGAGATCAAGGTGGCCGTTTCTTAACGACGAGAAAAACCACCTGGCACACGAATTTTGGAGGCGCCGGATTGAAAATGGTTTTGTTATTTTCAGACCTATCTAGTAAAAATTAAATAAATAATGCAGAAATATTGTACATACTTCCTCTAATTGAATTTACAATATTAAAACTTATGAATTATAAGATTAGAACTATATCAATTTAAAAGTGTTGACTATAGGATGTGTATATCTATAGTGTATATCTATTCAAAAATTCTGATAAAAATGACTCAAAAAATCAGCAGTAATATAATTTTTTTCAATCATTTTTATATATACTGCACCTATAAAAGTCAAATACAACTCAACTGATTGAACCAAATTTGAAATAAAAGCGAAAGGGTTGTAATTAAAATAAGAAACTAACAATAATTAAATCTGATAAACATGACTCGATTTTCTTTTTTGTTTTGTTTTTTTACAAACCATTATTTTTGCCTTTCATAACTTCTGCACACTGATTTGAGTTATTGTGAATTACAATTCGAGAAAAACCTGCCAAGCCGATTTTGAAAAAAATCATGTTTAGATTGTTACCACTGCCATTGTTTTGTCGATAACTTGCGAACCACAATTGTTTGGGGGTAATATGTCTTGTACAGACATATCCTATCTGAATGATATGTCTGCTTTTCCCTTAGCGTTAACACTGATCCTGCATTCTCATTGATCTAACTGGCATAAAGTAATGATGTTAAAAAAAAAGTTTGTGAATTAACCAAGTTAATGTGATTCATGTCAACCACAGGTATCACAGACAGCATAAGGAAATAGACTGTATAATTTGAGATGCTAAAGATAGAGTACTGCAATTACTTAATAGCAATAAGGTAAGACAACAACTCAATGCTGTTTAGATTGTATTAGGCCTACAGAAAATCACAAAACTACAGTACTGCAAAAAGTTATTTATTTATAAAGTAAGCATACTTCCATTATATTTACAATAAAAATTAAATGAAGTTACATTAATACTACAAAAGGACATTGTGTTAACCAAATTTATAAAATTATAAGAACTATTAATAAACCTCACTTCAATACAGGATATATTCAACACACTTTGCAATCATTCATTTTCTGTATGCATTTTGAAAAAGTTCTCTGTTTGCCTCATTCCTCAACACTATATTACGTAGATGCCAGTTTTTGGTTTAGGCTCAGATAAAATGGAACGGCGTTGCTTAATCGAAAATCAGTTAATCACAGTTCTACTGTGTGTGCACACAAGTGTTTATATATGTGTACAGAGTGTGTATATGTTGTGTATTCCTTTATAGATGAAAGTGTCAAATAGGATTTTTGGCAAAATTAAGGAACAATGTTTCTTCTGAAGACAGAACTAACAACAAATGTACACCAATTAAGAACAACTACAAGTTTCATAATTTTGCAATTTACTGAGAGATGGCTGTTAAAACAAAATAATAGGCTAACACTAATTAAATACTGAAATTCGGCACAAATTTTACATCAATCAGAATCTTTATCTTTCTTGCTTGGGTACTCACGACTTGGGTAGATCTAGGTGGCATAGAACGCGAGGCATTGTTGAACATTTCATCCCATTATGTTACATTCATCGCGGCCTAATGGATTGTCGAGTGTACTCCAACACTTCCGCAGTATCTAGTCAGCAGTGGAGAAAAGGGGTGTTGTGATGGAAACAATGCACCCCTCGCAACCATGGTCAAGAGCTGAATTCAACTCTTCCTGACTAAACTGTAATCCTTTTAGAAAATCAATACAAAATGTAGCCTACAAAGAACGTAACGGCAAGGAAATTTTCTAAAATAATAACTAAATTCTCAAAATTAGTTCCCTCACATAGGGGTAATTAATCAAGAGTAAAGTAAAAGATATAAATAGGCTCTGACTGCTACAGGAGATTGTTTCCTTAATATACAGTACTGATAAACTGTACAATTCTTTTATTTCATAATTGCTATACTGACTTCAGTTACAAATCTTTATATTTTATACCTGAAACAATTTTGAGAAATTAGTCCAATTTTTAATTTTTTTTTGTTAGATATTTTTTGAACCAGGTGTTTTGCGGAAATGGAAACACATACATATGTTTTAACTTGATTCTTACATGTTTCATTTAAAATAATTTGTTTTAATGTTAAAAAAATTGTGCAATATTAATGTACCATTAACTTGTATGTGAATTCATGTTTAAATTAAATTAATGAATTGTTTAAAATTATAGGGAAATTTTTTAAAAATATATTTTCTCAAATAAATGCTTTAATGATTTCAATAAATTTGTTTCAAATGTAGCCATTATGCACTTAAAGAAAATGTATGAGGTATCAAAAAATCTACTTTAGTTTTATAACATATATATATTTTTATTATTTTATTTTTCTCACAAATTGTAAATTTGTTACATTAATTTCAATTTGTACAAAAGTTTAGCAAAATCTGTTGTGCCAACTTTAAGAATTTTAACCTGCTTACATTATTCAGTCATCGGTAGAGCACAAAAACATTTTGTTTGTGTGTTAGGAATGCCATTTGAACAGGTTTCATGAAAACTATGAAAGCCCGTTATCAGAAAATGTTTTATGGACTTCAATTATTTTTAGGTACTTGATTACAAAATAATATTTTTCAATATCCTTATATTTATAAGGCTGTTTGTCAAAAAGGTTGCCTGAGACATTCCTAACATAGCTCAACTAATACCTTTTCAAAATTAAATGTTCCACATCTATATATTTCCTTCATCCATTATTCGTGTTCAGTCCATTAAAACAATTTGAACAAAATTACAGTATATACGAAACAATAGGTTCTACAGAAGTCAAGAGCGGAGGGAAGAGAAGTTGAAGTATTTAATGTTCTATAGTCGAGTGCTCCTCTTGACAACTCCTCTACCTCCCCTCTGACCTATATTGTATGAAACTCCTATCATTCAGTAATTTTAAGTATTCAGAAAATATTGGAAATATTATTTTCAATAAAGTATCTATTAATATTTATAAATATTAAAATCAGTTTACTTGAATGGTGGTAGGTGTCGAAACTATCACTAACAAAAAGTTATTTATAATTACAGCACTTTATTATAAATAGATACATACATTAAATATTGTGAATTTTACATACAATGTGCAACTTTTTGTAGAAAAATAGCTATGCATCAGTCATGTAGTAAGAATAACACTTGATTTTGAGCCTTGAAATTTGCATCAATCATGCCTTTAGAATCATTATAAGCTCAGTAAATCAATCATTTCCAAAAAATATGGTGACATAGTGAGCCAGATAAAAAAATTCTAATATCACAGAGTATGATTGAAACACTGCTGAATTAAATTGAAAGATGCGATACAACTAAATTAATGCACTGTAAAATTGTAAACCATGGCTCTGTAATACCATATCTAAACAGTTAATATTACAATTCAGTTGTAATATACATTTTTTTAAATTATTATTTAGTTTACTTAAAACGATTTTTGTTTAAATTTAAAAAAAATACACACTGGAATGTAAACAATCTTTGAATAAGTGAATGATTTTGTAGGGTTAATACTGCAATACGACCTTTGTAGATCGATTATACCCTGATTATATTGCCGAGATGCTGAGTTACAATGTCTTCTCCACTCCAATCTTTTCATAACGCCATATTCAATGGTAACTTCTAGGATTTGAAGGGGATACAAAGTAGGTAACCCCTACTTTGCTCTGCCGATTGCCTTTCAATTTTTCTTTCCCTTTACCTATATTACGGAGGTTTTGCTAAATCTGACCAATCTTTTTGTTGTGTGCAGAGATCCAGCTCAATCTATTTTACGTTCTTATTTATAAGTAAGTAAGTTTTCCTACAGGAACACCCACAAGTAGCTAGAGAAATGAGATCCGCACATACAGAGCCCTGCTTGCATGGGTAAGGCTAAGGTATACTGGGAGGTCGCTAGGTCTCCGTCTGATACACCACTAAGTCAGTGTTCATTCACTCCATCAGAACGGGTCACTTTAAACTTTAGATTTAGTCAAGCTATGAAGAGTAGTAACTGTTTGTGTGTATGTGCGTGTGCAAGTGCGTATGTATGTCTTGTATAGAAGAATGAGTGTAGTATGAGCTAGAGGTATGGTGGGATTGCTAAGCCCATCAGCTGCCTCTGCCAGAAAAAATCTTAGATTATTCTGCCATGGAATCGTGAAAGCCACATCTTAATTCGATGTTGTAGCCTGTTTTAATGAGTCTACTGTTCAATCTCATTTAGCACTGCAGGACTGGTTACAACATAATAATATTATATCAATTAGGATCAGGAAGAAAGAGGACTTGTATGATTAAAGGTTGTCAAAGAGATAAAACAACAATATATAACCTATATTATATTTTAATATTAATCTTTATCTAAGCGAGTCCAATTCTGTTTGTATTCTTTCTAAGGTATTGTAAAAAGCAACAAGACCTTCTTTATCCAAATCTAATACTGTATTGCCAGATTTGTTATCGTCATGTTTTAATTTAAGTTCTATAACTGCTCGGGGCTCCAACTGTTGTCCACTCTTATCACTAGATGTAGTTAGATTCAACTGCCAACTAACACCTTCCAACTGAAATATACTTATTAATCAGTTCTTAAACAAAATTTACTTTCCACTGTCTTTATAACATTTTCATTACTTTGGATTATTGTAAAATAATGGAATTCTAAAATTACTTTTTCATATACAGCAGACTCTCAATTATCCGCAATATTGGGTGGTACAAACATCACAGATAGGATAATCCACAAATAGGTTAAAAATATCAAGTAAATAGTAAAAACTCAACTTTTTATATAAACATGAACTTTATATTTTATATTTAGAATACACTACAATACGAAGAAATAAAAAACTACATCAATTGAAAGTTATTGACAGTACTGCATAATTGAAAAATTTTGAGAACAAAGTAAAATACTTTAATGTATAAGAATATTGTATTTTTATATGTGCATACATTAACTATGAAGTAATGTTTTGAAATTTTGTAAACTAGGTTACAGTATATTTTTTCTCAAAATAATCAGTGACGTGTTGGTTATCCTGTAACAAAATACTTTTTTTAACACGAAAACATATCACATGTTTTTTGCATAGTAAGGCATCTGTTCCTTAAACTAATGCAGCAGTCAATAAAAATCATTCGTCTCTGCACAGCTGTAGGTTCCTTCTTTTGACTTTCACTTTAATTTTTCTTTATCTTTGATGTTTAAAATACTGTATAGAGCTGAACGTTAGACCTACAGTTGGTATGTATATATCTTACTGTATTGTACTATAAAATACAATAGTAGACTTGCATGAAATAATTAAGATGATTTTTTTTTTGTTGCTATATTCACGAAATAAATATAGTGATAATTTGTTCTCACAAATTTTGCAAAAAATATTATTTATTAATACAATTGTTTTCCCTTTAGGACCATGCGGATAATCGGGAATCTGCTATATTATATTTTTTCAACACAATCCACATTATTCTACACCTACATTCTGTAATAACCAATTTAAAAATAAGCTAGTTTTTCAGTTATCTCTTTTTGTTAAGTGTACAACCTAGGTGGAAATAATAAAACTAAAAGGTGTAACAATAAATTTATTTTACTTCCAATGAAGCTTGTACTTCCCTTAACTAGTTCAAAAGAGCAATAGAAATATAAGGTTTAGATAAAACAAAATAAAGATTTGCATACGTGTGATGAAATGTCCAAACAAATAAAGCTGAGATGAATGAAGTGATACCACAAAGTTCATAGAATGTTCACAGTACATCAATACGTAGAAACAATGAGACAGCATAAACATGGCAATCACTCAAATGGATTTTTCGAATCTACAGCTTGTTAACGGTTTCATAGTCAAATTTTTTTAAAAATTTCACGGAGATAATTACATCCAGGGACATACTTGACCAGTAAATTAAAGAACCATTCGGATAAGTTTCTTGAATTACCTTAGAATATCTGACAAATCAATAGTAAAACTAGCTTTAAAATTCTAATTCTAGCACCGCTTTCTACAGAATATGTCTGCTTTTATAGAACGTAACAGTAAAATTTCTTGGCATTATATAAACAGCTTCATTGCTCGCTGTACATGACATGTGTTCAGGAACAGGCTATTATTGGACTACATGAACATGATGCATAAACAAGAGCCCAAAGTCTTTTCCTTTTTTTTAATTAATATTTACCTTATGTTGAAAAGGGTATATTATTGCAACTTAAACAATTGCTGACAATAAAAACATAATTTTATATAACTGAAATAGCAAGAATATAGTTTGTGAAAATACTTACATGCACAAAGTCTACAGCTAAGCTGTAGCAATTTTGCAATAATGTAGTATTTCATGTCATGTAATAGTGTATTTCTTTCGATGAGTGATGGAACGTGAGTTGATTTTTGACAATACAATAACCGAGTGGAACCCGTAATCAAGAGAATACCTAAGATACTGGTCCATAATGTCTAAAAACAATAGTATATACAAAGTTAATAATATAGCCTGTGGTCTATAATGACAAGTCACCACTAACAGGTGCCATTCTGACTGGATTGTTAAAAGTTTACAACAGCTCCAGTTTAATATACTGATGACAGTTTTCTTCTGAAAAACTTTAACAAACTGTAGGTAATAAGAATTCATGCCCATACTAAAGAATAATGCAACCACCAAAATTCAATCAAATAGCACAATCAGATATATCAATAACCCACAAGTGTTTCTACTTATAAAGTTACACACACCACTCTTCCCATAGAGCGCAATATTCTGTTGTGAATAATGCAATTAATCTTATCCGCATTACTGCGATCCAAATTGTCTTTTGGATTTGAAATAGTTCTTTAGCTAAATTCTGCCACTCGAAACTACTTTTAATTTTCTTTTGAAAGGTTTTCATCACATTTATAAAAGTCTGAATTTTCAGAATTTAACACCAAAATTCATGATTTCATGGTTCAGCTTTCACCTCTACGATAACTCTTTATAGACTCTGACCCAAGCTAGCTGAATTTAGAAGGAAGAACACGAGAATTGCTTTTGTAGTTAATGAACCTGTGTTTCTAATATTGTTTCAAATCCCAGATATTACTTGATCAGTAAAACAAACGTTAAGATCTAAAAATATTTTTCCTCAAAGACCATACACATTTACTGACTGTTAGTTTTGACTTCTCTCTTTTTTAAAACAATTGTCACCATTTTTTTAAACAAAACAAATATTGAAAGAAACTTGTAAAAAACATCAATAAATAAGTAATATAAAAACAGCTGTTATAAAAAACAATTAACAAAAACTGTACACTTTAAGAAAAAAATAGTTGAAATAAATCTTTAATGGCAAATCAGTTCAAGACAGCCTTGGGCTTTTTCTCAAGTTTCCTCTGGAATGATATAGCAATTGCTTTGATAAAGGATTTTTTTAAACAGTATTTTATTGAATATGCTCATATGATTTAGAGCACCTCTTAATTTACCACTGGAGGTAACTACTAGACACATTAAAACAACCTATGTAATGTCTGCACAATTTGTTTTACACTAGAACGACTTCAGATCTTTATGTTCATATTGAATTAATTACCTGAACTGGATGTATAGACTTTTGTCTGAGCTTGTTCACAACGCCTTTTGCATGATTTGTCCAAATATGAACAAACGCTTCAGCTTTTTCTTCGTCCAATTTCAGAGACTCAACCAAATGCCTATGAAGTATTGCAGGTTTTGTTACATTATAAGCAGCCTAAAACAAGTGAATTAAAAGGAATGTATTTACCAATATAGTCAATCTACTTGTTGGTTTTTCTTTGTAATATATTACTTTTTCTAAAGTATATATTTCTAACATAAATATTATTTGAACATCTGTAATTATTGTTTACAAAATTAGGTATATATGCAGGGCAGGTTGTTTTCGATTTTTCAGTAATTTTTTTGCAAAAACACAGTATTACATGTTTAAAAGCAATAATATAAAAGCATGGAGAGAATGATAAAAATCTAAAATTAAAATGACCCACATAACCTCAAAATTGCTACCGCATGAAAGTAGCTACTGTATTTTTGATTACTACAACTATAAAAACACCTTTTTTAAAAAAAATAGACCTAACTAACATGGTTGTTGGATGAAAAACCTATTTAATTAAACTAGTTACATGTAACATGTTTTTAATTTCTAAAACAATACAAAAAATATTTTAAAAAAAATATATATATATATATATATATATATATATATATATATATATATATATACTGTGACCTAACTGACATGATATTGGAGTGAAAAACTTACTTAACTAAACTTTTACAGATAATGTTTTTTTGCCACACTTCGAAACACAAATACAATTCTTTTAAAGTGCTAGAAGAAAATCGACAACACGACCGTAATCCCAACCTAGACACACAAAAGTAGGCAAATCGCAAAGTTCACAAATAACCAAGGCCATTTTAACAATCTTTCCATTACAACAACAAACAAATCATTAATTCTTAACGTTTAGAATATGTTTAGAATCTAACATTTAGAATGTCAGAATGTACAAGCTGCATGACTGGTAAATTCATGTATGAAATTTAGTATGATCAATGCAATTTAAACACAAATGACATCACAATATAGTTCTGTAAAAAATGGTATAAAATCATAGTAATCTTTAAAAAAATATTATTTTCCGCAGGTGAATATGTGTTAATTACATAATAAAGTATACAATAAAACAAAAACAATTTCACTATTTGAAAAAAACAACCTATATTGCATAAATACACTGCATTTCTTTTTTTTAAAGAATAATAGATATAATAATAATAAAATAATAGTAGTAGTAGCAGAATAATTGTTTAGCAAGTTTTGTTATTAATAATAAAATTAAACAATTAGAATTTATTAGAAAAATAAAACAAAGCCTAACAAGGCCTACTATCTCGAGTTGTTCGTGTTATGTTAGTTCTATAAAGCCAAAGCAATAGGTTACAATCACCTGAGTAATAATTAATGTTGACGTATCCAGCAACAGATTTAATTCAGTCTGATCGATAGACAGTGTAGAAAGTAGTTTTTCTTCTTCATCATCATTAAAAGCTTTCAGTTCATCACCACTGGTTTGCATAGACTGAGCAATTCTTTTTAAGATCAGAACTAATTTTTTCGTATCCACTTTATTAATAACATCCAAACCAAGCTGTAAACTAAAAGTAATAATTATAAGTTGAAACAATTCAAAATATCATTGTGAAAAATAGAATGAAGGTTTTTGCCTTTAATTTGTTACTGAACTAGGCTATACATTATCATAATGCAAAAATGATGATTAGCTTATACAGTAGAACCTTGATAAACCAACAAACAGTTATTTTTGTCTTGTTTATTTATTGGCATTTACAAAACATCTTTTTTGTAATTTCTTCAATTCCATCCATCAGATTACCTGGATTAGTCACTTGTTGCAGGAGAAGTGCTATGCTGTAAAGACACATAAGTGTTGCTTGTTGCTGTTTTGTGGTGATAAGGATAGTGGCACAGTTCCAATATCTTCATTCGACAATTCATAATGTAAAACAAAGATTTGCCTAATGAGCTATAATCTAAAATCTACAAGTGGTGTTTTCATGCAAATATTGACAGCGCCTGTCAATACGGCCTCATTGATGCTGTCTAATCATCACACTAGACTGCTTCAGATTTAACCTTCTCAGAACTGAACACTTTGCTAATCATATATTTCCACAACATTTTCAAGAATTATATAAAAAATAATGTTCTGTGTTACAAAAAAAGATTTCCTTTATCGTTTTATAGCACTTTATTTTTCAGGCTTTTTATTATTTCTAAACCCATTTAAATACATATTTATGTATTTAAATATTGTGAATATTGATACAGCAATAATTGTGAAATTGATACAGAAACATTACAGATTCGTTTCAACCGGCGAGCCAATGCTCATCACAAGCAAAAGGCTACAAAACTGCGGTAGGTTTATATCTGCCTAATTGACACTGCTTACTAAGGTTAGTACTTTTTTAGAAATATTGCTTGTATACATAAAAACTGAGTTAAATGCCTAACAGCTGAGTCAAGTCAGGTTGTTAAAGTTCTATTTTTAAAAGCACGAAAAAATTACATTCTTTTTATTGTTAATAACATGCATATCATTAGCCGAGTCAATTTAAGTTAAACACGCAACAGCCTAGTCGAGTTAGGTTATGGAGTTCTTTTTTTTTTAAAAAAAGAAAAATTATAGCCTATTCCTGTCATTATTAATTACACACATGAAATTTATCAGTTTTGCTTTGTAAACACGTTTCTCACTTTCGCACTGTAGTCATTTTGAGGTTATGTTTGGCACTTACCTTCACTGCTGTTTTTTGTAACTTCCCGCTGTTTCTGCACTTTTAAATTTTGGATTATTAATGTTGGGTATATTTTGAAACGTTTCAGTGCAAAAATTACAAAAGTCCCTAAACTGCATTACCAGTGCACGTAACCTCACACGCTCAGTCTACGTCTACTATCATAGTTGATCATGCTGTTGTAAACAATTAGCCCTACCAACCACCAAAACTAGTTTATATTATCACTCCCCATTTACAATTTTATAGTATTTTAAGAAAACACTCTTTTGCAAACACAACTTAGCTAATTTTTCTTTTCGCCATAAATTAATATTCTTATTAACTGCAAGTGGCTAAGTTCGTAATTAAATCTTATAAATTATACTCCTTATAAATTATAAACCTTTGCCACTTCATATTACTTTATCTTAAAGCTACATACAATTTAGAAGCCAAGTATTTATTTTCTTTTGTTAGTACCTTGGTGTGACAGTTATCCAATTAAATGCTGATGACATTATTTTACTATTATTAAAAAGTATAATTATTATTAATTCAGGTTAATAAATCTAAATCTGATATTTCTTTACAAGTTACCGGCCTTAAATTACATTATGCTGTACTTGTTTTCTTGTTTAGTATTGTATATACGGAACAATTAGTAACGCAGTGGTATTCTTTAATTTACTCTTTGTACAGTAGATAACATTTATGATAAGTTAATTAGAATTACATTAAAAATGTCAGATAAAGTAATGCTACCTAGATTTCTTAATACAGGCAGAGAAAATATAAAAAGTTTAATTCTATTTCAATAAATTTTCATAGAAAAACTTTCATCGTTATAATAAACTACTAAAATGTAATTTGCTATTTTTAAATATTATTTATTTTTACTCAGTTATATGAAATTATTAGGTAAGACCTTTGAATTGTTAAATAAGCGGATCGTAGTTCAGATGCTAATCATCTCTTTCCCGTTGGCTAAATACAGCATATACCACATTGATAATATGTCGTATCATGAAGATAAAATTTTCTGTCACGTTTTTGTCCTTAAATAATCTATCAACCGTAAGTCGCGAACAAAACGAATAAGACAGTAAAATATATACTTGTTTATTAGTTGATTTATATCATTAATTCCTAATAACCTACATCAATAAAAAAGTTTTGTTAGTGAGGCTTTGCAGTGATACTCGGTCCACATTTATAACGTCAGGGTCCGGCATTAAATCACAAGCATTTTTTTTTATTTAGGAAATTTGAATCATACATAATGCACATAGGAATGAGCAGCCACACAGGGCTCCAAGAAGGGTGTAAATGCTTGAGAAACAAAAAAAGTGACATGTTAAATATGAAACCATGTACCATTCAAACAAGGCCTAAAAAGTAATGCCATAAGATATTTTATTACTTATTCAAGTTTAATACCTAGTTCAGATATTCCACAAAGGAATGCAGCACTTCCCAATAATAGGGGTTTAACACATAATTAATGATACAAAGAGAGTAGTGAAACATTGCTAATAGCATAAGAAGAGTCGGGTTGTAGACTACTGCCAGACTGGCGGTGCTTGGGGTTAATAGCCCATTTAAAATAGAATGTCTGCATCATTTATATCACTGACTTAATTAAGAAAAATGTTGTAACCATTTAGTTTTTTAACCTCAAAAGAAATTATGAAAGAACTCAATTTAGTACAAAATAATAACCAACCAATTTCCTGCACATGGTAAATTGTTTTTTGGCACTCTAATACATGACATTGCCTACAACCGTGATTATATGGTAACTTATACAGTTGTGGTTGAAACAAAGTCAGCCAATTCATTAAATAAATTAACATCAGTCTCAAAATGAACATAGAGTGTAAATATTTTGTGTCCCCATATTGCATTTCAATTTATTTAATATCTTTTAATTTTCAAAATATTTTATTATATACAAAAATTGTTCTTTTTATGATGACAATTTTGTGTATATAGTTGGTCCTAAAAAAATATAATAACTAATTAATATGATATATGAATAGAGGAAGCCCCTCTTATTTATGTGACTGTTACTTCTCATAATGAATAAATTTTACAAGTTACTAAGTCCACGCACATTGTAGTTAAGTATTTTTTGAAAGTACTTTTTAAGTAGTTTATATTACGAAAATTAAGCTAATCTTAAATTGAATTTGTTTTTCATTTTCTTATTGCTGGCAAGTTTCCAGGAACTTGGATAAGTAGTGAGTTATGTTGCAAAAATTTACTTTACAACTTGGTTTTACTGGATTAAAGAACTTCAGGAAGTTCTAAATTGAAATGAAGGATTGATTTTTTTAATGTACAAAGATCCATAAGTTTGAAAAATGGATACTGGATTCTTGTTGTGAGTTGGAGGCATATCCCCATACAGTACAACGTTGCAATTTTTTTCAATGATACCAGTTTGTGAAAGAAGTTCCAAGCTGTCAAGTGCAAACTCAGTATGTAACATAATTGGATACAACTCCAGATGTTCATGCTTACTGAACATATAATCAAAATTGGCTATTACAATATGATTAAAGAATTTAAAATGTTGACTCTTGAAAAACTGTTACTGTAGACTGGTAATTTAATCTGTTATTCCGTATGTATACATTTTGTTGAATTAAAGTATATTAATAAAATATCAAGAAAATATTCTTTTTAACTTTACTGACATTTTAAACCATTACACTAGAATTTACTGTTTTTTTTATAGGTCATTTATAGACCTACCTAATGGCCCTATATGTTATTGAAATTTTTTTTTCATGTTGAGAGTTGACACATTAACATTACATTACAGCAAAGGAAGGTATCACTGTACTCCACAAAGGAATGATAAATCGTTTCACCCCCCATTAAAACGGAGACTGCACATGTCTATGCTGGCATTAAAAAAGACGACAAGATATAGATCTTATTAAAACACAAATACACATACATACATACAAAACACACACACTTGCAAAAAAAAATTTACTATGGCTGATGTACTATGGTAATGATAACTCAGTCATAAATTCAATTAACTTCCATCATAAATTCAATTAAAATGTGTGAAAGAAACCAAACATGTGCTATGTCTTTCATGCTGCTGTTTTATTTAGTACAGTTTTATAAAAACAAACAATAAAATCAATAATATACATTTAAAACATGAAACACAACTTTCCTAATAGTTACACATTAATACTTAAATTAATAAAATACACAAATTGCATTGCACAACTTAAAAATGAGGATGGAATGAATACGAACAGACCGTTGTAAAATGCTACATAAAGAATTGGTACTTGCTCTACAGAATGCAATCGTCAATGCTACATTCCTAAATAACGTTTCTAAAAACTTATTTTTATTTATCAGATTAATACAGATGGTGATCAACACATAACACAAAATAACTAACAGTAGAAAGTATCTGGATTAACAATCTGCAATGAACTTGACCAATTTGGAGGAATCATTTGTATTCCAAAAGCACAAAAAAAATTAGGGTTTGTTATTTTATGCAAAAACTATCTGTTACAACTTATTAATCGATAAATATTTATTTTTAAGTAATTGGTAATAACAAATATATAGTCTAAAAAAGATTGCATAAGCAATTCCATAAACACAAATTGTAGAAAAAGTTGGATCACATTGATAAGAACATTAATTTTAAAAACAGTACAAATCTTAGATTTCCTTACGGTGGATTCAGCTCTGTGCCATTCCATACACTGAAAATGAATCAATATTCTGTTGGAAAGCATTAACTACGCTCATTCTGTTTATTTCTTGATATGATTGGTTACACTGCTGTTATCTACTTTCATAAAGTTGTCAAATGACATTTATGCTCAGATATTTATAACTTTTCTTACCATAGAATGAAACAGGTAAAGTGTGCAAGCCTTAAAGAATCTAAGGCTATGTCACTTTGTTTTCTTAATATCACATAGAAAATTTTAGATGTTGGTAAAAGTTAAAATCAAAATCTTTATCTATATTTTCTTAAAAAGATACACAAATTTTAAAATAAAGTGTAACAAAAGTAATTAACTAAGTGAATTTAAAATTAATGTGTGCGTGCCACTCGCCTACAACTAGCATTACAATGAGTTGCAAAATTTGTTGTCATCTACAAACATGGAACGAAAATGATTGTGTTAGTAACAATACAAAAATTAATTTATGACATGGTATAATCTATATCACTACTGTAAATAAAAATAAAATGTATCTTATTGACAATAAAAATATACAAACAACATTGACACAGAGATTCAAACAATACAGAATAACGAAGCAATAACATTCACTTGTCAATGGAAAAAACATTAGATTATGTTACATAAAAGTTAAAAATTATTAACAGAGAATTAAAATACAGAATAACAAAAATAATTTGTTTTGATATATACACAAATTTCATTTATAACATATACATTTAACATAATTGTAATATATTACTATAAACTACTTGCTAAAAATAAGCACACCATTAAGAATGCTCCTTTGATTTAGAACATTCTCAGAATTAATATCACGAAATCCGGCTAGATGATTTAAACACAATAATAAACTATATGATAGCAAGATTTAAAGACACAATTGGTAGTAAATTTTAGAAAATAAGAAAAAAAAGCTCATAATTTGAAAGAATATAATTCATGGGATTCAAATAAAATAAGTTCAATGCAAAATAATAAAATTAAAAAAAAATATTTTTTCTTGACGTGCATCTATCTCACAGCCTTAACAGAAGCGAATTTCATTGTCAAAAATTAAAAAACGTAATCATATTTTGTAATTCTGTTTCTAAATATCAAATTATATCAAGAAAAAATTTGAAGTTTTCAAAATCCATTTAAACTAGAAGATAAAAACTAGACAAAATTTTAAAAATTTTTAATAGCCATTATCTTAAAACAATTAAGCATATTTAGTTTAACAGTAATGTTCATAAACATAACCAGTACAAAATTTCTTTACATCCAATGTCACCGCAGGATTCCAAAATGATTCAAATAAACTTTTAAAGTTATTTCTACATAATAATATAATAATAAAAAAATTAATCTTTCATTTAAATAAAGGCTTGCAATATATGGTTTTACCAAGCCAATATAGGAACCAAAATGAAGATTACCATTTGTCCCATTGATACACTCCGTTCTAACCTAACCAAAGCTTAACCTTAGCCCTCAATACGTACTGTACTAATCAGCAGCATGCCCGCTCCGTCTCTGTCAAAACACCTCTTCATCGTTGGCCAACTGAACGATGACTTTTTTACTGCTTTCAGGTGGGAGTCTGGACTTGTTTACTTGCATTTCCATGACATTGTCCACGACCCCTGTGTGAGGTCGTTTCGGTGGCGGCCACGTGTCATCTATTGGCGGTACGATATATGATCTTGCTCTCTTCCTGCCAATAGTAGATGTTTGTGAATAATCGTGATCTTCCCCTGCTCCTTCCTTAGTGTAGGGGTTATTGAACTGTAACAGTTCCTGGAGGTCAGAGAGTAGTTTTTTGTCTGTGACACCTTCACCACCCAATACTGATTGGTCCACAGTATTCTCTGCTAGAGTTTGGTCAGGCGGCTTGCTGAACAACAGAGTCCGTGAACGCCCTTACAAAAAGAAAAGTTCAACATGTTAAATACGCTTCACATACATAAACAGACAAACATTCACGTAAAAATACCACTTTTTTGACTTAGATGTAAAATCTATTGACATGGATATATCCATAAAAATCTATTTAAAATATATATTTTTTTTATCGATGATAATACTTTTTATATACAGTGATACCCCTCTTAACAATCTTAATTTGTTCCAGAACTAAGAATGTTATCTGAAGAGACTGCTGTGTGAGTCAGTGTTTACAATATAGACTTATGGAAACATTTTAATTTCTTCCATAGAAGAAAATAACTGAGTACTCACTATTAATATGTCAAAGATGAAGAAAATCCACAGAATAGAAGTCACACTTTATTTTAACTAAATTCATACAAATGTAATTATGTCACACACACACACACACACACACACACACACACACACACACACACACACACACACACACACACACACACACACACACGACAAATCAATATCGTATATTTTTTCAGTTAATACTGTAGCTTTTTTTAGTTCAATAGTCAAACTTTGTCTTTCACTTCCACTACAACAAGCACTTCTTTTAGGACCAATTTAATTAATATTCACACAAAAAATTTTAAACAGGATTTAAACAACGATTTGAAACTCACACGAAAAGACAATTTACGTTTTGTTAAATTTAAAATCAAAAGTACGCAACATGATAATATTATAACTGTTTAAATTTTTTAATGGGCTAACAAATTAAACACACAGTAAAAGAGCTGATGACACACTAAAGAATATTAGGTACCATGACAGAAAATGAAATAGAAGTGGGCATTCTGAGAACAGATAACTAGGAAATATCAGTTAAGTTATTGACCTACAAAACCTAAACATATATCAATCAAAGGCTTGTTTGTGTCAACTCAGTACAATGTTTATTTCTGTAGAATAGTACAATGTTATCTCTATATTTACACATCTGCTTAAAAGAAATTTAACAAAATGAAAATACTCTTTTAAATGTTCAGCCCTTTACCTGAAACCTAAACTGTTATGCCCCTCATTTTTCATTCCGTGAATTAGACTGTTTTCTAGGTTGAGGTATGTCCGGGTTCCACTCAAACTAAAAAAGTAAAACACATACATTGTTTATAAATAAGCCCTCTTTCTGCTTGCTGTGACAAATGGTTACCTGCTAAAGGATTTTTTGTTTCTGGAATTTCTAAATCTTTGTTGTTGATAGCTCTGGTCCTCAGATTGGGAGCCATCACAAGTGCTAGAGATAGCACCAAAACCATGAGACATGTGGCTGGTTGCGCAGTCTGAGCAGTGCCTCGAGCAACTGCTGCTTGTAGACGTCGCAGCTGTGTTGTCAACGTTTGGTTCTGACTCTGAAGCACCTTCAGCCTTTTCATCAGACTTAAATTCTCTTCTGTGCACTGCTTAACCCTAGGCAAGATAGTTACATGAATCAAATTTCAGCAATATCTCAGCAATGTGGTTGATATTGTGTACAGAGCATTCTACATGTCTCAGGGGTATTTTTGTCTATTCAAGATAAAACACTTGAGATTTACAGCACATGTTGTAAGTTATTGAAAGCATATTTGAATTTTTTCAGGAAAATTTTGAAAGAAAGCTTTGATTATTCAAGGTATTTGTTCCTCTTGACTATCCACGAGAATAGATCACAGAAAATCCCAAAAAGAATTAAGCAGCCAGTAATAAATAATATTTATATTTGTATTGTAGATACCAGTATTACTGTATTCATTCTAGAGCCAAACTGAATGATCCTGAGGGCCTACCACAAGTCCTTTAAACTATTTATTTAATCTAACATGCCAGGCTGGTTGCCTAACAGCATTACAATACAATTCTATGACACAACTGTACATACACACTATAAACACATTCATGCACATTTCAATTTAAGAAAAGGAAGTTTAAAACACTGTTTTTTGTACTTTAATCAATTTTTGCAAAATCCTTTTGGAAAACAAGATTTTTTTAGCAAGTGGAAGTTCTGTAAAATTTCTGTAATTTTTTAAAATTACAATTTAAGAATTCTATTATTTTATTAACTTGAAAGGGAAGTTCACAGCAATTTTTTGTTGTTGTGCTGTTAATTGATACAGAACACTGCTAATTTGTTTCAGAATTGTGAAACTTGTTACAACTATCTGAAGAATTAAAATCTCTTAAAAGAAACCTGCACACACTTTATAAAGATTGTGTAAATGGAAGTATTTTTAATTTATTAAATAAAGGCCACAAGTCAGGCTATAAAGCTGACTGAAATATTTTTGTTTCTTTGCATTTGTATACGGCATTTGTTAAAAAATACTTTTATCTGAATACTGCTTGTAAATCTGAGTTTCAAAATTTAAAGTTAATGTAGTGAAAAGTGTTTTTTTATATAATATTAATGTCTTCACAAATGAAAATCGTACTTGCCAAGTAAACAATAACATTCACATTTTTGATTATTTAGCACATTGGACCATGTGAACCTAATCTAATTGATTTACCTGTCTTCTAGGCCATCAACATACTCCTTCTTTCGTTTTCGGGAATCTTGAGCTGATATTTTATTCCGTATTTTTCTGCGTATTCTTTTCAATTCTCGCTCCTCGCTCTTTGTAAGAGGATAGTGTGAAGGCAAGGTTACGCCTTCCTTGGCCATCAAACGCTTTTCTTCAGCTAAAAGAAAATAAAATATGAAGTGATCATCTAAATAATTTCTTCAAATATTATTAAGTAAATATAATGTCAGGGTAATTTCTTACTTACGTGTTAATTGTAAACGTGGGTAAACCGAATCTGGCTCATCGCTGGTCTCACCGGCGCTATTTTTATCTTCCTCAATTCGTTTCTGTAACGTTGTTTTGCCCAACATTTGTTTGGCCCGCGCACCAATGCTTGCTTGATTTGAAAACGGTTTCCCAGTTGCATTGATGATCTTGATAGTTCTGACGCCTGTGACACCGTTCATAGATTTTACGTTGACTGGAATAAGTATAGAACGTGGATTATTGGACTGTACAGGAGTGACACGGATAACTCTGGGTGTTGTAGAGGTGAGAGGCTTAACTCTGACAGTGGGGAGGTTACGAGGAGACGATGGAAGCGGAGATGAGACATCTGCAACCAAAACAAAAGTATAAAGTTATAATAACGGTAGTATTTTCACTATAGTTAAATTTAAGCAAATTACAGTACAACATCATAAATGGAACTAAAAGTCAAGATTAAAACTTTAAACCTGAATAACAACATTGTAAAGAACTATGGTAGTAATACATTAGTTAATCATTTTTTAAATGTGAAGGGTTATACAAGGTGTGGCTATTAAATAATGAGACTAATGCTACTACAGAAGAACTTTGCATGCAACAAATTCGTACAATCAACAGCTGTAAAGCCTTTTCTTTAAATTGTTGCCACTCCAGTTTTTTGTAGACCTGTTAGTCTGTCATGACCTTTGTTTGGATAACATGTTTTTTTTCCTAAAAAAATTATGTGTTTTATTAGAGCAAAAGAAGTGTTATGAAATTTCACTTGAAAAAACTACTACTGAAACTAAACTTTTATTAAAAAAAGTATATGGTAAAGAATGTTAATCAAGTGTGCAGGTTTTTGAGTAGTTTAAACATTACTGCGAAGATGCTGAAAATGATGTTTGTCCAGGTTGCCCTTCCACATCAAAAACAGATAGAAATATTGAAAATTTGGTAATCTGATCCAACCTAACCGTCAGTTAATTATTCGTGCGACTGCTGAAACTGTAGGAATTGACAAATAATGTGTAAGGCAAGTTTTGCATAACAAAAAGTTTGCATGAAAATAGTTCCCAGAATTCTCACACTCCAACAAAGAGAAACTTGTGGAAATGTTTGTTCTACGCTTTGAATGTCACTGGAAATGACTTGAACTTCTTGGAAAAAGAGAGATAATATTTAATGGATTATGGTTTTTTACTTATGATCCATAAGCCAATCAAAATTTGAAGCAATGATGATTTTTTTTTATATATTCATTGGATTGTGTACCTTCATTAGTTTTCTGAAATTCAAACTATTAACTTAGTCCTTACTCTGTCAAAATATTAAAAAAAGATGAATTGTGGATGAACAAGTCATGGGTTCATCAGGTCAATGAACCAGATCACACTGCAGTGTCTGTCAAGATGTTTCTAGTCAAGTATAAAATTTAGTAATAAACCATCCACCTTATTCGCCTGACTTGATCCCCTGTGCAGAGAGAGTTTGGGCCCCTCTGTGATTTGAACCTGGGACCCTCCTGCACCTAAAGCAGAAATCATACCTCCCTAAATCAAGGTTCTTAGTTCTAGCCGCAGCCGCCTCGGTGGCCTAGTGGATAGCGTACTAGGCTTTCACCCTGAGGACCCGGGTTCAATTCCCGGCGAGGCTTGGCATTTTCATACGCTATAAATCATCCCATCGTCTGCATTAGCCCAAGTGTGCACAATAGTCGGACGTTAAAGACAAAAAAAAAAGTTCTAGCCGCAGTTACTCCTGTTGCTTTTCTCTTATTATTAATGCTGGTTCCTCGTTCTTGTTAGTGTAAACACCATGCACCATATCACTTTTATCTGTTCCCTAAGGTCAAACCTTCATTAAAAGGAACAAGATTCGTGAACACGCTGTGAAAGAAAAAAATGATATGAGTGATGAAAGTGCTCTCAGAAGAAGACTTTCAGCACTGTTTCAAACAACAGAAAATTTGCACAAAGCATTTTGGGGATAGAAGTGTATATTGAAGGAGATAATAACTAAATATGTATTAATTTAAAATAAAGTATTTTACAGCATTAGTCTCTTTGTTCAACGTAATGGACTAGGTTCAACAAGCTATAAACTTCAATACATACTCAATGTAACAACTTGTTCTTCCATAACTTCTTCTACTTTCTCTACTTCTTCTTCATCTTCTTCGTCATCTTCAATAGTTTCGAATTTGGATTCGCCAAGTACATCAAGCATCGGTTCATCCAATTCAACAATCTCCTCTTTAATTATAGTCTCTTCTTTAATGTCTGGTTCTTCTGATAGGTCTATGATTGTTTCTTCTACTTCCTCTTCTTCGACAAACTGTACCACAGGAGAAAATTGTTGGTCGCATGATACACCTGCCAAACAAAAAAGTTTAAAAAAATATAGGGTGAATGACAAACTAAAAAAAATATTTAAAGTTACTAATTAAAAGTTGGTGACTAAAAAATTACCAATTAATATAGGTAATTGCATACTATTTAGCAGTCATGAGCAACTATTTCCATATTGAGTTATGTTGTTTATTTTTGCTGGCTAACAACAGATTGACATGTCCGATGATTTGAGAACTTGCATCTCTTTGTCATCGTTTTTTATATCGCCTTGCTATCGTTCACTCATAACCTACTTTTTTCAAATCTTAGGTTACTCTGAAGTCACTTTATGAAGTAAGATACATTATCCCCTTCAGTAATACGCAACTCCATTACTCCATACAAATTTTTCATCGTTCCAAGCAGTGTTCCAAGCCGTTATCAGAAAAGGGTTTCTGTCGCATTTTCTTTCATAGCTTCGACTCTTAAATCTCATTTCATTCGATACTGATTTCACTAAAAAAAAAAAAAAATTCATATGGAGCAATGTCTGATGAGTAGAGTGGGTGTTCCAACATAGCGATCCCATGCTTGGCCAAAAACGTTTTGATAACCAATGCAGTACGGTTCAGTGCAATGTCTTAATGAAGGAGCCATGACTTGTTTTTCCACAACTCAGATCGCTCTTTTCTTCCTTGTTCACAGAGAAGAGTTAGGCTTTAAGATAATAATTTTATTGATGGTTGACCTTCAAGTACCTACTTTATATACACAATCATCATGGCTTTGAATTTTGGTTTGACATTTGAGCTTTCTTCAGTCTTGGTGAATGAGGACTCTTCTAGTGCATTGATTGACTGGCACTTAGTTTCTGAATCGTAAGTAAAAATCCACGATTCATCACATGTTATTACTTTAAGAGTTTAGGGTCTTTTTTGATGGATTGTGTCAACACAAATGTTCATTTGAGAGTTCTTTTGTTCTAGTGTGAGGCTTTAGAGTACCATTTTTAACAAACTTTGTTAAAATATTAATGCAATACTGCCAAACTGATTCTTTGTCAATTCTGACAATCTCAGAGACAATACATATGCTCAACTGAATAACTTTTCAGATTAAATTGCCAATTTTTTCAATTCTCTATGATATTGTGGTTATTTATATTACTGTATACTAGTACTTTAAAAAACAGTACCTTGCAGAATATTCTAAATCAAGTGCTTGATCATCACTCTATGACCTTCCTCTGATGTGTTCATAACATTGTTCACAATTTAATTTAACCAACATAATTTCATCTGTAATATTTACGAAAAATGTTACTAGACCATCTTTATTAAAACATTGTATGCTCTTTCCCTATGAAGAAGTTAAAATTATAAGACAGGCCTTGCATTCAGCCATTATTACAGGAAATAGTCAGCAACTACTGCACATCACTATACCACAGACCACCATCATGAAACAGAAGTGAATGTGAAAAAATCTTGCCACATACATCATTCAGGTTTTATACTCGTACCAAACTTCAAAGCAATTGGTCAATGTGTTTTTCCAAAACTGTGTACATTCGTCATTGTTAAATCAGAGGCTGGCATCTTGAAACAAAAACTAATGGAAAACATTAAAAAAAACAAATTGTTTGGGGGCCTTATACAAGATACTTTTATATCAAATTTCAAAAAAATCAAAACTGTGTAAAATCGTCATCATAAATCAGAGGCTACCATTTTCAAACAGAAGTGAATGGAAAAAAATCTTACACATACATCATTCAGGTTTTATACTAACTACCTTCGTACCAATTTTCAAAACAATCCACCAATGTATTTGACCAAAACTGTGTACATTTGTCATTGTTAAATCAGAGGTAGCCATTCTGAAATGGAAGTGTATAGTAAAATCACTGTTGGGCTTCAAATTAAATACCTTTGTATCAAATTTCAAAACAATCAGTTAATGCACTTGGCCAGAACTATGCACATTCGTCTTTGTTAAGTTAGAGGCCGCCAACTAATCATCATTATAAATCACAGGCGTCATTCTGTTTCAAGATGGTGATCTTGAAACTGAAGTGAATAGGAGAAATTCTTAAAGAAACATAAGTTGTTTGGGCTTTATACAAGGTACATTTGCACTAAATTTTTTTAAACAATCGGTCAATATGTTTGGTCAAAACTGAATAACAAACGCACAAACCAAACTCCAAATGGTGGAGTTGAAACAGAGACCTTGTTTCGCTCAATCAATTACATTACAGTCCCTATATAAACACATTTGTTCCCTGAACTTTTGACAAAGCATTTATACTTCTTTAACATAACAGGGGACGCTACCATTAACTTCTTAGAAATAGACATTCCTAAAAATGGACTCAGATACTATTTTTACCTTCCAGTAGCAAATTAAAACTTTCCAAAACAAGAAAAAGCTAGATTACTACTCAACCTTAAACTCTTTCAAAACATATACTTTCACAATACCAATGTTTGCATGAATTATTGCTTCTTCGACAAGACTTAACAGTAAGGTTTATTATTTTCTATAATTACATTACAGATGTTTAATTTTGTATCCTTATTTTTTCAATTTTCTAAAATCAATATAACTCTATGTACGGGTGCAATATAAATATTAAATTTTGCAAAAGATTTTGCAGTTCTTCACAAAACTTTATAATTAAACTGCTGAAATGGTGTTTATCAAAAATCTTTAACACCGTTCTTATTAAATATTTTAAGTAATATAATTTTGATTTGTTATTGTTTTTTTTGTGGTATTTTATGGCAAAAAGTACATTAAGGCTATTATCACCTCCCTAAATGTAAGTGTGAGTGTAAAGTGTTAAAGTCGTAAGTGTAGTGATGTAAGTGTGTTAGACTCGGGTACCACAAGGGATGTCTAAATCCTCTTAATAGGTGCACCTAGTCTGCACCCCTAGGGGAAATTTTGAATCAAATAAAAAAGTGTATGAAAAAAGTACAAGCTAATATTATGAAACATTGTGCTAACGAAGGCATATCCAAGGGGTTAAGATACTGGTCAGTCTGCTATGTCTCTGAACCTGCAAATCTCACAGTATTAAATTTCAGGCTACAGTTATTACCTTAAAATATATTCTTTCCATTATTGCCCACTTCTTTCCCTCATTAGTCTTACTGGCATAAAGTATGGACTTTAGGTAAAAACATTTTACTCAAATTTTGTATCATTAGTTTAATCCAAATATAGATGTCTATTTGTAGAAAAAAGACAACATGAACTAATAGAAAACTTAACATTTTGGACATTATTAATATTATTATTCAGATTTATATGGTACTTAATATCAGTTTTAAAATATGTAACTATTCCCCAAAAATGTTGTGCTGCTTTAAAACATTTATATTTAATTATATCTTCTAACAATACAACAGTATATGATCCAATTTTTATGTGTACATTACATTTTCTGGTGAAGGTTTATGTAATGTTTACTTAAAATGATTGCCGTGTGTTATCTTGAGACCACTTAACGAAGCTTTGCTGCATTAGGCCTTGATTGTTCATATCACAACGTGCTCTACATACTACGCACGTGATTATTAATTGCTTTTTAAATAAATAACAAAACAGCTGTTAATACAGGTGCACAAACTTTACTATTTGCTCTTATAAAGAAAACACTTGTACAATGATTCATACAGTGTTATAATTAATTTTGCCTGCATTTCTCACTAAAACTTATTATATTATGTTCTATATGAAAGTATACATATATCAATATATTTTATACTCACAGATATCTTTAAGATGAGTTTTCACAAGGCCGAGGTATACATTTGAAATTTCTTACGTTATGAGAGGATTTATAGCATATTGCATACCATATGCTGTTGTTCTTGAACCATGTTGGCAGTTTAAATTGTACAATTTTGATTTACCTGTCAAATTCAGCTCATAACCAGCCTAATGTGGCGACAAGATGAGTATAGCAATACAACTAAAATATTTCCAAATAGATAGCTATAATTACTGATACCATTTTTCATCTTAAAAAAAATGCCTAGTGTGAACATTCAAGACATGTGAATATTCACTATATGTGAAGAAACCGTCTCAATTTAATGAGTGATACTAAACATAAAAAACAGGTTAGGCAAGTAAGAAAACATTCATAACGAACCAAGTTAAAATCCATTACATGTAAATAAACCTGATATATTCGGTCGATGTTAAAATTTAAGTACACTGTATCGCCCAAAACGTGTATCAAATGATTATTAACAGTTCTTCTGGCACCTTTTAACAGTTCACGGAGGGGTTCAAACATTTCAATGAAAATGGCAGTAAGCATAAGACTCTGATCACAGGCAGTTGATTTCTATGAGGAAGGTTTATAAAATATTGTTAAATAGTATGGTAAATGTTTGCACAAACAAGGAAGTTATGTAGAATACAATAAAAATATTTGTAGAATCAGAAAATAAACAAGTTTAAAAATATTCAACACTACTTAAGTTTTTAATAATAAATGAACCAAACTTAATATTAGGTTGATACGGAAATAGTTTTAAAAAAATTACACATGGCACTCATTAAAAAGATTAATAACACAAGCCAATAAAAGGTTAGAATGCGAAAAGAACCAGACTAGATCAGATATGACCAACTGTATCTAATTTGATAGGAAAAGTTAATACACCTTATAAACTTCTGCATGGTTTTCTAACCGAAAAAAATTTAAGCTTTTTTATTTTTTCTTATATACTTAATTAATTAACATCATTTATACAATTAATAAAATATATGTGTGTACAATTATTATTACACAGAAAATATTACTGTTATTATAGCAAGTGGAAGATCAATAAATGAATCTATGTTAGTTACCACTGTCAGAACACGAACTGCTTTCAACGTTAGATTCTGGTGATGGTGAAGCCAATCCAGGATCTTCGAGAAATAAATCATTTTGTAAAACTTCAAAGGGATGATTGTCAGTACCGAATTGCAGAAGGGAATCTAAGATGTCATCTCCGCTTGGCCACTCGTCAGTCTAAAGTACAACAATGTTAATTAACATTACGTAACCTTAAGCATAACGATTGAAAATCATTAAAAAAATTAAAATTTTAAAATTATGTCTATTTTAATGACAAATACCAGAGTGTTTTTTACACAATAAAATTATAAAATAAGTAAACTCTAACGTAGGATGTGTTGATGTCTTTCTTTTTTTATTGTAATATTGTCAACTTTTTTTTCAAAATATGACTTTACCATCATAATCAACTTTAAAACCAGTATAAATTGACATTTAAAATACTTGAAACAATACTAATTTTTAAGTTTTTTGAATATTCACAAGATTCAAACTGTTTATAATATATTCTCAAGTTTCACAATAATTATAAACAGAGTAGTATTAAGAATTACTTTTTTACCAAATGCCAGTTATTCTTTAACTTAAAATAAAAAAAAAGTACATTACACAAAAATCATTCTTCTTCTTCAACGCTATTGAAGTAACAAATATGCGACATTTTGTAAAACAAACAATTTTTTTTGAAATTCAGCTCAAATGAATGCTATTTTGAAATATAAGATGTTCTGAAGAAATGTTAATTAATTTACAATGATTTAATCTTCATGCATATTTTGATTACTTACACTCTTTCACACTCTGTATACTGAATTAATTTTTAATGCTCACTTTTTTTCTACTTTTTTTACCATTATAGATTAAGTAAGCACTTTAAAAATTGTCCAAAGCATTGTTTTATTCTTTTAATTGAACTTTAAATTCTGTAATCATGTCTTAATACCACCATTCACATTAGGAAAAAAGTAAATGCCAACAGTGGATCCAAGATGGTGGTCAAAAACATCAACTACAATATTCTTGTGTATTTCAGATATGTGGTGTTATATCAGAAGAAATAAAGAAAATAGAGGGTGGAGTGGGGTGTTTAAAATTCACTCAGTACATTTGTGATTAATATGTTTTTTCACAAGGCAAAATCAAAATTGTGGTTCCCATTTCTACACGTAGGCCTATTCCCGTTTTAAAAACGTCATTATACTAAATACCTAGCCCAAAATAATTATTAGTATTTAGTTTTGTAACATCTGTTAACTGTAGTTAGGTTTAATTACTGTTTACTGAACATGAGATTTAGGCATCTGGGATGGACATAGATCTAATTTCATTTTACAAATCTTAATCTATGTTTTATTTATTGCAAAATTATTGTTTTTAATGTTACATTTTCATCTAATAATCACAATCTGGTATTTTTCATTTAAGACTTTTCAATGTTTTTGAAGCAGAGTGCAGAATATTATATACAATTTTATTAGGATACTTTAATTATAAGGTAATATATATATTTGTGTAATTACATTATATGAAAAAATGGTAAATATGCAGTGCAGCATCTATTGAAGTTTTCGATATTTTTGTTACTAAAATGCTTTATTATGTGCCCAAAAGCAAGAATCCAAAATATGAAAGCAGGAGAAGTACGATAAAAATCGAAAATAAAAGTGACCAAGATAACCTCAAAATTGCTACCGGCGAAAATCGGTACCGTGTTGTACTGATTGTAGACGTACTTTTATTGTTTTACTGATCTACAAAACAATAAAAATACAATAGATCAGTAAAACAATAAATATACGTCTAACACGGGTTTGGGTGATAGGAAACCCATTTTTTAATAGAATAGTGCATAAAAGTGACACGGTTGTTAGGCCTAACACGGTGACGCGTGAAAAACTTAATTTTTTTAAAAGAATACTACGTATATTAACTGACACGGTTGTTAGGCCTAACACGATTATGCGTAAAAAAACTTTTATATTATTTTAAAGAATACTACATATCCTAACTGATATGATTGTTGGGCCTATCATTGATGTGTGAAAAAAACCTTTATTTTTTTAAAGAGTTTCCAAAACCTTAACTGACACGGTTGTCGGGCCTAACATAGTGATGCGTGATAAATCTTTATATTTTTTTAAAGAATACTCCATAAGCTAACTAACATAGTTGTTAGGCCTAACACGTGGTGCATTAAAAGAACCTTTATTTATTTTTTTAAAAAGAGTACTCCATAACCTAACTGACATGGTTGTTGGGCCTAATACGGTTATGCATGAAAAAAACTTTATATTTCTTTTAAACAGTATTCCATAACTTAACTAACACGATGATGCGTGAAAAAACCTTTATATTTTTTTAAAGAGTACTACATATCCTGACACGGTTGTTGGGCCTATCACGGTGATGCGTGAAAAAACCTTTATATTTTTTTAAAGAATACCACATATAATAACTGACACGGTTGTTAGGCCTAACACGGTAATGTGTGAAAAAACCTTTAAATTTTTTTAAAGAATACTATGTATCCTAACTGACACAGTTGTTAGGCCTAACACGGTGATGCGTAAAAAAACTTATATTTTTTTTTAAAGAATACTATATATCTTAACTGACATGGTTGTTGGGCCTATCATGGTGATGTGTGAAAAAAAACTTTTATTTTTTTAAAGAGTACTCCAAACTTAACTAACACGGTGATGCATGATCTTTAATTTATATTATGATTGCGGGCAAAGCCGTGACGGGCTAATCATATTATATTTCTGAAAGTTTGTTTATTATTCAATCACACTAACTACTGGACCAAATGAGATTACATTTGGTGTGAACACGTTTTAGGTATCTGAGATAAACACAATACTATTCCAGTTTAATTGTATAATGACTTTTTAATAATACTGTATTTTATTAAAATATGACATGACCCTGTTTTATCGAGTAGCAAAAATTTGTCTTTGCCGAAAACCATAAATCGTATAATATTGTATATAGCAATATATTAAAATGAAATGACCTATTCTGATTTTGAAAATCGACTATAAATTTTATTGCTTACATTATAATTGCAGGCAAAGCCGCAACGGGTAACAGCTAGTACATAAATATACCCAATCACCTCAGGGTAGCATATCATAAAACCCCGAAACCTGAACTCACCTTTAGTACAGAAACACCAATTAGCTCATTTTCATTCACAGTCTGTATTAAATATTATCACAGTCTGTATGTATCATCTTCATAATATTATTGTAACCATAATCTAGGCTTAAGATACTTTCATATCTAATCTAATCTATATTATATTTCTGAAAGTTTGTTTGTTTGTTATTCAATCACGCTTTAACCACTGGACCAATTGAGATGAAATTTGGTACGAATATGGTTTAAGTATCAGAGATACACATAGGCCTATTCCCGTTTTACAAAACGTTATTATACTACTTACCCAGCCCAAAATAATTATCAGTTTTTAGTTTTGTGGCACGTGTTAACTGTAGTTATTTACTGAACCTGTGATTTAGGTACCTGAGATGAACATAGATGCAATCCTATTTTAAGAATCTTAATCTGTGTTTTATTTATTGCAGAATTATTGCTTTTAAAGTAACATTTTCAATATTTCAGTTGAAATTTTTTTCAAAAGTGACTTTAATTTGTTACTTTGTGTTGAATTTTCAGTATTAAATGTAAAAAATCCCTACACAGAGTGCCAATTGTAAGGTAGTGTATATATTTGTGTAATTACATTATAATTAATGTAATTACATTATATGAAAAAATGGTAAATATGCAGTGTAGCATATCCTTATTTTTCGATATTTTTGTTACTAAAATGCTTTATTATGTGCTCAAAAGCAAGAATCCAAAATATGAAAGCACGAGAAGTACGATAAAATCGAAAATAAAAGTGACCTACATAACCTCAAAATTGCTACCCGGCGAAAATCAGTAACGTGTTGTAAATCGGTAAAACAATAAAAATACGTCAAACATGGGTTTTGGGTGACAAGAAATCAATTTTTTAAGATTTCTGCATAACCAAACTGACTTGGTTGTTAGGCCTAACACGGTGATGCGTGAAAAAACCTTTATATTGTTTTAAATACTACATAACTGATAGGGATGTTGAGCCTATCATGGTGATGTGTGAAGAAAACCTTTATTTTTTTAAAGAATACTACATATCCTAACTGACACGGTTGTTGGGCTTATCATGGTAATGTGTGAAAAAACATTTATTTTTTTAAAATAGTACTGAACTTAACTGACATGGTTGTTAGGTCTAATATGGTTATGCGTGAAAAATACTTTATATTTTTTTAAAAGAATACTCAATAAGCTAACTAACATGGTTGTTATGCCTAACACAGTGATCCATTAAAAAAACCTTTATTAATTTTATTTTTAAATAGTACTTATAACCTAACTGACACGGTTGTTGGGCCTAATAAGGTGATGCATGAAAAAAACCGTTATATTTTTTTTAAAGAGTAACTTAACTAACATGGTTGTTAGGCCTAACACAGTGATGCGTGAAAAAACCTTTATATTTTTTTAAAAAATACTACATATCCTAACTGACACGGTTGTTAGACCCAACATGGTGATGCGTGAAAAAACCTTTATATTTTTTTAAAGAATACTAGGCTACATATCCTAACTGACATGGTTGTTGGGCCTATCATGGCGATGTGTGAAAAAACCGTTATTTTTTTAAAGAGTACTCCAAACCTTAACTGACACGGTTGTTAAGTCTAACATGGTGATGCGTGAAAAAAACCGTTATTTTTTTTTAAAGAGTACTCTAAACCTTAACTGACACGTTTGTTAGGCCTAACATGGTGATGCGTGAAAAATCTTTATATTTTTTTTAAAGAATACTCCAGAAGTTAACTAACATGGTTGTTAGGCCTAACTCGGTGATGCATTAAAAAAACCTTTATTTATTTTTTAAAAAAGAGTACTCTAGAACTTAACTGACACGGTTGGTGGGCCTAATACGGTGATGCAGGAAAAAAGCCTTAATTTTTTTTAAAGAGTACTCCATAACTTAACTAACACGGTGGTGCGTTAAAAAACCTTTATTTAAAAAAAGAAATACACCATAACCTAACTGACACGGTTGTTGGTCCTAACAAGGTCATACGTGATCTTTAATGTATATCACGATTGCGGGAAAAGCCGTGACGGGTGAAGGTAATCATATTATATTTCTGAAAGTTTGTTTTTGTTTATTTGTTTGTTATTCAATCAACTTTAACTACTGGACCAATTGAGATTAAATTTGGTATGAACACGGTTTAGGTACCTGAGATAAACACAATACTATTCCAGTTTAATTGAATAATAGTGACTTTTTAATAATACTGTATTTTATTAAAATATGACAGGACCCTGTTTTAGAGTATTGAGTAGCAAAAATGTATATTTCTTGGCCGAAAACCATAAATCGTATAATATTGTAAATAGAAATATATTAAAATGAAATGACCTATTCTGATTTTGAAAATCGACTATAAATTTTATTGCTTATATTATAATTGCAGGCAAAGCTGCAACGGGTAACAGCTAGTAAAAAATAAATGAGAGAATAATGCAGAATTTTTTTAGAAAAAAGATAAAATAAGATTAAGTACCTTACTGTATGAGTTTTGTCCTACCTTTGCTTCTCTAAATCCTAAATAAATAAATAAAAATTATTAAAATATTTGAGCAAAATGTTACAATCCGATTCAGAAATAAACCGTTTATATTATCCCTTTTATTTCTTAACAATTATCTACGTCCTTGTCAATATCCTTAGTAGGAGAAAAAACTGACTAGATGTCAGGGTAAGCTCTTTCCAATTTTGCTCTTTGGAAACTCTAACTAAATCGTTTTTATTTTAAACTTGCTGCTCCGCTTAAGTTATATTTGGCAATCATTTGAGCAAAACTTTATAAATCAAGAGAAATTATGATGATTTTCAGGTTTTTTAATATACAGCTCTCAAAACAAGATGGGTTAATCAAAAGTCTAATAATAGATGCAGCAATATGCACCTCCTGGACATAATCGTGCAATGTAGATAAAGAGATCAAACATATTTATTAAAAAGTACAATAAAACATTTACGTTAAAATGCTGAATCAGTAACATTTTTTCCATTAATCTGCTTACTTCTGTTTTACAGCTTATACAGCATTGCAAAACCAACATGCTGAACTTTGAAGTTTATTCCACGCATATCTTGGCAGTAAAACTGCCATCAGCAATATTAAATATGGATAAAAACCTACTTTTATGTGTGTAGGGGAAGTACATGTGCAAGATAACTTCATATAATTTCACATTTTTGTCACCTAGTTTTTCACAAATTTTCTTCAAAAATATAAGAAAAAATACTGTAAACATTAAAACTTCATCTTCCTCTCTCTCTTCAAAGTACTTGGGAGGAGGTATTGACAAAAAAAAAAGTAAAAACCGACCTAATTTCTTAATATTGGTTTTTACCAATTTACTCAAATTTTGGTCATTTATCTGTCACCAATGATCTAAATAGAGATAACTGATAACACTAATTGCGATCACATTAAACATGTGACTTGTTTGAGTGACACATGTCTTGATTAGTTAGTTATGAGCTACTACACAGCTCAGTATTTTATAACCAAATTTGAAATTAAAAAAATTTTGGTTCAAGAAAATTGAAAAAATAAAAACAAACCCTGATGAAAGTTGGAGTTTATATACCTTTTTTACTTACTCCCACATGTGCACAAATATATGTTTGTATGTTTATGTGTGTGTGATAGCACCTGAGCAGTTTATATTTTTATTTCAATATGATTCAAACTTAGTGAAAAAGATCAATTTTGTCAATAGTTTGGACAAGTTTATTACACTGCACATTTTGTTACACTGTTTTAAAATGGCGGTTATTCCAAATCTTAAAAAAGTCACTGAAATTACAGCAGTCAGTTGTATTTTTGTATTTTCAATGTAATTTCAGAATTTAAAATCCTAATGCATATTTTATTGCTGATCACTATGTCGGTGATATCAATTTAAAAAAAAAGCGTGTAATATAAAACAATATTTTCATCAAGTACACCATTATTTGGATAAAACATATATTTTGAGAATGGAAGTAATCCAAAACACGTCGAATGTAATTTGAAAACACAACAAATGTAAAAAAGACAAAGCTAGAAAGGTAAAAATTTTTTTTTTTCCGGCAAAAAACCATTAGGGTTATCACTGCTGAGAAAAGGTAAAAGAAACTTTTACATTATAAATAATATAATACTTCTGACAGAAATAAAGAAGGTTATTTTAATAAATAAAAAATAATAAGGAAATGAAATCAGAATTATTCATCATTATGATGCCATATTCTACAGTATTGAGCAACAAGGAAAATTACAACATTTCCTTAAACAGATCTGTCCCCAAATTTACCTTAAAAATTGTATCTATCAACTCTATGAATGAGTACTCTAAGCGGTTTTAAAACTATGATCTATCTTTGCTACCACAGTTTGTCTTTTAAAATAAAAAGAACAAACCTAACCTTGCTCTTGACATTGTATCTGCAGATAAACTTATAAAAAGTAAAAGGCATTATCTGACCTTGGTAAGTACCGTCAGTCAAAAAAACATCCTCTTAATAAAAATAGTTTCTGACCTTAGCTTCTTAATCTTAGAAGAGACCAACAGTAGACTGTCATCCCACCTAACTTAAAAATCCATTATCATTATTTTTAACAGTACAACAGTTTTATAATGTTACATAAAACTATCAGTAACAAAATAAAAATTTTCATGTTTTGAGTTGTTAAAATACTTTTTTCAGTAGGTTTAACATTTTTATCTTTTTAGATTTATAACCTTTAATAATCCATTAAATGAACTCTTTTATTTAAATTAAATCAAGGAAAATTAGATCACTATTAGTTTCACAAAATTCTTTGTGACATATGTTTCACCATAAAGCATCTTCATATCTATGTCTGTCTATCAAGATTCACTACTCTTACTTAGTCTATGTCTGAAGATGCCTTACAGTGAAATGTATCTTAATAAAAGAAATTTGTGAAACTATATTAGTGGTCTAATTTTCCTTGATATCACGGAGTTACACCAAGTACCAACAGTATGTTCAATAAATAGTAAATTAAACCCAATACTCCTTAATGTTACAGGTCACATTCCAGTAGTCACATTTACTATTATTTTTTTATACTTAATATAAATTTTTGGGTTGTTTTGACTTTTCTTTGCCGGTTGATAGTGTTCTGACTTTTTAGGTGATTAGGTCTAAACAATTTTATTGTTTAAAATGTATTTTACTTGAGTTTGTCTAATGTACCAATGGTTTTTTAATGGCAATTATATATTTCATAGTTATTACAATATTATATAATATTATTTAAATATAAATAACAAATGATCACAATGAATAGGAACTGTATTTTGTGGTATATTGTTTGAAATATGTGAACCACAATCTTTCACACCGAATAACCACAATATTGGCTGAAACGTTAAGTTCCCAAGTATAAAAGTGAAGATAATAATGTCGCGTAGCCATTGTGACATTATCTCATTTGATAAGCAACTATAATAATACACTTATTTTAGAATCACTGTTTAACTTATTGACAAAGTTTTTTAAAAAAAATTCATGTTTGGTGTCTTATTTATTTTAAATGAAAAAAGAATGCTGTGTTCAACTTCTGTTTGTGAATTTTTGAGCCATTCAACAATGTTGACTTCATTTCATTATTTGTTTAACCCAAAAATGGAATTATAATTATTTATTGCTTAATTACTGATGAAGGTGACCTTGTTAAAACATATTTGTTTTAGTAATTTTTTTGAGATAAGCCTAACGGAATAATTTTTTTTCTATCTGGTTATTATTTTCACAAATAAAGCTCAAATTATGAAAAACTGAACTTTACATAATAATATGTGACACCCATCTTACCAGAAAATTTTAAGAAATTTGGTCATTTTTTTTAACACATGCTTAAATAGAAGTATTCAATTTCTAAAGCAAACAATAAAATGTTACTGAATGAAGATGAAAGGGATTTTTCAACTAACCTGTGTACAATATTTCTGTTCTAAGTATTACAGGAAATACTGCTACTTTGCAGTAATATGTTCCACCTTTACATACATCATAGTGATAATAACCACCTGTTACTTTACAGTAATATCTTTTACCTTTACATATGTTACAGTGATAATAATCACCTATTATATATTAACGAAGAGGTAATAGGAGATTACAAGAGTCACCTACAGGCTGCCAGATATATGCAGTATCAAGGTAATACCGAAGTTAACTGTATTCATAATTTAAATAATTCTAGGCCGCATGTTACCATAATTAATGTTACATTCTTACATTAATTTGGTATTCATCTATTTGGCTGTCACTGTTGTCAAATCATCACTAACTAACTGGATCAAAAACTATGTTGAATATTTTTATAGATTTTAAAAAGGTATTTATCAATCCATTTCAATTTTCAAAATAGTTTAGTTTAAAGAAAAAAATAGATTGATTTTTAGTTAGTAAGGTAGACCTATAGTCTATGTTTAAAAACAATAGATCTAGTGTCAAAAGTGAAAACAAGTAGGTTAATGTCTGAACAAAAATCACATCTAATAATGTACACTAACTTGATGAAATTTACTTTATTTACAACGTCCTTATTTGAATTTAAAATAAAATTTATCTGCATATTGTTTACAATGTCAACTCGGATTGTTACATAGTTTAATAATATTGTGCAATAGGAAAGAAGTCCAAGCGTCACATATTTTTGATATGCCTATTTACATCAGCCATCCATACACAAGTCTTCTTTACTTTTATGTAGGTAGTGACTGTAATGTACTTAATTTCATTTCAGTTCATTGATCTCTGTATAATCTAGCTTGGCCTTCCACTACATTAGGCCTGATATATGCGTGTCTACTGTACATGCTTTTCTGAATAAAATGATTCAAATATATTCCAGTCATAAAAAAAATTGACAACATAGCATTTTATTCTTTTTTTTTAATTGGGAAATACTATTTGCAATACTAAAAACAGATGTATGCAACTTTGGCACTGTGGAGAGATCATGGGCTGGCTCCCTGAGCAAGTTCAGCTAAGCTTACGCTGCCACATCAGAGGCAATTCACCACTTGTTCCTTCCCTCTCTAACACAGGAATAATATAGTCAAGAATTCTGCAGTGCATTCATGTTGGTCAACATTCTTGCAAATCATGTTGACCTGCCATATCAAGCTTAATGTAGCGCTTAAGATTATCAAAAAACCTGGATATGAAAATGTAATATCATGGTTACCTTTCTGAAGGCAACACCCAATTTCGTGATCACTGGTAAGTACCGTTTATATGCCTACCGTGCACAGGCACCATTTGCCATGGAAGTATAAAAAACAACAGTTTTTTGCCCATGAATGGTATACACTTTTAATGGATAATATTGGAAACAAAATGTCTAATCAAATTTTCCTATAAACTCTTATTCCGTACAACTAGCAATTTTCAAAACATCATTGCACTGACAATTTTTGAGTACACACAATTTTTGTTTACTATGGTAACATGGCCTATTAAAAAAAATTCTCGGATAACCGTGATCACACTATTTTTCACAATTATCAATAATCCAAAATATAAGTGCGGAAACAAAAGGATGTTAGAAAAAGAATGGAAAATAAAATACAAGCATAATTTCAAAATTATTACTGCAAATTCATCACAAAAACAATTAATTAAATGCATGTTATTAATAACGAAAACAACCATTTTTTTTAAAGGGTCATTCCGCATCAAATCAACCAATGGTCTGGACCTTACCATCTCGATTTCCTTGATAGATTTAATCAAGGTGCTTAGGGTTTGTGGTGTATGTTTTTAATGTTTTGTTTGACTTTGTGCCGACCTCAACAGAGGGATTTAACATTTTGTATGGCCTGAAGATGAAACTATAGTTTTGAAACTGCGGTAGTCTTTATGAGGTGAGTTGATAGACCACTGACATGAAGAACAGGTATATAATTCAAATCATTAAAATTTTATATTCGTTCTTATAAATAAATATAGAAAAAATAATAATCTAAAAGTTTAAGATCCGAAGTTATTATCTTAGTTGAAATGATGTCGAAAGACTAAAAAAAGATGACTTAAGAACCTAACATGGTTGTGCATAAAAAAAACTAACACAGTTTTGTGACAAGTAGCCTTTTTGCCTGCGATGTACATAAGCATGCCGGTTGCAATAAAATGTTAATATTTCATAATATGCATGCATAGTACTCAATGAGATCCTTGACATAGTAAATCTAGCATGCTTTATGCAAAATAAACAGCTATGACATTACAATATAATTCCTTGAAAAATGGTTTAAAATAACTTTTTGTAACAAATTAAATCTTCCATAGATAAATATTACTTAATTCAATAATGAAGTATATAAAAAAACAAAAACTTATAAAAATCATTAATTTAGTAAAACTCGTGAAATTCAGAAATACCTCAGATATAATGCAGCAGCTGCTTTGTATAAGCAAAGAACTAACTCAACTACATACTCCTTTTTGGATTGGTACTTGTTGAGCACCAGTAACTTATCCATGCTTCATGCAATGTAAATGGCAGTCATCAAAAAAATGTCAGAAATTGCATATAATCATAATTTAATAAACGTTCCACGGATTAATATTATTTATTTTCATTAAATTATAGTTAATAAAACAAAAATATTATATAATAATAGGTATTTATGCAGTGTAGGTGGTTTTTTTCAAATAAAAATTTTGAATATTTTTTTAGTTTCATTAACACCAAATACCTTATTATTAATTAACACATATACATCTGCAGAAAATAATTTTTTTAAAGATTAGTGTCTACTTACAATTTGTGGTCATTTTTTACATAACTATATTGTGATGTCATTACTGTGTACATTGATTGAACATACTAAATTTCATATACGGATTTATCGGTCATGTGTGTTACACATTCTGAGAGCCATTAGTAAATATTAAGGTTTATTGCTAATTTTCGTTGGTTCATTCTTGTAATAAAAACACTGTTAAAATGGTGTCTTCGCAATTTGCCTCTTTTTGTGTTAGGATCACTACCCAATAACTGTGTCAGTTATTTCTTTTTAATACAGGTTTTTTATCGTTTTAGCTATCATAAACACATTACCTGTAACTAGTTTAATTAAATAGCTTTTCCACCCAACAATTGTCATTTTTTTTTAAATACAGGTATTTTTATCACCCCACAACTATGTTAGTTAAATAAGTTCACCACCCACTTTTCTTATTAAATAGTTTTTTTTTTAATTGTTTTTGCGATAAAAAATATATTATTACTTTCACATGGTAGCATTTCTGAGATTATGTGGGTCACTTTATTTTTCAATTTTTATCGTACTTCCCATGCTGTCCAACACTTTATATTTTGGATTATTGCTTTTGGGCAGGTAATAAAGCGTTCTAGTGAAAAAATCAAAGACAACCTACACTTTATATTTACCTAATAATAACTTGAGACTTAATAATTACACAAATATTACAAGCTTAGCCTACTCAATATGATCCAATGAGATAAATATGAAATTAATATTTACAACTAGAATCCTTTACTTACACTTATAGGCTTATTATCAAGACTCAAGAATTTCATGTCATCATTTTTAATATCTTTGTCAAAATTAATTAATTGGTCTTCTTTATCAAAAAGCAAGTCCATAAAACTTAAATCTGCAGAAACCGACATTGTTCCATATGTTTTCGATTCGGTACGATAATTATAAAATATACAGATTATAAAATATCTAACCTAATGAGAAAACTGAATGGTCAAATGAAAAAAATAAATATTTATCAATAAAGTATTTATGTGTGTATTTTCTTGATTTATTTATACGTAAAAACATGTGAGTCCCGTTATGTTGACCTTTCAAAGGCAACACGGCTAAACGTCGCCTGCCGATGAGGCCCTAGCGTTTCCAAAACACTATTATTGGTTTACTATCACTACACGCACTGAACACAAATATAAACCTTACACCACATGGGACATCTTGTATACTGTTTAATGCTTGCACCATTCGAACATAATATTTACTATTTAGCAAAATAATTAAATGAACTTGCCGTCAATACGTCAACGTGGAAATAATGACGTCAGGCAGCAAGGAATGGAGTGAAACTCAAATCAGCTGTTTTAATTATACACTTGCCTATTTGCAATTGGTCAAAAAGTAACGTTATTTGATTGGTTGTTGGTGTTGTCAGTGTGTCTTAGATATAATGGATCCAGAAGCGTTCTTGATTGCTTCTGGAATATACAAACGCTAAACGATAAAAATAACTGTTCAAATTATAGTTACAGAACTATATTGTGATGTCATATAATAAAGTTCCATATATGTAATCCATAAAGTTCCATATAATAAGGAACTTTTATGGATTAATATTGTAAAATATAAAATATTATACATCTTCTTGGTATAATTTATGACCGAACCATAGATGTAATAATAAGTAAGTTCTTATACTATTAAAATACTGCAAAGTATGTTCTTGGGTGGACACCAAATGGGGAGTAGAGTTACGCTGAGCGGAACGAACTACGCATTCCTAATCGAACATATTGTTTTTAATATAACTGCGGCCACCAAAGCTAAACTGAGATGAGCAGTCACTTTCAGTGGCTGTATTTAGTGACTACCTGGCCTTAGTAATAATTTACTGTTACTGTAATAAAGTAAAAAATTTTGATTCGTTAAATTATAATATGATTACAGTGATACTTCGCTTAGCGTTCTTGATTGCTTCTGGAATATACGAACGCTAAACGAACTGTACAATGCTTGGGAAATCAGAAAAATATACATTTTTGAAGATGAAATACCCAATCCCTCGGAGATACGCGGTTAAATATGCGCCGATTTGAAGATACACTCTTGAACAGTTGTACCTCTATCTCTAAGGTATGCCCTTCAAATTCGAAAATACATTATTTTGGCTTCATTATCAGTCTCATCGACACTAACGCATTAGCAATGACATCATTAGGCCGGGTAACCACCAAACGGTGCGCAGAGTTGCATTGAGCGGAGCGGACTACGCATTCAAAACCGAATATATTGTTTTTAATGTAAGAACCGTCTGCATTAGCCCAAGTGTGCACAATAGTCGGACGTTAAAAAAAAAAAAAATTAATGTAAGTGGCCATTAAAAACGTGTGGGAACTGAGCGGAGTCAAGCGGCGTTTCGCGTAGCTACGATTTTGTCTAGGTTAGTTTTTAACCTGACTCCGCTCCCCCAAACGCTGACCACGCCGCCAAACTTATTATTTCTTGTTACCTAGATTGTGGTTGTTAAGCATGGTAGTTTCCTAGAATCCGTTACAACATGCCTAAATATTTATATTTAAAAGTTAAGACGTGTTCTTTAAACTGACAGAACTCCCGCTTCTGGTTGCCCTTAAAAAAAGGCATGTACATTCCGTTCAGCTCGGCATTTGATGGCCATCCAGCCTTATGAATGTATCAATATGTAGTTCAATGATAACATTCAAAGGCTGGAGATAATTCAGAGATAAAATAGTATCCTAGAGTCTATAATACAAGGATAATTTCCTTGTATTATGGATAATATGAACTGGAAGCACTGTGATTAAAATTGAACACTAAAACACTTTAACCTCTTATAGGGTGTCTAAAACCTATTCTTTAGTTATCTTCATTGTTCCATCATCATGACGTTTATTTTTTAGTAACTGCAGTTAGGCCTAATAGTTTTTTTATTTTATTTCTTATTATCTTTTAATCCTTATCTGATCAACATAGCAATTTAGACTTTTTTGCTCTGAAAACCCTGTTGTCTTTTTATTATAACACCCTCACAGCTTCGCCTGTACAGTTTTAAGGTTGGGAATTTCTGTCCATTTTTTAATAATTTGCTAATTTATTTATTTTTCAAAGAAAGGATTTTCCAAATTAATGCTTTGCCAGTGAACATTTAACCTTTAGAGGACAGGAGTTTTCGATATTTCAACCACCCAGTGCATACAGGGTACTATTTGGGAAAAATAAACTTAAACAGGAGGGAAGTTACTTAGGGAATTATGAAAAATGTTTGAAATATGTGTTTTGGAATATTTTTCTCAAGGTTGAAGAAAATCCGATAACAAATATTTTCTCCAAAGCAAACATTTATACCTCTTTTTATATTTTATTCTTTTAGAGGATAAACACAGAAAAATGATGAAATATGTTTCAATATTTGTTTAGTTTTAAAAAAATCAATACAAAAAATATTTTTCTCCATTGCAAACATATATTTTTTGTTTTGTTTTTTTAGGGGATGAATTTGGAAAAAATGCTGAAATTTGTGTTTCATAATTTGTGATTTAGATTTTGTTGTTGTTTACTATTAAGAAAATACGATTATTGTTCTCCAATAATAACATTTACATTTATGTTGTTTTAAATGAATTAGTAAAAAATAATGTAATATGTCTCATTATTTGTAATACATGTTTCAGAGTATGTACGTATCTAGATATATGATTGAAAAAAGGTTTTTTCCCCTGTAAAATTTTATAATACGTTTTTACATTTTCCATCACATTTTAATACCTTTGGGGTGGTATTCAGGTATCCTGAAAGTTTCAAGTCTCTAGCTATTATAGTTTCGACTGTGTATTGTCAGTCAGTCAAGACTTTGCCTTTTAAACTTAAATCTCTTATATAAATTTAAGTTTTTAATTTTAACTTATATTAGTGATAAAATACAACACAATTAACTGTTAAATATATCCACAGTAATCACATTTAAAATTTTTTTCTTGATTCTCCAGGAAAACAAGTTTCCTAAAGTTATTATTAATTTTTTTCAGTATATCTGACTTCAAAACATGACTTAGCTGTACAACGATATGTATATAATATGCAGTTTCTTTTATAAGCCTTTTGTTCTTGCACACTACTATTAGGAATTCGGAATCTCTCCTAACTCGGGTCCTCTAAAGAATCAACTATCGATAGTTCAAAAAAGTGCTTTTATATATTTAATTGCAGTACAGTATTCTTATGTTGTCACAGCTACAAGTACAGTTGTACTCCAAGAATTAACTCTATTGTATCACTCTATCAAAATGTTTCCCCTGAAATAGGTCTCAAGATTCTCTCTGGAAACCCATGTCCCAATTTGTTTAAACCAAACAGAGAAAAGGGGAAGACGTGTACACAAAAAACTATCTACTTACTTAGACTGCCGGTGCATTGTTCCGCTGTCCTACGGCCCTTTGGTCCTCTCAGAATTGAGTGACCTCCGACCTACTTCTTCCCAAAGAAGCAGATTTTGTATAAACTGCTGTTCTACATACTTTGTTGTTTATTACAGCAGGCACTTTGTCAGCAGTTTCATTGTCAGTAGTGTTCATTCTTTGGCTGTGACCGCTTTACAATATTTAAAACTAATCATTAAAATTACAATTTTTAAATCCTAACAATACCGGATCTTCGTAGGACGTCTCCAATGTCAAAACCAGGTCTTCTACACCAGTGGGGTTTACATTGGTGGATAGTCTTTGTGCAAGGGTTTGGTTTAGCACATATATTGTAATAGCTACGTATAATATTCCCAATATTAATCCTGAAATCCATGTGATAAGGAATAGTGACAGAAGAGAAGTGCAGTCCTCAACATCTAGCCATGTTTTTGGTAGTTCGACTGAATGTAGGGCATCCTTTTCAATGTGGTTATGGAATAAACACAGTAGAGGTGGTTAGAGTCCAGTTCTGATTCAGTATATGCAAGACTTTCAGGAACTTAGGGTATTCTTGTGATACAAATGGTGTGATTACTAGGGATGTCGTGTGTTTCAGAAAATAGGAACAATGTGGTTTGTATTGAGGTTCAAGGATGTCCTCCTGTTACATGGGGATTGTTTGTCTACCAGGATAGTATCACCTTCTTGTAAGGAACAATGAAAAAGGATTTTTATATCAATTGTCCCTGTAACTTCATGTGACGATATAGGAGTTAGTTTCGTGCTTTTGCAAACTATGTGGGTGTTTGGTGTAGGATTTGTGTTGGCAAAAAGATTACCAGTTATCTCTGTGATAATAGGGCTCGCCACTGGGAGTGCAATGAAAAGTGCATTGTGCTATCACATGCAAGATCTCCCCCTCTCATTAGTTGTACCACGCACCTTTCAGATATCGGCCCCGATATCCCGTCGAGGTAAAAAACACAGCCTTGTGTTTCCTTTTTGACAATCGTCCATTTGCTTTCCAGATATAGTTGTTCTGTCTGCAATGATTGTCAGAGCTGTAATTTCCCCAATGTTAGGATACTGAAAGAGCTGCCACGTTGTGGACCGATGCTGAATTGGCACTTTCACTGTTGTCAGAATGGAGTGCTGTGTAATGGTGCACAAGGAAATGGGTAGGTGATAGTAAAGGTGTATGTTGTCCTAAGGAATGGTTAAGGACATATGATCTTAGGCCAGACGGAGTTCCAAGTGTTTCAAGTTTGCAAACAATAAATTTATATGTACTGAGGTGGGTGTAATCACATGGTTTCTATAATTTGTCCTTATAGTATAAATCATAGGAATTAAAGTATTATATCAGCTTTTCTTGGCACAACACATAATTAAGTAGTCTTATATGCATTAACTGTAGAAACATGTGTGGCCTCCTTGAAGGTTTTTTGAAAAGTGATAAAAGTATCGTGCACATCCTGTAGCACCCTTGGCACTTTGCAGTGTATCCCTTAAGTGATGTCGTTGTGGTTACTAAGTCTTGATGGTCGTCCCTGATAACTGGAGAAGCCCATCCTACCTTTGACCTAAACAATTTTGGCAAGTCAAGCAGATGATTATTTTTGCTTACAATCACCAAGGAATCATCTTGGCAGACCGAGTTCCACGTGGAATAATTGTGACAGCAGCATATCACCACACAGTTTTATATAATTTGAATTAGACAAAGTACAAAAAATGCTCTGACGAGATCACTTTGATTTTGCACAAAAATGAGTTCCCTCATATCAGGAACAATGTGGTTGTTGCACCAGTACGAGTGGAAAGTCTCACCTCATGCCCAATACATGAGCCCACCAGACTACGGCTCTTCCAAAAATTAAAAAAAGCTAATATGAGCCGATGCACATCAAACTTCCATGATATTGGGAATGAGGGGTTTTATATTTAAGGTCCATAAAGTTACACTGCATAAAATGAATTGCTTACTTGGTATAGTAAAATAGTGTGTATTATTTTTTAAATAACCCTCGTAGTACATCAGTGTTACTTTTTACTACTATACACTGTACTGAAAGGTAATTTTACTTTTTTGTAAATTATATATAAAATAAATTGGTGATAACAGTTTCACTAATTCACAGTTTTAGTGATAAATACAGGTTTCACTGTAACTGTACATGATATTATTAAATTTTGTTCTTTTTAGGAATTCGCTTCAATCGCATCAGTTACCACGATTATAATTTATTTGACTTTAAACATAATTATACGTTTCTACAGTCATGTGTAGGGGATATATGATTATGTCTGGACTTTTATTTACTTCTATGGACTTCTAATGTAGATGGTGACATTACTTTCACAGCACAATTAATTATGTTTGCTATCTACATAATTAAAAAGAACTAGCCACAGCAAGCAGCTCAGTATACCGATGCCACATTGTCCAGCTTACCCTGAGGCTGAGTTTCTGCTACCTTACATACACAATATTTTTGCTGATGGCTCAAATATTTCATTCACTATAACCAATATAAATTATTTGACGTTAAATATTGTAAACAAATATACTAAATCTTTTTGTATACGTATAAAACAACTCTGCATGGCTTCATAGTCGATGACACTTTTGTCACAAATACACACATACAGTTAAAACAGCCAGCATTTCTTCACTCAGCATTTTATTACCCAAATCCAGGTTATACCTGAAGAAAAATGCTTTAGTACTGAGGATTTACTGAAGCACTCCAACAAGGAGCCGAAATGATAACTACCTGAATGAAAGGTTTAAGAAACACACTTAGTTTAGGTTGAGATGTATATTTACAACATTGTTTTATAAACAATAGAGCCAATATACGAGTTATCTGAATAATGCCAAATAAAGCATAAACCATAAATTACGACAAAAAGCATACAACTGTTTTGGCGATACCAGCTGGAAAAAACAAAATAAAAAAACTTTTTAAGTAACACTTCATAGAATAGTACCACATCTGGACACCAGTCTATACGCACTCATCAATTTTATACAATATAACAAATTTATACAAACAAAAACAACGCGACGCACGACACAACATTTGTCAAGAGTCCGTTCTATTTATCTACATCGTGAAAGCATCCCTTCACTTCTGTTACAACTAGTTTACATTATGGAACCATTGGCTGAGATCGCGTGCCCTGCTCATTCGCTTAGCTTACACTCAAGCAAATTAAAGTGTCAGTAATATGTGGTTATTAGTTGTTCTTGAAGTAATCATCACCTACTGGTTTCATTTCAACCTAACCAATAAAGTTTAAATATTGTTTTCTTAAAACTTAACATAAGATTAGATTTCATAAATATTTTAAGATTCGGCAGGTAAAAATACTTACTAGTATATAAAAAATTAAAAAAATAATGTACAGGAAAGTTTTAAAATTAATGATGTTTTTTTTAACAGTTGCATCATAGTAATTTTGGATTAACAATAACTTGTATGACCATGTTTCATTACACTGTTTAAATAATTTCTGTTATTTAAGAAATAACTTAGAGACCACATTTAAAGAATTACATTATGGAAATTTACCTCCTTTTTATCAAATCTGCATTTTAGTTCCTTTCCAATTCAAATTTTTCAGATGCTTATATTTAATGTTTTCAAAATAAACATTTTTTATAACAGGATAAAAGAATTACATTTTTAGCTCTTAATATCATTAATACAAAAATAGAGCAATCTATTGTAAATATAAAGGTCACAAAATAATTTAACAATAATAGTCAAACCAATTTTGTTAGTTCACTGCATTTTTAAAATTGTTCTGAAAAATGTAAGGCTGGTTTTACTTGATATAATTAAAAAATATCACAAAAAAAATTGAATAAAACCGAACAAAATAATGATTTCAGAAATGTGTAAATTATCGAGTAAGTATATATAACAAAATTGTGAATCAAAGACAAGTAATAACCTCATGTTTTACATTCTACTAACAACAGGTTATGATTCCATATTTCATAAATATTATAAATGGATATACAATAATGTCATATACACAAGCAGACCTAGTAATAAATTGTACAGAATATATTTTGTATACTTAACAACAGTTTATCATCAATTTTGAATATACAATAATTTGTAGTTTTATATATAAATATAACAATTGTAATGCTTACAAATAACATTTTAACAAGACTAAGTGAGGTTAATAAGTTTGGACCAAATGATTCTACAAATTTTTAGCAAATGTTTAGCTAATTAGGTTGATAAATCTGATATTTTATTTATACTCAAAACATTTATGCTTTGGCTATTTGTAATCAATAACTGCAGGATTAACCAATATTTTATTTTTAAAAGCAATTGATTATTATCCACTCATATGTAAAACATCAATCAGTCTCTAGAACTTATATACTCAAAAAAAAAAAAAAAAAAAAAAAAAAAAAAAAAAAAATACAATATGGCGGTGATAGTTAATAAATTTGGTAAACTAGGCTATATACAACTATAATTTGGATACTTAATAATAAAAAAAGCTTGGAAACTGATTTTAGATGTCTAATTATTCGAGGATTTCTGGATTAAAACTTTGAAAATTCATGTGACTTTCTTTAGTGCCCTAAGCTTGAAAGTTCTTTTTTAGGCACAGTTGAAAAATGATAATTAAAAGAAGTTTGTTGTTGATTAAAAACATACATGCCTTAAAATCAAGTTTTAGCACATTATTAATATATACATTTCTTTTTGCAAATTTATTTATAAAAACTTTAGAAATATAAAATTATGGATATAATTTACTGATTCTGAAATAAAATTCACGGGGAGGTCGTAAGCCTACTGTGTCTTCACCCTGTGTTTAGCAGGGCTTAAATTCTTCGGGGAAATAAAATTCAAGGGCACGTGGTCTTTGCCCGCATTTAGGAGGGCTTAAACTCTTTGGGGAAACAATTCCTATTGTGAACGAGGTGAAGTATCTAGGCTTGGTGCTGAACACCAAATTAACCTGGAATGCACATCTTGGGCAAAGTCAAGAAGTCATTGATGGCAGTTAGAAGAATGGTTGCTAAGACCTGGGGACTAAAACCAGGTATGATGAAGTACATCTATACTGGGATCATAAGACCCATGGTCTGTTATGGTGTGGTGGACTAAGGCTGAACAGAGGGGAGTCAAGGAATCTGACTGAAATCCACAGATTGGCCTGCCTGTGAAACCCTAGGAAACCAGGGTTTCCACCTGCCTGTGTGCAGATGTCCCTAGGAAACCAGGTTATTTTTATATTGGATTTTAGGACATAAGGGCTTGAGAGTAATGAGGAGGCAGACCAATTGGCTCGACTAGGATCTGCAACTGGGTTTATTGGATATGAGCCAGCTATAGGAATCTCTCTGTGTTTGGCCAGGTTTGCTATCAATAGGTGGATAAATGAACAACACAAGGTAAGATAGGAAAACCTTCATAAGCATTTCCATAGCAAAACACCTCATATAAGAAAGGTTACACAAGGACGGAAGATATCTTAAGCAGAGCACAATTCAGGAAAACCATTGGGCTAATTACAAGACACTAGTCTGAGGTGCACATGAACAAAATAGAAATGTACCACAGAGAAACAATGTGTAGGTTGTGGAGAAAAGAAGAGAAACTGAAGGCTACATAGTTTATGATTGTGAGGCTCTTGCCAGCAGGAGTATAAAGGTATTTGATTTTCAGGACCTTGAGGATCTCCAGCAGAATGAACTAGTCAGTGGTCCCTGGAACTTATTAAGGGCACCATTCTGCTGAACTAGTACTCAAGAGGTCAAGTTGCACAATAGGTTCACTGATCGCAGTGCCTGGGGTTTTAGTATCCCTTTCTCTTAGTACTATTCTATTCTACTGCATCTTTGAACTTACAACCTTTAAAGTTGTAGGTATGAGACTACAGTTACTGCTGTAATGTTTCAATTTCCATTAAAGTGTCGACATAAGGAAAGAATGAAACATTTATTGGAGACTTTTAACTAATTCAGAGCATTCTTTTAGTGGAATTTCCAACTGTTTACATCTTATATACGAGTGAAAAGTTAAGCCACTGAAATTAATACAAAATACAAACCAAAACTGAAGACTATGAATGTATTATTCCAGTGGCATTACAAGCAGGTTTTATCCTGCTGTTTGTGACAACTCGCATACTGGTTTAGTAGATTTTGTTTTGAAAAAGCTACAAATCTTATGTCACTTTGAGTTAAAACGACTTTTTTAAAAAATACTTTTATTTAATTTATAACAAACTGTACTTTTATAAATATAATTATTTTATTTTGGTATACTAGTTTAAAACAATTTTTCTTAATAAATAAATTCTAGTACAGATGTTTATAAAAATAGTTTACAATTCAAGCAGAGGGTACACGGTTTTTGGAGCGGCTGAATTTTAAATAGTTCTTTTTTTTAAGCGAATCATGTGCTTTGTAGATCAATATTTTCAAATTTACCTCCAGTAAGCTAGTATTTTTCAGTTTTCTTTCAATGATTTCCTCTAAATTAAGTATTTAATACATTATTACAGGTGCTACACAATGATAATAGACCTTACAAGATCTAAAATTTTACAGGATACACATATAATTTTTTGGATGAAAAAAAATCAATCTTTGTTTATAAAGAACAATTTTATTACTTAACTAAAATCACAAAAAGAAAAACAACTATTAACATTTTTTTTATTGCCCCTTTTGAGTAGGGGCATCACAGACAAAAATATTTACATTAAACCATTCAATATTTACAGCTACACTACTGCATGGGTTCACATAGGAAAGTATTTTTATCAAAATAATTTTTGAAATATGAGCAGTCGAGAAAGTACATTTGTTCGCCATTTTGTCCATTAACCTGTTTTGCAGAAAATTTCAGCTACATTTTTCTACAGCTGAACTTCGATTACCTCTGGCGAAAAAAATCAAAATAACAAAAAAAGAAATTAAAAAATGCCAGTTTTATCTAAAAATTATTACGTATACTAGTAATCAAGCAGCAAAGTTCAACGATTAACAAACTACCTTTTGTTCTACTATTTTATCAGCTATTTACCAAATGATTATTAAAAAAAGAAAAATCTTGGTTTATTAAGAGTATATAACATGTAAAGGATAAACATTAACTTGTATTTTCTTAAATTCTATTCATGTAAGGTATATCGAATACATGATTTCTGCCATAATGGATAATCCAAGTTTGCTGTAGTTATAATTTTCTTCTTCACTATGATAACGTTTGTGCACACTGGTGATTTTATTCTAACAATCTGTACACATACACAAACACTGAACATACAAAACTAATAAAACAAAGTCTAAATACGGTCATGTATTTTATGCCTATTACATTAAGAAGTCAAGGAATTAAAAAAACTACCAGTGTGCACAAAACATTGATGTAGTGAAGAATAAACAAGTATCTATTGTTGACTAAACACAGGAACAATATGATATGTAAACATTTTGACAGTCTCCCTAGATGTAGACAGTTAATTATTAACTGGAGAATAGTTTTTAACATTATATGGTCTGCAAAATCTTAAATATGTAGTTTAAAGAAGTAAGTGTTTTAAAAATATTGTAAATAATTGATTAAAAAATATTTAAACATGAAAAAATATTGAACGGTTAATCAAATTCCATTAGACTTACAATGTTGTAACACTGGTTTTATTTTCAATCATATTAACAGTTTAAAACAAAATAATTTAGTCAACAATTACTATTGTTAATAATTAATTTACATAATCTTTAAAATGTCCCATTTCATTAAATCATTACATTTAAAAAACTAAATCAATGCAAAGAAGTCCAGAATCACACATCAGTAAACATAATGTTGGGAGACTATATGATAGTATTAGGCGGTCTTTTAATTAAAATATTTGCTAAAAAAACTATATATTTATTTTATCTTAATTATTTTTACAGGTTTACACCACATGAATATTTTCCCCAAACTGATCTGTTTTCGACTGATTCTGACATCGCACACCTAGTGAAAGGCCTAGTTAACATATTGCACATAATTATTAAATATCCTATTTAATATTTTAAAAGTTACAAAACCATTTTATATGTTCAAAACAGCTAAAAACCTTTCCTCGACTCATATAATTTGATTTACACTGCATTATTATAAGCTAAATTTTTTGGTTTTTCAAATGTCTAAAATGTACCTAACTCTCTGCACTGCAATTTGAGCAAGCGCTGTAAATCATACCTTAGTCATAATTCATGTATAAATTATCAATGCCTTCTACAGCATAGACGTTGTCAACACTGTTAAAATATTTGTCTAATAATTTGTGATGCTGAATCATCCGACAGTAAAAACTTTACTAAACATAATAATTTTTAGTAATTAATTGTATTCATCTGAAAATTTAGATTTTAGTCTGCTCTTGTTATATTTCTTACAAATATACTAATTTTGTTTACTTTAATTTTAAATTTATATTTTACATAATTTCATTTAAAAATTAACTAATCTGTTCAGTTTAACAAACATTTACAATTAAATTGTTTTCAGATAAATACCTAGTTTTAATTTGCTGGGAGGTGAATCATACTTACATTTTTTTAAAAATTAAGTAACTAAATTCTGATCAGATAGTCAGGTTTTTGGTTGTTTTTTTCACAGGTACACTTTCAACCTTGCCTAATTATTACTACATTTTTAGAATATTTTTTACATGAAAATCAACTCTTATAAATTTAATATAAAATCTGTTTTTTTCCAAGTATAATAAATACGTAACACCTAATATACACCAACCTTTAACATCAATAAGAACGTATAAATTAAAAGCTGGGACAGATTAAGTTAGCCATTATATTCAGAGTGCAAAGAGTTAAACATTGAAATCTTATTTCAAACAAACATAGTTTATAAAACTGCAAAAGATAAAATGTCAAATTTTATTACTTATATTGTATTTTCTGAGAACTGTTTGTTGAACATACTTTTTACGTCGATAATTGATATCAGATGTTCATTCACACTTCAAACAGTGTTGTTCTAACCTAACCTATGTATATATCGTTGATCTTGAAAACGTTAAAGAGTTGATCTTGAAAACGTTAAAGAGCCACCTGACTGACTTAAGCAATAAACGAGAGAAATTTGAAATTACATTAATTTTCAATGAGAAATACGGTTAGGCTGAAGTAAGGCTAAATTAAACACTAACCTTATTGTGTTGATCAGCTGCTTCAAACAGCTGATCACAACCTCAAAATAAATTATAATTAATGAATTATCAATTTTAATGAGCCTTGTCCTTGAAAGATATTAATTACTACACTGTTTTTTTAACATTAAGAAATATGTTATTAAAAATTAAATATACATTTTATATAAAAATAAGTTGGACAGAAATGCATCACTGTGACAATTACTAAAACTGAACAGAACTACTTCTACGGCAAGAACAAGTTAACCAATCATGTCTGAATAGAGTGAGAACAGTTCCACATTTTTTAGGTTAGGCTATACAAAATTCTTACTTTACCTTGGTCGTCTTATAAAATACAATAGGATTGCCGATGAGTTCACGTAATGGCGGGGTTTAAAATACTGTCCCTGGAATTGGACTGAGATGTGGCGCGTAGTAACGTTACGGCCTCTCTCTCGGGACTGCACTGGACGACTGCTAGTCACTTACCACGGCCACCTTTCTTCTTCTTACGCTTGAAGAAACAGCAACATCTGCAAAACCAACATCTTTTTTTTTTAAGTTATCTTTATCGAAGGAAACAAGCATACATCACTTGACAAATCAGTAAATGAGCTAACTGGAAAAAAAACAACTGTAAGACGAGGTGGTCATCAAATGCGGATCGGAATATATATATTCACAAACAATATTTGTGAACTGGTTCACAAATAGACCTAATGTAGTCAAGCAAGTGTAAGGACTGAATGGGTAACTTGTCTGCTTACAACTGGCCAAGGGCCAAGATAGAGTGGCTCATCCAATAAAGAGCAGTCCAGAAACTGCAATAAGAGGCAAACTTAGACATGTGGTGTGTAACTGAATGAATGAACATCTACTGCACATTTAGTACATAGATGATATTGCTACGAATTAAAATACGTACAGTAATATTTAAGCTGAGCCGAATGTAGTAAAGAGGAACAACAATGGAAGCGGATTTCCTTTAAACAATGAATTTGTATATTTTCAATCTAAATACTTAGGCTTACTATAATGGATTCTAGGAAACTACTATGTTTAAACACTGTAGGCAATCGTAACCAAGGTAACAAGAACTATCAAGTTAGGTGTGGTGAGAGATGTGCAGTGGCTTCAAAACCAAAACTAGACGGAGTCAAAGCTGCACAAAATGGAGCCCAGCAACTCCGCTTGACTCTGCTCAGCTCCAAGTGACTATGCTTTCAATAGCCACACTTACATTAAAAACAATATGTTAGGTTTTGAATGTACACATTCAAGTCTACTACACTTAGGTGGCCACCTGGCTTAAATTGCTGACTTTCAAAGAATAAAATTAAACAAATTAATAGTAAGTAGGCCTGTTAGAACTAATATTTATTTAAGGAACTTCGTGATGTGTTATATACACATAAGTTTGCAAGAAAAATTGTTTTATCAATAAATGTGTTTATTATTAAAATTTTAAAAATATTATACTGGGGCTTTGTAGGAAAATTAAGAGCCAATATTAACAATACAGTTATACTTGTACCAACTTACTTTGTTTCATCTACGATCTCAACCTCAGCTTGAGCAGTGATCGGGGTGTTGGAGTGGCCAGCTGTTGGATCATCATTGGCCAGTTCTCCATTAGTAGAGCTTACCACCTGTAATATTTAATAATTAAAAAAAAACCATATACTTCGCATAACATTGTGTAGCTGTATGATTAATCAATAATTTTATACTTAGGATTATGGCATGGACAGTAACAGCATGAGAAATGTGAATGAAATGAAGTGTTGAAACACTTTTTGTCAAAATTTGAAGTCATTTTTGTCCCTGTAGTAATACTTCATTTAGATGAATGACTGTATATGTAATACAGAAAAGAAGGCTAAGGAAAAGAAGTTTATTTTCTGGAATTGAGTTTTTGTTTAGGTCAAGTTACTTGTTTGTTCTATATGTAACAATGAAATAAATTTGTAACTTAGTGTTTACAGAAAAAAATTATGGGTACCACATCCCAGAGGACAAACAGCAAAATAAATCAGGAAAAAGAAAAACCTAATAGGCATAATTTTCAAAATTGGCTCAACAAATTTTGCTTAAATTTTTGATTTGAGTCATTAAGTCATGTACGGTCTGCAGAAGTTCTCCACATCTTATGGAAGTAAAACCATCTTTAACCAAAAATGAATTACCCAAAATATTATCAGACAAAAAAATTGAATTGGTTCACAAATAGACCTAATGTAGTCAAGCAAGTGTCAATGACTGAATGGGTAACTTGTCTGCTTACAACTGGCCAAGGGCCAAGACAGAGTGGCCCATCCAATAAAGTGCAGTCCAGAAACTGCAATAAGAGGTAAACTTAAACAGACATGTAGTGTGTAACTGAATGAATGAACATCTACTGCACATTTAGTACATAGATGATATTGCTACGAATTAAAATGAGTACTGTAATATTTAACGGGCTATCCAAGATGTGGCTATTAAATAACAAGACTAATGTTGCTACAGAAGAACTGTACACACAAAATTTGTACGACCGACAGCTATATAACATGAAGCCTTCTCTTTCAATTGTTATCACTCCAGTTTTTTGTAGACACATTAGTATGGCCTTACTTTGGATAACATCTTTTCTTTTGTTTTGTCGAAAAAATGATGTGTTTTATTAGAGCAAAGAATTGCCTTGAAATTTTATTTGAAATTTAGAAAAATCTTACTTTATTTTAGCTAACACCCGTTCTTGGTTTCTCAGCCATTTGACGCCATGCCACCCAGTACAGCAGCACCAAAATTGTGTCCTCTGCCATCAGTCCACAGCGCTGCACACTGGAGAAGGTGGTCAGTAGTTCCATTACCCTAGGAGCACAGGAGGCATGTCGGGGAATCCATTACACCAATCCTGTGCAAATAGCTCTGCAGATAATTATAACCTGTTGATATCCTAAAGGTGGCCAAAGCTATCCCTTGAGGCAGGTTATTGGTGATAGGTTTTCATAAAATTGGTTTCCATCTTTTTTCAAGTCCAGTCACCTTCTTGGAATCCGCAATAACCTTCCTTATGCAAGAAGTGATCTCATTGCATACACCAATATAGGTAACAGGGAGATGTGGTTGGCTCAATGTGCATCCTTCTTTAGCCAACCTGTCAGCTTCCTCATTCCTGTGGATGTTACAGTGACTAAGCACTCATTGTAGGCAGATTTCGGTGATTGTTTTATAACCTTCCCATGCATTGCATTAACAGGTAATCACCATCATTTTTTTTTTGGTGTTTAACGTCCGACTATTGTGCACACTTGGGCTAATGCAGATGATGGAATGATGTATAGCGTATGAAAATGCCAAGCCCTCGCCAGGAATCGAACCCGGGTCCTCGGGGTGAAAGCCTAGTACGCTATCCACTAGACCACCGAGGCGGCGTAATCACCATCATGCTCTTGAGATGTCAGTGCGGGAGTAGTCTGATAAGACAACTTTACAGAGTGTAACATAGTTCATCTATTTGTTGGTGAACCCTGGGTAACGCTAAATGAGCTATACTTCTGCGCCACTACCATACTATTTAGAAAAACCATTACTAAAACTTTTTATTAATATGTGTGTGTGTGTGTGTGAGAGAGAGAGAGAGAGAGACAATGAATGTTTATCCCATGCGTGTTTTTGAGTTATTTCCAAGATGACCAAGAAGATGGTGAAGATGATTTTCGCCCTTCTATGTTAAAAATGGATAAAAAATACTGTTGGTAATTTGATCCGAACTGACCGTCAGTTAACCATTCGTACGATTGCTGAAACTAGGAACTGAGAAACTTCCTGACAGACAATGTACAGCAAATTTTACATTAACAATTTTAACGTACAAAAAGTGTATGCAGAAATGGTGCCTAGAATTATCACAATCGAATAAAAAGAAGCTTATGCAAAAGTTTGTTCTGACACTTTGAATGCCAATAAAAATGACCCAAACTTCTTGGAAAGAATGATAACATATGATGCCATCTTGGGTTTTCACTTATGATCCAGAAACTAAGTTTCAATCCATGCCTTAGAGAGCCCCAATTTCACCTAAAGCTAAAAAGCTTGAATGACCAAATCAAAACTTAAAGCGATGATGTTTCTTCTTCGATATTCATAGGATTGTGTACCTTCACTAGGTTCCTGAAGGTCAAACTACAAATCAACATTACTACCCTAAGGTCCTTGCTCAGCTCTGTCAAAAAAGACGACGAATCGTGGAGAAATAAGTCATGGGTTCTTCATCAGGACAATGCACCAAATCACACTGTAACGTCTCTCAAGACGTTTCTAGCCAAGTATAACATCCCAGAGTTAAACCACCACCTTATTTGCCTGACCTGGCACCATGTGACATATATGTTCCCCAAGGTCAAATCTGCATTAAAAGGCTTAAGATTTCAGACTGTTGAAGCGGCACATATCAAAAAATAACACACAGATAAAGACTTCCAGCAATGTTTCAAACAATGAAAAATTTGCATTGAGAGTTGTAAGAATGGAAGAAAGGTGTATATTGAAGGCGATAACTTTAAAATAAAATATTTTATAGCATTAGTCTCGTTATTTAATAGACATATCTGACAAAATATACAGTAAATATGTACAGTACATCACTTAACCATCATTAACTGTCTGTATCCAGCACATCATCAAAACCTATCCAGCACAATTACACAATCAACACTGGACATCTACATTAGAACTGTGTTCAAGTGTCTTGACTTTAAAAACAGAGTGAAGCGTGAGAATGTTACATACAGGTACATATAAGGCATAAGAAGGCAATGATTATTCAGTGTACTGTTTATTTTTTTTTTATTTATTTATTTTTTTTTTTTTGGTGTTTAATATCCAACTATTGTGCACACTTGGGCTAATGCAGACGATGGGATAATTTATAGCGTATGAAAATGCCAAGCCCTTGCCAGGAATCGAACCTGGTTCCTCGGGGTGAAAGCCTAGTATGCTATCCACTAGGCCACCGAGGCGGCTGTGTACTGTTTAAAGAGGCATTTGATAACTTGTATAAATACCAAGAACTACACTTGAGAAATGCCTACTATAGTACAGTACGTATCCCTAAACTCTTTTAAAGTATAATAAATCAATTAATGTACTCTATACAGATTGGTTTTTCATTGAGATTTTGTTTTTCACACCTTTTAAAATGGAAATATAGCTTCCATTGATTGTCCGAAAATTTAGTTATGATACATCTTTTATTTTGATATAAAAAGGTTCTACCAAATATAATTTTCACTTTCATAATTTTCATTTATCAACAGCTGTCAGTAAATAATGTTATTGTGTCTGTAGTAAATTTTATTACCAATTTCATTATATTAAAAAAATACACGTCATTTCTTTATTATTTATTCCTTATATTTATTTATATTTTTTCATAATAGAATTGTTTAAAATAAACATCTGCACCTCCTTAACACACCTCTCTTTAAATTCATTTATGCCCCATTAGGAGGGCATGTCCTCAAAATTAAAAACCACAGCTCTAGTGTACTGAATTTTGAAATAAAGAATCTACAGTTTGCGATAAAAATATCAAACTGTAGATACAGACTTATCTCTGTTTTTTTACTCTTGAACCATAAATTTCTTTCTCCAAATTTGGCACATTGACTTCAGCTATTAAAACTTATCATATTATCAAAACGTATAGACAGATTTAAAAAAGATAGGTCTCTGATTTTTGATTGGTAATTACAGAACTAGAATTTTAAAAGTGACTGCCACACATACGTTTTGTTTGAGTGCTGAAGAAATGCAATTCAATCAGACTTAATGAAATTGTTAAGAACTGCTTTTGGGAAAATACAGACTGTTACTTTTATAAGGCATACAGCTCTAAATTGAGATATGATCAAAATACACTAAATTTGAGCAAATATCGGTCAAAGTTATTTGGTCTGTAGATGAAAGCAAATACAGAGGCAGTAATCAAAAAACTCGAAGTGAATATACAACAAAAAATACATTTCAATTTGGCTTGTATCACCTTTTTTTATAATCCATATTTATACAGGAAAATTTAAATTTAGTCTAATCCGTGTATATTACGTACGCTAAATTACACCGGGGGTTAAGACGGTGAGTTTTTGTTTACCTGTACAGAGCCGTGCCTATCTGCGGGCGTGAGGTTGCCCAGGTTGTGAGACGGCCAAGGCTTCGATACTTCAGTCCAGGCTACTTTTTCCTTCGAATAATCCTGCACCAGAACATCCAATACATATAAAATATCATAGTCCCAAACAGTATGACTTTGAAGAAGTGTTAACAATGTTGTTAAATTTGTTATTTGCATATTGACCGGAAGGAAATCTGAACCACTTTTAGTTTTCTACATTAAATTTGTTCACACTGTTGAAAAAAAAATATGTTTGGAACCACAACTGTATGAAGTGTCTCGCAGACATAGTAGATTTGTTTGCCAACACAGATATTGTGTAGTAGGCTTACTTGCAAAAACTCAAGGGCCTATGTCTAGCCCTCAACAAATCAGTCACCACAAACAAGCCTGTAGGTAGACTACTTGTGTAATATACATTATTATTATTTTATAAGAATTCGAACACCTACAAGAATTTGTAAAACCTTTCACATTTTTTCATTTTTACTCGCTTTTTTAAATTGTGTTTATAACAAACCATTTTACCAGGTTTGGATCCAAGGAGAAACTGAAAATCTTCATAAATTTCCTATTTACTGTTTAAAGATGTATAACCAAAAGACAAACAGATGTTGGAATATAAATATACCTACAGTTCTAATATAAAGCTATTGTTTTGTCACCTCTAGACTAGGCAGTACTTATAATACAATTTGATATTATTAGATACCAAAATATAAATATTTAGATTCTACCCACCATAAGAGAATTTTGTTATAAGAGGTGTGGTTGGAAAAAAACATGAATTAATTTTGCTGAAGCGAAGAATGTAATAAGGACGAAAGATGTGTGATTGGTCATGTGAACCCTTTTAACTTTTGAGTTTCGTTTAGTTCCCTCACTATATCTGCCCACAGCGCTAGTTAAAAAGTGGTTGATGTTTTGATTCTGTCTTGGAAAAATGTTGAGTATTCAGAAAGGACAGGGTGTGAATATCAAATTTCGTTTAGACTTTTGAACTGAAATTTTTTTAATATTACAAATGTGTTGTGATAATGGTTTATGAGGAACACAACTGCTAGAGCGGTTCAAACTGGTTTTTCCCCACCATTCATACTTTATGCCAGTTAGACTAATGAGGATAAGGGATCAGCATTAAAGGTAAAGGAAAAAGCAATGGGAGTAATTGCGACTAGAACTAAAAAGCTTTATGGTGCCCAGTTCAGGGACGCAACAGACTATCCAACAACTCTTCTTTAGTTCTTTTGTTTTTTTATATAGTTTTAGGTTATAACCACAGTAAATTATAAACAATATGCTATCTTTTATTTTTTACGGAATTTACATTACCCCTTGCCCAAGTTTGTTAATACACCTTTGTATTCCAATTAAATCCAAATATTACATAAAATGCAATAAAATTAAATTTTTAAACATTTTTTTTCAACTACAGTAAATGATCTGATTTCATATCTGGCCAACTGCGGCACCAAGATGGTCCAGATAATAGTTATTAAATATTACATTTAAATCTCTCACCCCCATAAATGATAGTCCAAAAATTGAAATGATCTACTGAAGTATGTGGAAAGTTTGCAGGAACTATCTATGCCATAGACTGATTAAATATGATTTACATTAATATTAATAAGTACAAAGCACAAACAAATAGTACTATACAGTCTTAATAATTGTTTGCAGGGAAATTAAGATAATAACTAATAAATTAATTTTATTATCATGAAATCAAATGACCTTTTCATTTTTCAGTATTGTACACGAACAAAGTTGTATGAAAGTAACTTTGGTCAAAACAATAAACCCAATTCCATGAAATAACTCACCTTTCCTTTGCTATACTACAGATAATAATACTATGGAAACAAAAGATAGTTTTTTGACAAGACTTATCAAATGATATTGTTTTCCATTTTTCCTTATGAATAAAATAAACGCTTCGATTAACTGTGATAACAATTTCACCTTCCTCATTGCTACACAATCTACAATTCACTATAAGATCTTCTGATCTCCACTTAAATACATTTTATTATTTTCTGACTTAAAATTATTGATAGAAAATTTTGTACAATAGCTACCAGAAATTAAAAAAAAGTGGATACAATAAGGTCGGATATGAGAACAACTATTGTACGTTCCACCAACACAAACATGTCCAAATCACCTTACAAATTATGTTTTCCATACAGATACAAAGTAAAACAGAACCTTGATTATGTGGGAAAATTAAGTGCGGGGGGTGAAGGCAGGATAACTGAAAAATACTGTAACTATAATAATGAGGAATGCATTTTATTAATATGTACTGCACTTTACATACATACATATATATATATATATATATATATATATATATATATTATATATATATATTGAGCCAGTTGAACAGTTTGTGGTTTCACAAGGTAAATGTATGTCTTGAGATTTTGGTTTGGATTTAAGTTTTTGGTTTCAGTTTTAAGATAAACTATATGATTGTTTTATATTAAACTGTGCGTGCCATCATATAGATAATTTATTATTCTATAGGAAATTGCTGGTATATAATAATAATGGAAAAAATATCAAATATGAACAAATTATGTTAGGCCAACAGCGACATTTTATCTGTTAATTACAGTTATTTTGCTAACTATGCATTACAAACCAAAATTAGACATATTAATTCAAGATGCCAATGTGTGCCATTGTGATTATACTTTACTTTCCAGCACCAGTTTTATAGTTTGAAACGTAGATTGAATGTAATAATTAACATCATAATTTTTATATGATCAGTACATATATGTTTATTTATATGTAAGAAGGACGTTTCAAGAGCTTTTATAACTATAACATATATAAATTACTTTTCCGTTTAAATCAATTTAATAAAATATACCAGTTCATAGATAAACTACTTTTACGCTAGATTTTCGATGTACTAGAACACAGCTGTTCAATACTTCTTTATAGGATAGATCCATTTAGTTTAATTTCTAGTTTAATTTTTTTAATAGTTCCATTTTTAGTTTTAATTTTAGTTTAATATATTTGTTGACGGAAGGAAATGAGGTCTATATTTTAACTCGATGATCTTGCTTTTGATTTGTTTGTTTGTTAAGTGATTACTCCTGAACACTTCGTCCGATTTTTACGTAAATTTGGTAAAACGTATATGATATGAAGGGCATGATTAGTTTTTGGACTCCCTTGGTACATCAGGGTAGCATGGGGGTCATTTTTTGAAATTAGTATTTGAGTAAAATATGAGCCACTACACACATAAAAAATTTTAAGTTTCAAAATTGCACAACGGCTGCTTTATAACCCAAATTATGGGCCTGAAAATATTTTTCTTTCTTTGAAACTTATCAATCGAAACTTGATTAGTACAAATTCAGCTCCTATGGTCCATGACTAATAGATCTAAAGTTCATTGAAATTCAAATAAATTAGAGATTTTGGTCTGCAGGAGACCCATTAGGACAGTTTTTGTTGTTATATTTTTAAATACATTTTATTATTTTCTGACTTAAAAAAAAAGGCTTATTGATAGAGGTTGAAATTTTTTGTACAATAGCTCAAACCAAAGAGATTAACATTACAAATTTAAAAAAAAGCATGGATACATTTTGGACTCCTTAACGTGTCAGGACATCGTGACAACATTTTTGGATATATTTAAAAAAAAAAAAAAGAACAACTTGAGTATATGTCAATGCGCTCCAAAATCCACCAACACAGATATATTTTTGTTTGAAACATGTCCATGAAATCACAATTTTAATAACTTAACAAATTATGTTTTCCTGCAGTTCTGAACACTAATGAACTATGAATACCTAAGTGTCGTTAGCTTACACAAGTATATTGTTACTATGTTGAATATATTTTTGTGTTTTTGTTCAATCTTTATTTTCATTTATTACTCAAGCACTTCTAATTATGGATTACTTCAATATTTACAGAAAATACCATGCAAATATTATTTAATTAGGTTTACTAATTAAATACTAAATAAATAATTTAATTTATTTAAATAATAAATTTTCATTAAATAAATAATTAAATACTAATCAATACATACCCAGGTTATTAACCTATTTTGGTAACAAAGTTCAAGCTACATTTATTACTTTTCAATTTTGATTTCTTATTAGGCCTATAGTTTATTTTATCCAAATAATCTGTTTCAATTTACCTTCAAATATTATCAAATGTTATTAATTTATTTATTTTCTTCAACCAATAGCCTGCAGGTCAGCAATATCATTAGCCTAGGTTAGCCTAGGTCAATTTCCAAAAAAGACTTCTTGTAAATATCATTGCATTCACATTATGTTTTAGAAAACACCAGCATATAAATATATATATATATATATATATATATATATAAATATATATATATATATATAAATATATATATATATATATTATATTTATAAAATATGCACTGTATTTAACATTTGTTCCCAAGAAATAAATCTAAATAATAAATTACTAAATTAAAGAAAAAAATTAACAAACAAAAGATACAGTATATACATGAAAAAGAAATAAACACAGGTCTTACTAAAAGTCTGGTTTTACTTATAAATGAAATAGGCCTTTTCTGTTTTGTTTATACCGTTTCTTTTTTACTTATGCACACGTCTAGTTATATAAAGGGTTGCTGACAGATCGACTGTTTACGACCACAGATAGCAGCTCTTAACCACTATATTAACGATAGGATAGACTGCTTTTTTATTGCCCTTCTTCCAAGAATAATTTATTTTTGATTGCTTCTAAACTAATCTAACTTCGAAGTAAAAAAATCTGCATCAGCAGATTTAATATGTCAACTGCTTGAATACTTCCTCTTAACTCCTTGCATCTGTAGACTGTAGTTACCGAATAGAAACCAATTTTTCTGGTTACATGTTTCTTTGGCACTATAGAAAAATTAAATGTAGAGAGTTAATTCTACGATTTTTAGAAGTGTAGAGAATAGAAACTGGAAGAGAAGGGAATTGTAATTTTACCTTCTATCTTATGCCTTTTAAATATGTCTTTGTATTACATATATTTTAACCATATTCTCGCCGATACCATACAGTCAATTTGTATGGAAAAGTTTTATAACACAACTTCTTTAAGTCAGCAAAAACTAACAGCTGACTTTCACAGATTAAACGTATTTGTTTTTGTTAACCATAGATGAAAATTATAGCGCTTGGCGTTAATGAAAATCTGACCCTGGTTATCTGCCCCCCCCCCGGATAATCAAGGTTCTACTGATTATGATAAAACACACATATATATCCTGATAAAAAAAAGAACAAAGGCTAGCTGAAAAAATGAATGATTTTAAAATAAGTATATAACTAATCACACTGTATATAAAAAAATTACTGTAGAGCAATAATTACTGTTAAAGTTACATTGTAAATAAAGTAAATTAAAATATAACTGATTACTAAACCTGACAAATTAATAATTCAACAAAAAACAGTACAGTAGTCGTAATTACAATTTTTATTCTGCAATATCGTTTACAACTGTCAAACAGAATTTTGAATAGTACTGTATAAGAACAAAATCATAACATAACTTCAGTCATAAGAATATGTCTAAAAATATTCCATTCTGGATCAACAGAGAATTTCTAACAAAATAAACTATTGCTTTGCAGCCAATTATATCCAAATAGTATTTAAATAATACAAAATATTTGAATCAAAAAGCTTAATAAATTATATTGTATTCCTACATTACTTTTAAATACATGTGACAACTTGTTGATAAAGTGTCTTTAAATCGCCCAAATCTTGTTTTAACTGTGCGTTTATAAGAGACTTCTTATACTAGAGTGCCTCAATCTTTTATCACAGGCAATACTAATATCGCTGTAATCATTACAATTTTACCAAAAAATGAAACAAAGGCATCAGTAGTTTTGGACAAATAAATTTCTACAATTATGTACGTTTTTGGAGAACTTCACAAGAATGTTCCACAATGGTTTTTATGGATTGACCAGTTTGGTTGAATCATTTACTTTAAAACAAAATACTATATTTAGGCATGCAATACTGTAAACAAATGAAAATGTTTTTGGTGAAATCTGATAGAAATAAGGAGTATTTCCGTTTAGAAGTGTAAATACATTTATGGCATGCATGCCACTGTTTTTTATTCGTGCATGCTGCACTATGAAAAATGGAATAGGCCAAGGCCCCTATGTAAAAAAATACTGAAATTTTAACAGTATAGGTACTAAGGACACAGGCAATGCAAACATTATAATTAAGTAAACAACATGGACTATATACAGTATTTCTACATATTTTTGTAATTGAAAAAAAAATATTGTACAAAGTAAATACTGTATTACATATGAAATGTAAAATTAATAATTTATATTGCTTATTTTTACTTTATTTTAGGTCTAGACCCTTATCTAAGGTCTCTTGCATAAATGGTATTGTAAACCATACCAATTTCCTGGCTAATCCGTAACCATAAAGTATAGATTACATTTAACCAAAAAATTCTAGTTTGGCGGCTATTGGATTAGCAATATTAAAACCGAAGCAATTGAAATCAAATCAAATTATGGTTTACAAAATACTGACAACAAAATCAATCTGATAGTTTTTTTTATGTTACAACAAACCTTAACACAATCTTATTTATTTATTTTGAATACTGTCTTGATTTCATTGATACAATAATTATGCTGTCAAAAAAAAGGGATACATATATCTGAGTCACGGAAATTTTTTGTTTATTCCAGATGTTTTATCAAACCATAACAAAATTTTATTTATAAGTAGTTGTATTCGGCCATGCGTTGCTGTGGCTCAGTATGGTTCAATTTAACAATGCATTCGGGAACAGTGAAATAAAATCATAAAACTGGAAGTTTGGAAATTGTAAATGGATATCATAAATCAAAAACATTGGAATGGAATCGTAAAATATTTAGAATAGTTTGTGTTGCTTTTATGTCTAACAGGCAGTGCTGTTTAAAAAACATAAATATTTATCATAGGGCGTGACATTTATTTAATAATATGTATATAAAACATAACAGGTATATAAAAACATGTGCATATTCAAATGCAATATTGTGTCAAAATTTCAAAGCAATCTGTGAATTTTCAGACATTTAAGATTTTGAACAAATGATCATTTGAATTTATTTCTATTATGGATTATTTATTTCTGATTGAAATTTTAAATGACTGAAAATTAAAGTATGTTAAGTCTGTTTTGAGAAAACAAGGTAACTTAGATTTTGAGAAACAATTTTTGTTTGGAGTGACTGAGTTATAAATATTGTTTTGGTTCTAAATAATTAAATCTGAGCATACTTTTATCATTTTTATAAATACTTACCCTTGATGGTATGACTACATTGCTTAAATATTAAAAAAAACTCTCAGAGGAAAGTGAAAAACTCCAAATATAAAGTTCAAAATAAAATGGAAGAGTAATTTTTACTTTAGGGCATGTAAAGCACACACACACACACACACACACACACACACACACACACACACACACACACACACACACACACACACACACACACACACACACACACACACACACACACACACACACACACACACACACACACACACACACACACACACACACACACACACACACACACACACACTTTTAGATGTTGTTGTTGTTGTAAACATTAATTTATGTAAATATTTATTTGTTCTAATTATAACAGTGAAATCAGATTTTCAAAAAGGAGATAATTTGCTATAATTGTTCACTCATACAAAAATCAATCATTTTTAATGTAACATATAAAAAAAAGATTGGGTGCATACTAACTAAAATTTTATTTATACAATCTTCTTAAATTTTGCTACTCCTTTGAAATTTACTTCTATTACATCAGCAAGAGGCAATCGTGTATTAGACTGTTTTATATTATAAATGTGAACAGATACAGTGAAGACTACTTTCATATGTTTGTTAAAAATATAGTTAAGTTATACAGTTGGGAAACTGGTACATTTTGCTAACCATAACAGAGAAATAGCAGAATGTTAATCCTATGTATAGTTCTTTGAATTGAGCAAAAAATCAGGCATGTTTATAGAATTATCAATGGAGATCATTATTGAAATTATTAACTTACTATTTAAGAATTTATACAGAAATTTTCTTCTGTATGTAAACATTACTGTTTTTGTTAATACATTTCTTACTATCAATTTAATCTTCAGTCTTTCATATCTATATTTTTGTAAAACTTGGTAATAATATTCCCTTGGCACTATAGCTTTAAAAAATACCAACTGCTTTTCTTATCAATTGTTTCATCGTTACAAAGACTAAACACATTTAATTAAATTCTTATTTATGAATTCAAATAAAAAAATATTCTACATGAAAACAAAAAATTACTAATCATGTCGTCTAACTGGGTGGTTACTACTAAAACTCTACGAACACAACACGTATATACTGAATTGAGAACAAATTACGACTGAAAAGTATCTACAAAGCCTTTATGTACACAAACAGCAATACAAAGGGTGAACAAAAAGCCTGACCTCCAGTATTAACATGGTTTCATCATCGTAGTAATCTATGTCCTCTTCCTAAACACATTGTTGCAAACATCAACACAAAAACATATTAGAGGCTAACCTAATCATAAACACCAATATTAACCTTCGTTTAAAACACAAATCGTAGTAAATTGGAAACTTAATCTATAAAATTAAAAATGAAAAAGTAAGCTGTTTTTTAAATATATTAATTTACTGATAAAGCTAAATTTAAAAAAATAACTGTAGTACAAAGCTGTATCACATATGATGGAAACGTATGTCCAACAATTAATTTTGACTTACTTGTTTGAAACATTTATTACAATTATAATCAGCGTTAAACTCAGCATAAATTAGCTCTTTAAATTTTCAACTTACATTAAAAAAATTTCTTAAAGCAGATCGTAATTTTGAAACAAACTGATTTTGCTGAGTAATGATTTTGTGAAGGCTATTACCAAAAATTTCGGAGATTTTTGTGCCGCATTTGAATCGATTGAAAAAAAATTGTAAGTGCTATAGTGCACAAAAGAGCTATTACAAAATACCCCGTTTCGAAATTAAAAAGAAAAATCAAAACCCCCAAGAGAATATAGAAACCGTTTATTATGTATAGTATAACACTAGATTTTTACGCTATTTTTCCAGATAGTCACCAATCAAGCTTAGACATTTATCATAACAATGAAAAAGCTAACAAATTTCAATGTCGTAATAATTTGCTATCCTGTGTCTTCCAACATTCACTCACACCTGCTTGAAGTCTTGCACTGTCATCAAGGTGCTATGTTGTAGCCAGTTTTTCATGTGAGGAAACATGTGGTAGTCTCCTAGCACAAGATTTGGCCTTTATGGAAGATGGTTGAAAACCTCCGACTCAAAGACCTGTCGGCTACTGGCAAAAGATGGACAGACAGCCATCTGCTGAGTTCATGTTCCTCTGTCATCATTTTCTGATCCATCTTGCAACAAAACTTTTGGTAGCTATAAGTTCTGGGTCACAACTTCATGTAGTAAGTTCTGTGAAGTTTTAGTGAACACAAAAGAACTTTTAAAATGAATGATATTTCAATATCGTGAAATGAACAATGATTACTACAAATCCAGTAAAGTATTTTTTCAATCAGTTCAGCTGTCACGATGCTTGGTCGTCACTTTGATCTTCATCTTGAACTACTGAGCAGCCATCTTCAAACATTATATTCAGCCATCGTTACTCTTAGTTTTAATCAGCAAATCTTTAAATGCTGGATCGAATTCCATTTTCACATGTAATGAAATTTTAAATTTTGATCAAATTTTGACACATTTGTTTTTCACATATCAAAATGTACGTCATGTTTATTCAATGTTGTTTTGTTAACAAATCCACGTATACACTGTCACTGAGACAGTTGCATACTACGATTATTTTATTGTAATAGAGATTTCATCATCTTTAGAGGATTGAAACACTGTACAGGGGTTAAAATCAATGTATAAAAGTGAAACAAGTTATTTAGGTTATGTTGTCCGATTAAAGATCAGATTAAGATTCATCATACCTAATAATACTTGAACCGCTTTTTCAGTTTTAAATGTAATGCAGTGTTTCTAAAACATGATTTGTTTCAGGTTAATATGTTAATTTGTTTTTCTCTTTTGGTTACTTAGGTTCATGCACTTTTTTGATCACTATTTTATCCCCCAATTTTTTAAAAAGCGATTTGTTCTAAAATCTAAACAAGAAATATTGGTCAAACAAAATATTTTAACAAACCTTCAGATCTCACACAACTTATACATCATAAGTAAAAATCACATGTTACAATATAGATTTTACCTTGCTCGCTGCAGGGTTTCTATCTCTGTTTGGGGAGACTACGATCTCATGGCCTGTCTGCAACGACCCCACTGGTGTCGACTGAAAAGTGAAAGTACTCCATTTAAAAAATGTCACACATTGAGGCAGTACAAATATAAAGAAAATTTGACACCCTTTATTATTCTTTTGTATATATAAAACTTATACACATATCAACTTGTATAACATACGTTTGTAAAAATTTTGTGTATATAAAAATACTTTACAAATAAAATAGAAGTCTGAACTATACAGACTGATTGCTTTTATTCTGATCTTTAAACCTTCAGGTCCAGTACAAGGCAATCTATTCTTTAATTGATCTTTGTTTTGAATTTTATATTGAAATTAATATAAAACATTTATTGCTGATAAATAAGCAGTCAGAAAGCTGAGGACAATGTCCATATCAAATACAATTTTAAAATAATTTAAAATGAACTCATAAACCAAAAACTGTTAAAAGTTTTAATTCCTTATAAAAGAAAAGCGAAGTTTTTATTTTAAAAATAAAAACAATAGATGAACAGACACAAAACCAAAAATGCTTTTTTCTTGAGTTGTTAAAGAAAAAGGTACAAACATTTGTTAATTTTGTATTTTCAACTCTAGAGATTATCACAAAGTTTTAGGTATACTAAGAAATAAAAATGTTTAAATCAATAAAAATATTCTGTATATAACTAATATATTTACTTTACTATTAATACAACAGATGATTGGCCAGTTTTAATTCAAACATATTCAGCAATCCAGTGTAAGTCATTGCTTGAGTGTTCAATAGTCTCATAAAAATAACCTTCTAGACAAAACAAAACAATGTTAACTGGACAGGACTTATTTATAGCGTAAGTAATTGCAGCAGACACTAATTGCTACACTAAGCAATCATTGATAATCAAAAAGTAAACAATCCCATCAGGAATGAGAGAAACACTTCAAATAGTGTCAACAAAAATCTCCAGAGTACACAAATGTTCCTATTCAATATATACACTCTCAGTGTATAAGTCCCATCATGTGACAGTCACATAAGTATTATAAGTGGTGCATGATGCTCTCACATGTTACATGTATGTGTCAAAAGGTTAAGTATGGATAATTTACTGCATTAGAGACCTATATATGTAAAATTTGTAAGATACATAATTAGAGTGAAGTAGAAAACTAAGAGTTTTATTACACTTTCCAAAATAATAATAATAAAACATTCTGTGCTATAAACAGAGTGCAGTATGTTATTTTTACCAACTGATGAAAGTATGGGTGGTTAATTTCCCTTATCAGTCTATTCTGTCATCCATCACCCAAAGAATGACCCATCGATTTTATAGAACAATATATATTTTGATAGTACCATAAAAACTTGTTGAGTTTACCTAAAAACTGAAAATTTCCAAAATAAAATTCTGAGAACTCACTCTGTACTGCTTTATAGAGCGAGTATGCTCCTCAATGCTAAATTAAATCACTTGTAATTAGTTAACGCTTTTAAAAATATTATTTCTTGGATAAAATAGGATAGTAACATGATTCCTGAAAATTAGTAAAAACTGTAGTAACACTGATGTAACGGTAAGTTGTACATTAGTTAAAATGTTGAATTTAAAATAAAGATATAGTTTTAGAATAGAATTTACAATTAGAAAAATATGTTACCTAAGTTTTTTTCTGTCTGTTATTTTGTATAGTAATTTTTTTTTGTGATGCAGTTAAATCTTATACTTAAAGTCTATACTCTGAAACGAACCATAGTTTTTGGTCAGAAAAAAAATCTTTGCAGTAAGTACTAAAAAATCTTTCAGTATTATGGTAACATACAAGGGCCATTTGGAAAGTAATGTACATTTTGATCTGACGAGCTGCTCAGTTCCCCCACTGCTGCCACCACGCCAGTCTGACCCTAGCAGTGAGCTACTACAATAGTTTAATTTGTGTGACTTTAAAATGTGTGACAAAATTAATAATTCTACCAAGTATAAAGTTTGTACTGTAATATATTTTTGAATGTGACAAAAGTCTGTCTTATCAAAATTTACAGACAGATAACTGTGGTTTATGGTAACATGAATTCTAATACATGGAATGGCGTCATTCACGATTACCACCAAAACAAAACAAAAAATTCAAACAAATTCTGAGCGCCAAGAAGGTTACGGCTAGTATTATGGAACTGAAAGGGTGTCTTTACTTACAACTATTTGCCTGGAGGGGAGACCATAAATGCAGAAGCTTATTGTTGGACCCTTTGCCAACTATGCTGCACCATTCAAAACAAGTGGTGTGGTTTTTCTTGATAATTCACATTCCTCTGCAACTATATTGACGATGAACATGCTTCAGCAGTTTGAAGTAGGGCCGAATTTGGCCCTGAGTGATTACAATCTTTTTCCCAAATTGAAGGATTTTTCGGGCGGAAACCACTATGGAAGTAACAATGAACTGAAATAGTGTGTTAGTGAGTGTACAGAAGGCACAGAAAAGTTGGTGAGCCGCTATGAAAACTTTTAAATTTGAATGGCAATGTAGACAAATAGCTAATGTAGGAAATATGTTGTAAAATAACTTTTGTTTCATTATCTTAATAAAAAGTGTTGAGAAAAAATGTTCTTTCCCTTAAAAAAGACCCTCATAGTGGGGATCATTGATCCATGAGAATTTGATATTATGTGGATCATGTTTATAGGGTAGACAATAAGACAAAAGATGTTAAATAAGATTCACACACATTACTAAGAAAATTTTCAAGGACAATACACTTCTTATAATAAAACACAAGGAGACCTACCTTATCAGATTTGGTTTTGCCAATGTGAGAAGGTGGAGCATTACGTATCAGGCGCAATGCATCGAGATTCGCTGGCTGTTAATGTTATTAAGCAGCATGCAAAACAAGGAAACATACACATTTCATGCAACACAAAGTGGATTTATTATTTAATAACATCCCATAGCTTACCTTAATAGTTTTGATGACCAAAACGGTTCAAACAATGTGGGCACCACGAGTTAGAGCAAAATGAAACAACGGAAAATTTTTAAGTAAAGACAATGTTTTAAAATTTTTGCATTTTAACCCTTCAACGTTTTACTACTATAGTGTTGCAACGAAAATGAATACACGATAAAAAGTAAAACGTTCCATCATTCTGTTGGTGTTTTAGGTGAACTATTTCGGTCTCGAATGTTTAGAGTATTTGTCTATTATTTTCCTTCATCTTTGCCAGAACAGCTATTTATTTTTTGTTACAAAGTTCTAATAACCTTGGCAAAAGATGTTTGTTTTCATGCTTGACTACTGATTCAGTTCACATTTACGTATCATTTATCGGCTGTTTTTAAGTTTAGTATTTTAATATAACTTTTTTATAAAAAGAATGAAATCATTGTGTAAGTTTTTTATATCTAAACTATGTTTTGATCTGTGTTTGTGAGTGTGTTTTACTATAAATAAAATTTAAAATGGAAAGTTTTTTTTAAATGAAACCTTAACTTATTTGCTGTAAAATAGTAAACAACTATTAAAATATCAGTATTATTAACTGAGTTATGGTGGCTTCAATATTTAAAAAATAAAGTGATTTGTATGTTGGTTAAAACTCCCACAAGAAGGCATAGTCGTGCATGAAATAACATGCACTCTGAAGGGTTAAATAGGAGTATAACATTTTTTGCACTTACACAAAAAAGTAAAATTTTGAATTTTAAAAGTTTACAATTCAGGCTATTTTATAAAGAATAATTCTTCCAACTTAAAATAAATAAATATCCCATACATTTTCAGAATTATTTAAAAACCCATTGTTTAATTGTACCTTTGCCTTTTCTTTTATTTTATCTGTTTACCTTTCCCAGACTGATTATTTATTAACTCCTGTGTTTTTCAATCTGTATATTTCAATTTAATAGGATGACAATGCCACTGCATATCATAATATGTCGCAAAATAAATACAAAAGAGCTTAAAATGTAGACATGATCACATGGTGAAAAACACGATGATTGGGAGGGATTTTACTAATCCCTTAAAATCAAATGTTACTCTAGAAACTGTTCCCTTAAACGAATTTGTTGACCAAATTTTATCAAGAACAATTTGATATCTTCTCAAACCACCCATCAAAAATTGTAGCAAGATTCGTCAACTGACATTGTGAATTTCTCTAGAAATATCTAGAATCTTTGAACTAATTCATACAACATAGATTATTTTGATTTTCAAAACAAAAAATCAATTTTTATTTGCAATTTCCTTTATGCACATGTAAATACTGTCATATAGTGACAGTCCTTCCGTTTTTGAACCATCACAATTTTTTACAGATGACAATAGAGGTCGTGTAAAATTTGGCAAAATGACAGTTCAACAAGTGCAGGCTATATTACCTTCACAACTTTTGATATCTTCTGCTATTCTTTTATCAACTTCCTTCGATGATCAATACTGAAGTTTAACATCCTATGTTGAACTATTGAATGCATTATGAATGACTGGTTGTAACAAAGGAGTCATAAACCACAGTTTATTTTCTGTTCATTTTCTACGGTTTTATTACTAATTTAATGGTATATCACACGTGTGTATCTACCACTGTGCATCCAAACCCATCTTAAAAATGTAACAACTCTTTACTGGATCCTGTACCTAGATCCAATAAGGAAAATAATACAGAACTTGAATTTTTCAAGAATATTTACATAACATATTTCAAAAACCATTAATATTACAAACACTGACAAACAGTTTCTTTTTTAACAATAAGGTCAAACAATAAGTGCAACTGACAAAAATTTGAAAACAATTTCTTAATATCTAGTTTTGGTTGTTGTCACAGTAATAAATAAATATGACTTTTTTGTCAATAAGTAATAATTTCTCAAAACTTGTTCTAGAGGTCAAAACGTTTGCAATTTTTTCAGTCTGTGATGTGGTTCTCTAACTGATAGTTACCTCCAATTAAAAATTATTTAAAAAATTGCTAGATACACTTTAGTTTTTTGTTACACGCCATTTAGCTAAAAACAAACATACAGACCACAAATTTTCCGAACATTTTTTTGCTTAAAATATTTTGGCAACATACTAGCGAGTTATAAAGCCTTTGGTTTTATTAGAAGAAATAATAGAAAGTTGCAATTCCCTTCAAAATTGAGAAAAACGTTTTAAAATATTTGAAGACCAAAATCTTATTATGGTTTATGAGGACTAGAAATTCGTCCACATTCTTGGGAAAGAGCAACCTCAAACCTACGGCCTTGAGATGTGCAATTTCAGAGAAGCTGCAGACTGATAAGTGTCTAAGTCACCTCAACAAACAATCCCTTAAAAACCTATTTTAAAATTCAGTATGCTGCTCTTTGTTAAGAAACTAAACTTTCAGAATTGTCAGTTTTTCACTGATTGGTTTTGAGAAAGAATTTATGAATAGATGAACAAACATTTTTACAATTATTAAAAGTAAAATTTTTTGGGAGGAATTTCTTACAAGAAATGTAATATTGGGTGACACTCAGTTTAAATTACAACCACAAAACATAACACACTAAAAATTTAGTAATATACCTTTTTTGAAAATTAGGGCAATTCTCAAATTGTAATTTTTTATGTAGTAGACTTGTATAATAATAGGGCATTATTTTTAAAGGCAAGCATTTTTAAATTTTCTCCCCTATCTCTATGATCATTTTAAAAAGTGACCAGAAACTTGTGAAATGAAATACAGAACAATCAACATTTTGAAATAGTCAAAGATATTGAATTGAGATAGAATGTTTACTTTTCATGGACATTTTAACACTTTGTATAGATGATAAAATATTTTAATTTTAATTAAGTAAAATGTAACATTACGACTTAGTAATTCAGTTATTAGCAAGGCCTCTTTTTGCCATGTTTATAACAAAACTTTATTTTAAAACGAAACCTTTATATGCATGAAAACACTTAAGGGATTGTTCTGTAGAAACTGTTACTTGATTTCTAGACAATTATATAAATCTGTATTTTACACAGGGTTAAAAATATCACATTTAATTCTGTTCCTAATTTATAAAACATTATGAGAACTTAAAGTATTTGTCTTTTATTTTTATGGTTACATGAGTTCATTCATAATGACAAAAAAGTAGTAATACACCAAACCAACATATCCATGTTATAAGAAATATATAAATGAACACTATAATAAATAGTGTGTAATAATTATACGGCACACATTTTGTTCATACAGAAAAATCTAGCAATTGTAGCAAATTTGAAATAAAGGAAACTTCATTTTGAGAGAAATCAAAACACAAAACAAATCCAAGAGTAGTTTGGCCTATTTTTGGATTTTTTCCATTTACCCCCAAAGTGTAAATTGTATTTATTTCAAAATGCTACATCTGAATTAGTGTTGCATTGATTACCAACCATTACGGTTTACTTTTAATTTTTCTCATTTTAGTCCCAAATTATAATTTTTTTTAAATTTTAAATTTGCTAATTTGAGTTAAGGCTTCATTTTAAAAAAGTCTGAAAACAATGGAATGTTTTTGAGTTATGATGACCCATATTGTTTTTGACACTTTTGTGCAATTTCCAACAGTTTTTGACCAATTTTTTAATTAAAAAATTGTTCCTGAGATTAAGCAAACCTATATGCTAAATTTCAACGCATATGCCTGTGTGTGCGTTGACACACACACACACACATCAAAAAAACATTAAAAAACAAAAATGTTTTAGTAAATAAAACAAAATATATAACACTGAATAATATTTAAAATAATTAAAAAAAGTAGTTTTGTAAACAATTTATTGATGTGGTTATAATTCTCGTACTATAATTCTATAAAGCAAAATGCAGCATGCTTGTCTTGACACAAAAATTAAGACTGATCAGTGTTCATTTCCTTACCATAGTCTTGCCCGTCCAATCAAATTCAGAATCATCGACATAGCCTCTTCTTTCAAACAAGTCTTGGAATAACTTTCTTAGGTACTCGTAATCAGGAGTTTCAAAGAAATCTAGACGCCTTACATACCTCAAGTAAGTAGCCATTTCCTCTGCAAAAAAATTCACATTTAAAAATTATCATAACAACAACTAGATAACTACTAGCCCACCAAAACAAAATCTTTTTACAAAATAAAAAATTTAAAAATCACTTATAAAAGTTACTGTTATTAATAAAAATGTTATTTTTTTAAATAACATTAAAAAAACATCTGGAGAATAATATGAACATAATGACTTGATACAGTATTTAATTTGGCATAGCAAATTACCAATAAATTTCAAAGGATAAAACATCTGGGAGCTTATCAGAGCCACATTTAAGTGCTCAGCACTTTAGACATTTTTGCCGTTGGTGCCTCCTCCTACCATTATATAATTTGCCTCTTCATTTTCAAGAAAATCAAAAACTTGTCATTATTCAACACCACTCAATACAAGTACACAACTTTTTAAAGATACATACACTGACAATGCAACGTAAAAAAACAATTATAGTGAAAACATGTGAACCTAAAATAACAGACTGATAGTTAAAAAAAATTGTTTTTGGCTCCTATTTGACATGAAGCAATAATTCTTATCAACTTCTGTTTGCTTGGTATTGTCAAGAAAGTTGATGTATTACTTATTTCATAACTTCCCCCTCCCAACGTTTTATTATTATTTTCCTCTCTTCAGTAATGGTTTCTTTTTTGTCTCCGCCTTTGACTGAAGCATCAGTTACAATAGTTCTAACTGTAAAAAACTAAATACTTTAATGTTTCAGAATTGGATGAAAGAAGAAGAGTTGAGAATTAATTATGAAATAGAACATCATCAATTAAAATCAAAAAAATACCTCAAAGGAGTAAGAAATGTGTTTTACTAAAAATTCTACAAATTTATGTTTTAACTGAAAACAATATAAAAAACATAATTCAAGTACAATTTTTTTTTACATTTAGAACTTTTCTATAGTATGAAATTCTTGGAAACAAAAATATATACACAGAGCTATTTCATATGTTGAACACCTGTAGCTGGTTTCCCTTCTCTTTTTTTCTGATCTAACATTACGTTTACATACACCGCATCGTCTCAGAAGCTCCCTTTTACGTGAATCACTTGCCCTCCTTAAATGGCACCTTTGTAGGCATAGCAAGTCTTGATCACCAATAACATCATGAGGCACTATGTTTGTCTTATCACTAGCAGTGAAACGACTCTAATATATAATTAGGTTTAGTCTGAATTCTATATGTACAGTTGGATAATTATTTTTTATTACATATTGTTTGTACATGCAGAATACATTCAAAACACTGGCATTCACCAAATGAAAAAAAGTCTTATATATCACTTTATAGCTTTATAAAATATATACAACAAACATGCCTAATGAACTACAAATTATCATCAACATAGGAGTAAAATATTCTTCTAACTGCTAACTAGTTAATAAAAATGCAAAATACACATAGGCTATGTGATAAAGATGGGAAACAAGTTTTATGTCTATTTTATACCACAAATGTCACTGCTATTACTACCAGTAGCTGACATGTCGTGATAAATAAACTCTTAGAGAGATAGTTGATTTAGTTCAATATAGCACTCCTAGACATCAAAGTATTGAAACAATAAAACAATTTTGGAATAATTAAAACTACAAATAATGTGCTTAACTCATTTGGAAACATACACCAATTATCGTGCATGCTTTTTGGGGGTCATTACGTTTATTCGTGCAAACAGGTTAAATTTTGTAATAATGAAAAATAGATGTCAAGAATAGAACAAATACACCACAGGCTCAGATCATACTTGTACTCTCTTGGTAGCATGCATTCGCAAATTATATTTGAGAAAAGAATGTTAAGAAATATTTTAACATTGCGAACTTCCTAAGAAAGTGACAATATGTTATTGTTTTTTCATAGCTATTATTACATTCAATTATATTAAAAAATCCAGTTTAACAAACTCTGGAAAATTTCTCTTCAGATTTTGCTCAAATTTAAGTGAAAGTGAAGATTCATAACTTAAGGCACTTTTTATCCAAATTCTGTTTTTATCCAAATAACTATTTTATTAAAATTCGAGATAAAACACAAATGTGTTTTACTATAAATATAGTACAAGGTTATTTATAAATTAGGTTGATTTCTCAGTTTTTTTAAGTAACTTCATAATTATTTTCAGTGAGATAACAATCTAAGTTTTACTTTAAGATTACATGAGTAAAATTTGATCAAAATCAATTAAGCACATTGATGAAATCAAATATATGTTAATTTTTATTGGTATTTTTGATTAAAAAAAAGTTCCTTAGATGTGGTGTTAAATTCCATAAAAATCTGTCAATTATTGCTTAAATCTTCAGTGATGTGCCCTTTGCAAAGCCAAAAATAAAATCAATTTTTTATATTCAACGAATTCTGGTAGCTATGATAAAAAAAAACACTTATTTTTAGTACAGAACTAAATGTTACCTAGTAATAATATTTAATGTATTTTACTATGTAAAACCAAATATATTTAATTAAAAAAAATAGAAACATTTTTAAAGATTAATTTACTTATCAGTTCTACAGATTGTACATTACAATTTCAAAACAAGGCCTATTATTAATTTTAGTATCAGGCTGAATACAAAAAACATGTTTTATGAGTACAAACATTTTTATGTGCTTTCAAATGAGCATCATTACTACTTTCTCTTTTTATGTTATGAAATCAACAATTCAGTTTCATGTTTTTTCTCCATTAAATAAAACCTTTCCGTATTGTAAATTGATGCTAAGCTTAGAGCAACACAAGACTCACCAGGATGGCCTTCGCAAAGGACTTCAATAGGTGTAGCACGTTTAGTGTCTCCTATTTTCTGGTATCTTTCTTTGAGGGTGTCTGCTTTGAGACCTTGCCATGGCAACGACCCACGCAGGAAGTACATGAACATGTGGCCTAAAGCTTCCAAGTCATCACGCCGACTTTGTTCTGTAAAAAATTTATAAAACAATGTAAACTTATTTTCACTTTTATAAATAGTACAAATCAGAAACTGAAATAACCCTCCCACTCAAATATACCTCTTACTTCTGGCATAATGTGACAAGGTGAGTTAGATAAGATATAGTAATACCCATTTAAACACCACTAAAAGAAGAGAGACATAACATGAGTAAATTAATGTAAGTAATACTGTAAGACAATTGCTAAGGTATTCTGTGGGTATTGTATTACTGCAGGTTACATTATTGTTCAAGTTTTTCTTGTATACACAGTTGCATCATCAAACATTTAAGTAACACATTTAAAATTTCTTAACTTAAATACAATATCCACTGACTGTACCCTGCGGCTAACAGTCAACCTGGTCAACAGTAATATCATACAACGGAATAATTCACAAATTGAAAAATGACCCACGTAACAGTTTAGTTTCGGATAAAGGGCTGAATGGTAAATATGCAGTGTAGGTTTTTCGATTTTTCTGTAATTTTTTCACTGAAATGCTTTATTACATTCCCAAAAGCAATAATCCAAAATATAAAAGAACAGAAAATATGATAAAAATAAAAAATAAAAGTGACCCATATAGCCTCAAAAATTCTACCGTGCAAAGTAGGTGACATGTTTTTGATTGTTAAACATAGAAAAATCTTTTATTATTATTTTTAAAAAAATACTCATTGACCTAACTTTTACACTGTTGTTTAGGTGGTGAACCTGACACAAAAAAGGCAAATTACAAAGTTCATAAATAACTGACACCATTTTAACAATGTTTTCATTATGATAACGAACCAAGGAAAAAAGGAATAAACCTTACTATGGCTATCATTTATAATGTGTAATGCACATGAGCAATAAGTACAAGTAGTTAGTAAATAACGTGCATGACCAATAAATATGTGTATGAAGTTTAATATATTTAATGTAATGTAAAAAAGAATTACGCCATGATATAGTTTCATAAAAAGGCCTAAAATCGTAGTAATCTTTCAAAAATTATTTTCTGTGGGTGAATAGGTGTTAGTTATAAAATAAAGTATAAAATAAAACAAAAAATATTCAAAAATCACTATTTGAAAAAAACAACATACACTGCATAGATACTTATTGTGCTGTGCTACAGAAATAAACATTGTGCTGAGTTAACACAAACAAGTCTTTGATTGATGGCTGTTTTTTTTTTTTTATAGAACAATAACTTCTGTGTTCCTTCTAGTTCTTAGTTATTTCTTCTCAGAATGCCAATTCCTATTCCCTAAAACACAGATACTGGAAATAGTAGCCACCAATGCAGCTGCTGCTCATATTGCAAATGTAGATTAGAAAAGGGCATTGCAACTCTTGGCAGTGTCTCAAAACTGAAGTCTTTGAGCTACCAAAACCTATCAGGAATCAATCCATGGACTAATCCCCACCACAAACTAAAGAGATTAAGATCTGATAGGAGTGCTGGTAGGAGGAGACTGGAGTTGTACTTAACTACATGGAATCCATCAGCAGTGAATTGTAGCAGACTAAGGAAATATTGGGTGGACCCACCAAACCTGCGATAGAAGAAGGAACAAATTCTGGGGAACTTGTAAGTGGATCTGGGGCATGAGAACTTGGGACAGGAGACTGGAGTTGTACTTAAATCCTGTGAAATACACAAGCAATGAATCATAGCAGACCCTGGTAATGCTAACTGAACTCATCCAATCTGCAATAGAAGAAGTGAGAGATGAGATCACCCCAAAATCAGTAAAACTACCTTGAAGAGTAGGCAGCAGAGGGACTTCCAGTAAAACCAGGAAGCAGGAAACCTATAGTGAATCAATCTACAAGCTCATCTTTTCTCAAACCAAAAGGATTGAAATCTTATGTAAAGTATCCCAGAGGCTGAAGGGGCTGATGGGAAACTGCAATCCCCACTTGGCTAGGGCTGTGGTCCAGATGGTGAAGGTGATGGTATCAATTCTGAAAACCCTGGGCAAGTTTCCACCACATGCAATTCCTAGGCTAAGGGCATCTCAGGATACCAAGAGTGATAGTATAGGGCACTGAGGTCTGAGGGAATAGGAAATAGGAATAGTATAGTATTGCATTACAGAAAAACTGTAAAGGTTATGCAGGAAGTAAGATGAAACTGCAGACCACAAAATCTAACACTGTGAGGTTCTTGCCAGCAGGGGGCAAAAGGGTACTTAGCTTCCCAGACTCTTGAGGACCTCCATGAGAATAAATTAGTTGGTGAACTGCTGAAATCACTGAGGGCACCCGTCTGCTGAACCAGTAACCAAGAGGCTTACTGGTTGCACAATTGGTCTTTGATTGCAGTGCAAGCAATTTATAATTCCTTTTAGTCTTAGGTTAACACAATCTGCAAAAAATATTTCAACTAATAAATTTATCAAGAGACAAGAGATTTGGTTCCAGTGGGTGACTGGACATTGTGAACTGTGAAGTAATGAGGAGGCTAAAATATCTGCTGGTTTAAAACCTGTACCCACTTAAAATCTAACTCAGAGTGAATGTATGGCTCAACTTTTTGAAATCCTAGAAAAATAAATGAACAGAACAATGGAACAACGATGGTTGTCATCTCCACTATGTACTAAAATTACAAAATTATATCAGCATCTCTCCCTATAGGTATACACTACATCTACATCTATATATTTAGTATAATTATTAGTTTACAGAATACTGCTGCTACTTGAACCCATTACATAATGACTAATAAGGGAACTTCCTTTTTTTTCTGACCTAAAAACTAACTTGACTATTCTCCAAAATTTAATGAAAAAATCCTGGAGGGACCAGACTAACATCAGAGGGTGTGAAAAATATATTGTAATTGCAAATAGAACTTAAAACTAAAAAAAAATCAAAATATTCTGGCATCAGAGGTTAATAAGCATATTTTTGGGGTCATATAGTCACCAATTCTAACATCAGTTGATTCATCATTTACATGACTACTAACAAGGTTCAAGTTTATATCTCATAAAGTTTTTTCTCTGTTAAATATTGTAAATGTATGATAACAGTAGAAAATTCAGAAGGTCTTAACCATGAGTCATTTTATAACAACAAAAATTTATTAACTTTATTTCAAACATTTAACCCTGGAAGTTGTAGTGACATAATCGCTCTTGTTATTAAATTAATTATGAGGTGATATCATACCTCATTTGTAATTTTATCTGCAATAGAAGATAACACAGAAAAATCTGGGTTTATCTACGTATCAATATATTTTTAAATTTTGAAACAATTTGTATATACACATTTATAAATATTTTTTTTGTAATTAAGATCAAAAACTGTTAAATCTAAAGTTAATCTCAAAGTAATAGGAAATTTAGTAAAACCTCATAATAAAAGAAAGAAGAACAAACAGTAAATAGCCTACATTTTCATAGATTATGTTGATTCTTCCCAAATTTTCTTAATTTGGCAGTGTATAATGTAAACTTACCTTTGCCTAAATGAGTATTGATGCTCATATACCTCGCAGTACCAGTCAAGCTCTTGTGTTCCCGATACGGGATGTGTTTGTTTGTTTCTAAGTCTATGTATTCTTTAGCTAATCCAAAGTCTGAAATGCAAAAAAGAATAATATTAAACAATTTTAGTCTTTAATACAGTTAAGCGTAACATTGTAAAATCATTTTTTTAAAATTATTTGTTCCCTAGACTCTCATTTAACTGAATTTGAAAGGACTTTTTTTCAATCACATTAGTACTGTTGAGATTCACACGGAATGCCGATACATATCTGATGCCAGCGTCACTCGTGACAGTTATTGAGACTGCCACAGGTAGCCATGAGACAAGCGTCACACTTCTATACCTCAATAGCTGGCAGTACTCATTTGTCTATAGGTGTTGCACATCTGCCACAGCATTGTATCTCCTATCATATTTACAGCTTGTGGAATCTCTCAAAACGATGTCTGATGAAAATATGATGTCCAAAATTTCTCACCTGGTAATTTGAGACTATAAAGACCGAACTGACATTAGTAAATAATTTTACAAAACTTGTCATCAACTTCCCTGAGATCCCTCAGCCATACCTTTAAGTTTCCCTTGCTGTTGTATACAAGAATCTTTTATTTTCTAATTTCATTTTCACGATTTATATACTTGTAGAGTAAAAAAAAATTCTTGTTAAATATTCGGGTGTGTATACGATCCATTTCGGTTGGTAGTAAATGCAAGACTGTCACTGTGGTCTATTACCATGAGTGCGCATTGCAATGCCAATAAAACACAGATTGAAATGACACAGTGCCTCGATAACTTTTGCAGCGAGTATTCCCCAGGCCTTAGTAAGGAATTGTGTGCCAGGAAAAGTTGTTTTGTGGGTCTGTAATATGTAGCAGGTTTATAACAAAATTAGAAGGAAGTTTATTAAATTTAATGTTCTAGTGTTAAGAATTATTTTACAAAAAAGAAAAATGATTTGTATTATAACAGAACTAAAATATGTATAGATAAAAGTATTTATTTATAAATTTTATTTAATGCAAGAATATATATGGTTAGTAAAATTGTACCAAGCCTACAAAATGTACAGAACATAAATTTGTATTTCATCAAAACAAAAAAAATAAGAAAACTGAAAAAACCTCTGTAAAAATATAGTCAAAAAAAGTTTAAATTAAAATAATGACGCATACAATGTCTTGGCCTCTTAAAAAATATCATTCATCTTTTTGTTTGATATCTGACAAATGTTTCGGTACCGAGTGATCTTAAAGCAGTTTAACATCCATCATGGTTCATTAGACACTACCTAATCACTGTAACCACACAACTATATTATGATTTTAAACTACATTATATTAAATATTGTAAAAACATGTAACACTTGTTGATAACTGTGTAGTCACACATAAAATCTTAAAAAAAGTTGTTACCGCAGGCATGAGTACAGTTCATGGGATAATTTATTATGAAAATGTAAATTATAATTGCAAACCATGAATCTTTGTTTTTATATTGTAAGATTCTCATACAGTCATTTATTTATACCTCAATAACGCTTACTACTACTCTACACAACTTATTACACTACTCAGACTTTCTATTTTTATAATTTTTTTTTCAAGAAATGATTTGATTGTTCAAGATTCAGTTAAGGATGACTCCAGTATACATGTAAACAAAATCTAGATATCAAAAGAGAATTATAAATTCATATTTGATTGAATGGACAATTTGTGAACCACAGAAGTCAACAACGCTTAAGATTATTTATCAAATTAAAGAAAAAGAAAATATAATTTGTTTTGTGCACATCAAATAATATGATATAATAAATGCAGCATATATATATATACACAAAATTACTGTTGTAAAATAGTGTACAATTTATTTAACAAAATATGAAACAAAAAATTTAAATAAACATTCTATTTTGTTAATCTATGACATTAAATATATTACATAAAATTTTCTGTAATAAACAGATACTAAACTGTTTTGAAGAACTACTTCAATGTTTTAATAGCAATGAGAAGAAGATTAAACTTCTTGTACATAAGTTTTTCATATTTACTACATTCTTGGAAGAAAAAAAGTAGTTTTTAGTAAAATGAGATGTATTAGGCGTAAGTATGAAAACAATTTCATATTGCACGTTTAAGTTTGTATTCCTATGTAAAAATGTTTCCACTTTTAACATATTTTTTTTTAATTTATAAATGTACATATGCCACAATGTTGACCTTTCTAATTAAAAATATTACTCACCTATAATATGAATAATTTTGTCCTTCTTTGTTGTGCTGCGCCCTATTAGGAAGTTCTCTGGTTTTACGTCCCTGTAGATTAGATGACGTCCGTGCACAAATTCTATCCTATGTAGCTGTAAAACCATTGCAAATTTAGAAATTTTACTGTGCAGTTAAATTTGGAGGAAAATTTAACTCTTCTGAAAAAAATTTGTTATTAGATATCAGTATTTTCAGTGAACAGGATTACTTTCAAGAGAACTGAAATTTTTGGAAAACTACAATAACTGTTGTTCAAAAGTAATTACAAAGTAATATTTTAAGTTTACAAAAATGTATTTTATCAATTTTTTTTGACATTTTTGAACAAAATTATTGTTTTAAAGTTTAACAAACATATTCAGATGTCTGCAACCATATAGAAGGTACATGACTTTTAATAAATATTGATATATTTTTTTATAATAGTAGTCCATCTTTTAGACTAGTTTTATTCATTCCCAAATAAAACAGATATGCATAGATTACCTACATCCAAGAAAAATATTGCCATTAATCATAAAAAATTTGTTTAGTAATCTATAAAAGGTACATGAATATATAAGGTACAATGTTCAATATAATGACATAATACCTTTATATATTCACAGAAAGGTATGCCTCTCTCTTTCAGAATACATTGTATCTCCTAGGAGTGATGTATTTATAGCTAAATAAATTGAAACTGAAATATATTTTTTTATTGAAAGTCAAAAATGACAATTCCCTCAATTTCAAGTCTCTGGACTCTAGACTATATACATGAAAACTTAAAATTAAAAACTGGAAAAACCAAGTATTTCAAATACAAACAATGAGTGGAGAGGAAAAAACAAGTTTATCAATACAATACAATGAGTATTCAAATACACTCTGGAGAGGTGAACTGAAATATACAAAAAAATTTAAATACCAATAAATACTATTGGTCAACTTCTGCACTTGACAGAAAAAAATTCTGATTCTACAAATGAAAAAGGCAGATACCAATAGTCAAAAATGACAATTCCTTCAATTTCAAGTCTCTGAACTCTAGACTATATACACGGAAACTTAAAATTAAAAACTGGAAAAAACCAAGTATATCAAATACAAACAATGAGTGGAGAGGAAAAAACCAAGTTTATCAAATACAATACAATGAGTATTCAAATACACTCTGGAGAGACGAACTGAAATATAAAAAAAAAATTTAAATATCAATACTATTGGTCAACTACTGCACTTGACAGAAAAAATTCTGGTTCTACAAACGAAAAAGGCAGATAACACAGCATAAAAAGTCCACATATCACTTATTTTTGAAAATAATATTTAAAATTAATTGTATTCAAAGAAGATGTGATTAACTGTTTGATCTGAGCATGATGTCACCAATGTTTGTCAGTCTAACTGCTTAGGCCTTTAGATAACACCCTGATTGGCATCCTTATCAACAAATACAAGATAAATATTTAAGTGTTGTATTGTTGTTCAGATAAGATAATAAAAATCTTGTTAGTTTCACTAAGAAACTTTAAACAAAATCGCTGATAGAAATGGTGTATTTAGAATATGATATGCATGACACATACAAATTTTAAAACCACATTAACTTACACTGACCAGAATGCTAAAATGTTCCTGGCTTGGAGACAACAACCAAAAGAATTAAATATATTTAATGGACATGATTATCTGCAGCATATTTCAATTCTGAAAGAGCCAATTTCCCTAAAAAGCCTACTAGAGTATAATAACAGAATATTTTTATTTCCTTATGCCTTAAAAATAATGAGCTAAACAATTTTATTCCATTCATATATGGGAAAACATGGAATATATTTGATATAACTTTTCTATAGAAATTGGTAATAGTATTTTTTTTCTATGGGTTTTAAATTTTTCACAGATTTTTTTCACGCTTATTGGTGCATGGGTTTGTTAAAATTATAATAAAGAAAGCACTGAAATCAACAAGGCAGTATTATCCATTAGACTGATTAGGCCCATGCCTAGAGCAAACAATTTTCAAAGGTGTAAAACAAAACAAAAATCATTAATAAACGAAAGAAAAATGATTAGCAAAAGTTTTAAAAAATTGGGGAAAATTAAAGAATAAGTAATACAACAATCTCTTTTAACAATACCAAGGCTGCAGAAAATGATAATTATTATTGTTTTATATCAAACGGTTGCGCATATATTAAAAAAAACTTTTAAATTTAACTATCAAACTCTTATTTCAGGTTAAAATATTTTCAATAAGATTCTTTGTTTCACATTGCATTCTCAATGCAATAACAACAAGTTTTTTTAAAATTCTTAGAAAAGAAGAGACAAATTATGCAGGGGCAGGGGAAGACACAGAAGAAAAAAGGTTCTTACAAATGCCGAGCATCTAAATGCAGCCCTGATTATCAAATTAGAGTCAATAATAAACCTGAATAGTTCTTGAAGTATGGTTACTTTGTACATGCACACTTTATGCACAATAAAAGATAAATTTGAAATAAGAAATGAAAATTTAATATAATGCACATGACATGTATTAACCACCATTTCGATAAGGAATTCAGAGTATGATAAAAAGTTCTCAAATAAACTTGTCATTTAGAAGATGCAATAATAACTTAGTTTTGTAAAAGCCTGTGATGAAATTTAATTTTATCATGACTTTCAAAGTTTGACGCAACCATTTATAATAAATATGGTATACGTGAACCTGAATGTAGATGTGACAATGTGAGGTTCAGTTTATTTTTTCTCTAATATTTGTTGCATTGGCAGCCAGGCATTTAGGACCAAAATACTGAAACAAAAATGAACGCCAACACGCTTAGTACTTACTAATTGGGTGGCAATCATGAGAACAGTCTTTAGTGAAAACCTGCGACCACAGACGTCGAACAGATCCTCGAGGCTAGGGCCGAGTAGCTCCATGACGAGAGCGTTGTACTTTCCGCACGGCCCAAAATAATATACTTCGGGGATGCCATCTAAACAGGGGTAAATGAGAGGAGGCGGAAAGGAATAAAAGGTTAGCGGAGAAATTGTGGTAACAGACAAAACCGTCAAACATTAGCTGTGAAAATATCATTTATAAACATAATAAGAAAATTGTCACACATTAGAAACAAGCTTGCAAAAAAAATTATTTGTTTGTTGGGGTGGGGTGGGGAGTTTTTAGTGTTCTACACAAAGATATGGTAAATTTTGTGTGTATCCCATCAATATACAGGTAAAATTTAAAACTGATTCAACAGACTACACAGAAGACTTGGAAAATAAATTAAGACCACTCGCTATTCGTAATAATAATTAAACACATTTGCCCAAATTTGTACAAACTATACTTTAATACCATATTAAAATTAAATAGTTTTTTATTCGCTGTATAAAACAAGCTGATGACACACCAATTTGTAAAGCTAATTACAATACTGTCACCACACAAACACCTGTGTACAGTAAGCCTATTGCTACACACGTACACAATTAATTGTTTCTTGAATGTGATATTGTAACTTACATCATAAAACCAATAGTAGCAATTGTAACACTATTTACAAGTTTAAACTCTTCCCTCTTCTTTGAATGACAAACATTTAATTAATCACTTCATATAAAAATATAATGTGTTCTCATCATTAGTTAAATTTATTTAATTAGTTTTTCAAAATATTGTTAGAAATCATTAAAATTATTAAATGTTTAATATGAACAACATATGAACAAATAGTGCAGAATGAATAATGTGTTTACTAAACATAAAACAATGTTTTTTTTAATGTGAAAAACTATTCAATACAAATTCATAACATAATTTATATCAATGTGTAATACATTTGAATAACTTGGTTTTGCTTGATCATATTTTAAACAAGAATAGTAATAAGCCGTTAATAAATAGGCGTGTTCAGAAAGTAAGCACTGTTTCGTTCTACAACCACTGCAGCTCTACTATCGAAGCTCCATGCATACACATTAGTCTTCCTGTTCATTGCCTCTTCACTGATACCACAATTGATTTGTGTAGTGTTTCCAATTTTCTGTGTGCATTTAAAATGCTTAAGACAATTCATGAACCCGCCAATGTGAGAGTTGTTCTGTCATTCACTTTTTGAACGCAAGGAACATTAAGCCAGCCTTAATTCATCATCAGATTCAAGACATTTACAGTGAAATTCCAATGAGTGATGGATTGGTAAGAAAATGGGTTAGGAAGTTAATGAAGGACAAACCAACGTCCACAATGAGGCACAAAGTGGACAGCTTTCTGTTGTCATCAACGATGATTTGTTAAGGAAAGTTGTGAGAACAGACAGTTCACAATGAAAATGCTTTCTGATGAATTTTCGCAAGTTTCACAATCTCTTTTACATGAGATTATTTCAGACCACTTAGGTTACCATAAATTGTGTTCCGTTGGGTTTGAAAAATGCTAACTGATGTCCACAAATCCCAGCGACTTGTTTTGACATTTCTTACTCGGTACAGTGATGAGAGTGAAATTTTTAAACCAAATCGTGACCAGTGACGAAACTTGGGTTCAATATGTCACCCCAGAATCGAAACAGCAGTTAGTGGAGTGGAAACATACTCGATCTCTGAGAAAGCAAATATTTAAAATGACAATGTCACACCAGAAAATCAAGTGAACAGAAAAGGAGTTCTGCTTGTTTCATTCTTTCCTAGAGGTCAAACCATCAATGCAGTACAATAACATGAGACCTTTTAAAAAAACCTTCGGCATGCAATTCAAAAAAGAGGTATGCTTAGCTCCATGCTGCTGGTGACACTTTTATTCGACATTTCCGTTGGGAGCAGTTTCAACACTAAAAATACAGTTCGGAGACCTGATACTGTCTGATTACCACCTGTTCTTGCACACAAAGTGTGAACTTGGTTGCAAGCACTTTGAAACTGATGAAAACATGTAACACTCTGTAAAGCTATGGCTGTCATTATTGATAGGATCATTCTTTAAAAAAGGACTGGATAAGTTGGTTGTCTGAACATTGGTGGAAACTATGCAGAAAAGTATTTTAGGGTATCCTCTTTTATTTGAATTTTTTTTAGTTTTACATTTTTTTTCAAAACGGTATTTACTTTCTGAACACGCTTTAAACATTTGTTGACTAAGTTCTTTTTGTTGCTAAAACTGAATACTGTATGAAATGTGAATAAGTGTAAATGGCAGCTCGTAATAATTAAAATTTATTAAAACAAAAGATTACTTCGAAATGAGTATGAACAATGTTTATCTTGAGCAAGGATGGTAACTTACAAGTTGAATGGCAATCTGAAGGACAGTTTTAAGGGAGAAGTGGCGGTTACACAGGACAAATAATTCTTCCAGGTTGGATTCAAGGAGCTCCATCACAAGAGCATGGTGATGGTTGTTGGAAGCTTTACCAAAGAAGTAAACCCTGACAAAGCCTTCGGGAATTGGTCTATCATCAGATTTTGAATTTACTGAATCAAACCAAATTAAATTAAATTAAATTGTAAATTAAAATAAATTATATTTTGATATAAGTTGTTCTAACTATTCTAAGCAATGGTGATTATGTAATAAGGATATCTAAGGAGCCAAACAATAACCAGAATCATTTAGTAATGGGTAAAGGGTGCTCTTGCTCTGTGCATAATGTTGTTTCAAAGGCATAATATTTTACAAGTAGGTGTCTTGCTTTTTTTAATAATAGATGTGGAGGGGCCACTGAGTTTGACTGCATTTTGGTCTGTAGATCGTATTGATATAGTTTCATTGATGCTGTATCGATAAAGTATCAAATTTCTTTTCCAATTTTGCTCTAGTTTACGCACATTCATATTTCATTTCAAATCAATGTTATATAATTTTTAAATACATATATTTACTCACAGATTTATTAATGGCAAACATAACCACTTAATCTTTAACTTAGCAGGGCACATCTACCTTCAGTGATGAAAACTATCTTTTTTACATGATACTGCGAATTAAATAATTTAGCATTTACTATATACAAAAATAATGTTAAAGATAATGATACACTACAATGAGAGAATTTTTATAAACAAACTTACTTAAGGAATGGAAATATGTCCATTCCAAATAGAGCAAATGCTATCTTAAGTATCACAACTGTTTTCGACATTATAGTTTTCGTATCAGAAAACCAAATTTCACAGAAGATACAAGAATACAGTAACATGTACCTGGCAGCAGAAGCCAATATTATGACCAATGAGTCTGATATTGATTGATTCTGGTTATTTTTTGCATTCCTCGTATATTGCACCATAATTAAGAGTAACATAATATGAATACACTATGAAATTTAAAGTTTGTACTGTATTCATATTATTTGTTTTTAAAAACAAAGGTCATTAAAATACTGCTATAATGTGACTACTGAGGGAGCAAGGTGGAAGGTCTATTAAGAGAGGAGCTAGTAGGAAAAATCATTTGGAAGCAAACAGGCTCGAAATTGTTGACAAACTGAGTCTGCTTTTAAGATTATTTTGATACTTTATGACAGTTTCACTATTAAATTCAATTTGTTGAAATACACTTAGTTCTTTTTTTGAAAAAAAATATTAAAGTTTAAAAAAAAGCTATAAAGTTTGATAAATTATCGATAAAATCATACAATCTGTGAATTTCAATTCACACTGCTTGCTCATAAACCAAAGGTGCTTGGAATATCCAATATAATGTTCTTGGTTTTTTCTAAAGACCCTGAAATGATTTAAACAGTTAGTGCCTTTAGTGATGATTAGTGTGCAAGTAATTTTAAAACAAAACTGCCCACTTTTGTCATACCTGGGCACTTTTGTTATTAATTCCGCAAGTATCACTTCATGTATTCACTGCAGTACAAGTAATTATTTAAACTAATGTACACACACTCTCTCAGATTATCCAGATATTGGACCATTTCAGAAATGTACATTTTGCTTGCATGCAGTTATTGTTACTATTGTATCAAGGCATGGGGAAACAGTTTTGCTGTAATCCTGGCACTATCTATGATTACACAGAGAGCGGTTATAAAGACAATGCTTAAAAAATTACTGATACTCCACAAACTTACTACTTTCTAAATATTTAGTCTTAATAGTAGGTAGAAATTAACAAAAATCTCTTAATCTATATTAGGAAAGATACATTTTAAAATTTTCACAGAATTACATCAACACATTACAAGAAACAGACTACATTTAACCCGTAAGTGTCACAATTCTATAACTATTTTTTTTATATGGAAAAAATTTCTTTTTTTTACAATTTACCATCTGATATCTTAGAGGCTAAGAGTGACAGTATCACCATATACAAGCACAGACTTGGCAATTGGTTTGATCTTCATCGGAATTTGGTTGTGAAGCACAATCAAGGAATAAAATTGTGAATGGCTCAATCTAAGAAATGCCCCTTTTTCAGTAATTTCAGTTCCAAATTACAAATAAATAATGCATATTTTATTTTACAGCATACGTTACTTAATCAAAATATTGATTTTAACTATTTAACTTCACTACGACATACAACAGGTAGCCATATATATATATGCTATTTATACTCTATATATATACTTATATATATATATATATATATATATATATATATATATATATATATATATATAGATAGAGAGAGAGAGAGAGAGAGAGAGAGAGAAATCCGTATTATTTATATATGATATATGATATATATATATATATATATATATATATATATATATATATATATATATATATAGAGAGAGAGAGAGAGAGAGAGAGAGAGAAATCCGTATTATTATCTAAAACTGCAGAGATGTCTTTGCGTTAGTGGTGATGAGACATTAGGCCATGCACCAAACTAAACATTCACAGTTAACTGCATGGATAGCTACAAGGTTATTTCTTGTGTTTATTATACCAGCATATGCCAGAGTTACTTGATTTTAATACTACTAATAGTCATTTTTTGTTTTTAAAATATGTGTCAATTCCCGTTTGTTAAGCAAAAATGATTCAACGGAGTTTATTGGAATTTATAAAAAACACCCTGCATTATAGAAAATAAGATCAAAAGAATATATTAAAAAGAATTTGAAGAATTTTTACGGTTATTATTCTCTAATAGAATATTGTAAAACATTTTTCCTGGAGCTGATAAAGAAATTTTGAAATCCAATTTGAATGTTTTCAAGGCAAATTCTCAGAAATAGTTTGTGCATAAATTCAGGGGTGTAACAGATGCGGGAACATAGGAACCAGTTCTCAGAAAATTTCAGAGAACGGAGACATTTTTGAGAAAAAGCAGATAAAAATTTTGTGGTGAGGTAATTAGTAGAAAAAATTTTATGAAGTAAGCAAGCAGGAAAAATTTTGGAAATCAGGAATAAAATTTTTTTTTTGGAAGAAAACCAGTTAAAAATTTCATGTAAAATGGTGTATCACAATTGAACAAAACAATCTTTGACTACTGGGAAATTTTGGGGGCAGAGAAATTTCCCAGCACTCAAGATCTTCCATTTTCTCCAGAAAAATCCACATATTACGGTGACTACTCCTAAACATGTTTTTCTTATTTCCATAAAATTTAATCGTCCATTCATTGCCACATTTGTCAATTATAGCAATGGATAGACCAGTAAATTTTATGTTAATTGTCATTAACATAATGGGTAACTGTTAAATTTGTGTAGTAATTTGATAATGATGCTAATGTGTTACGATAGGTTGTACATGAAAAAACGCACAGTGCAATGTTAAATGATCAATTTTTGTTAACTAAAACTGTTACACATTGTGCTAGAATTGTTCTAAATATTTTTCTGAACCAACTATATAACAAAGTTATTGTATTTAATTTGACTGTCTGGGGCTCTTATTTGGGGGGAAAGGGATTCAATCACACCTCTTTTAATCGCAACTGACGTAAGAAAATTTTTGCACCCTGTAACATAAAGCCCGTTTCTTTTTTATATCAAGCATAATACTGATTAAACTTTGATGTGAATTTAAACATAAGAGCTGTACAGAAACCTGTAGTGCAGACGAACAGTTCAAAAGGTTTGGTAAGTAAGCAGGTATCATCATGATTTTTGCCTATGAACGAGTGGTCAAATCTGTATAGTTTACCATATGGTTATCAGCACAGATTTAACTTTTTTTTGTTTTTAGTATAACCATGCAGATATGACCTGTACCAATAACTGTAGCAAACTGCATACAGGATTTGCCAAAGATATCTGTACAGTTATCTCTTAATGCTTAAAAAGCTGCTAAAAAACGTACTTTTTAAAACCATACATATATTTATATGGATTTGAATGGGAATGTTTATATCTCTGTACTTATCTCTACATCTATGGCCATTTAATCTCAAGGTTATGTACTGACTCCACCAGTAGTAAGACTCCATACTTGTCTCGAATCACAGTGCGGTATCACAGCAAACCTCAAAGGTATTTGTGTTCCTAAGCACTTTTCAATTTTAGTAGACATATGTTTCACATTATTATCCTAATAAGAGACTACTTAACATTTTTTCTGTAGATTTGTATGCCCAAGTTTTAAAATTATACTGCAAACGGAACAATAGTTCAAAAGTCAAAGAGACAAACCAAGAAAACAAGAAATAGTTTCTTAACATGCATGGTTTTTAAATATTTTTCTTATTACAGGCTCTAATAATTTTATACATGGTTTGGTAAATTTAAATGTAATTCATTATTTATGTTGTGAATGTTGTGAAGTTGATGCAGATAATATAATCAGCTTATTTTATTTGTCAGAAGCTGATATTGTCATATTTAATAAAAAGACAGTTAAGACAAGGTGTGGCACACTAAGGCTTACATTATCTCAATTAGCAATTAATCAAGTGTCAAAAGATGCCACACACTTTGGTAATCAGTTTGTTTTTAGGGTTAAGCAAAAACAATTTTGTTTATGCAAAAACGAGTTTTTTTTAAATGTACTAATAGCATCTTCAGTACATAGCTCATAATCTGTATGTGTAGTAGAACATTTTTCCGTGTATAAGTGTTGAAGGAAGTATACTGATAAACATGAAGTTGTTACAACCATCACCTTTGTAGCACTGTAAGTTGCTATGTGTAATAATACTAAATACTGGTGATTCTGAACTGGTGGCATTATTAACGTATGCCATGATGTTTCAAGAAAACACCAAATTGGTTTATAGATTAGAAAAAAATGTAATTCTAAATAAACTCTAATACTAAGGAAAAATAAACAAAATTCATGTTGCAAAAACATTACACAAACTTCCTCAGATTAAATTACTTATAAGAGGTTACATTGTTTAAAAGGTACATTTTAACTGAAAAAAAAATGTTCTATTGAAAATAGGATTACGTTTTAAACCATGTAAAGGGAATATGCTTAAATTTTGTACTCTTGAATCAAAAATTTTTTACTTCAAAAATACCACAGTAGGCTCTTGAGATATGAATTTTCATGCATGACCAAAATCAGCCAAATTTCTCAAACATGGATTTTAACTAAGCTCAAAATCTGCACTCTCAAAACAAAATTTATATAAATTACAAAAATATAAACTAATCTACAGAAATCTGATAAATTTGCATGTTCAAAGCAGATTATTTAGAGAGAAATGCAACCATAAGGTACACAAGGACTAAATTTATACAAAATCTGATAAACATCGTTACCCAGCTAGGAAACAAAAACATACAATGCTTTAGAAATCAGCACTGAGAATTTGAGAGTTGCCCTAAATCTACACCTATCAGTGCAATACAACTTGTGATACTACACCTTTGGAAAGAAGATGGATAAAGCTTCTCTGCACTGGGCAGACATCATGTTTCTAACTGCTTGGAATCAAACCAGAAAACAAACGATCTTCCTTATTCAGGCTCACACAACTCATACAACTCACACATTTGCATTTTTAATTAACACCTCTGTGGATGTGGTCAGTACCAAGAATTAAAACTGAAATAGCTGGTAATGTTACCAAACTAAACCATCCAGTTTTTGTAAAACAAGCTGCTTTAGACAGCTGCCGAGTACCAGTGCTTAGATTGCCTATCAGGATCAAGTGTCAGGATTCTTGTGAAATAAATCGTCAGTTCTAGAACTCATCATATGCTATTCCGAGCACAGAAGCAGAGCTTCTGACCACACTTATACCATTCTACAAAATTATAAATTGGCCTTTCAGGCGATTGTTAGATAAAAACCAACCTCATTCTCTCATTACATAAACACTATTCAAAATATACTCCCGAATATCACTGATTATAAGACTGTTCAATTGTAACACATCCAAGGACAATGTAATATTAGAGAAAATTAAAAAGCAAAACACAGACAAAAATGCAAAGCTGCTCCTAGGATTTAAAAACTCTTTGAATTTACCGATCCGTGGAAAAATAATTCACAATGGAATTGTGAACATAATTCACAACATAATTGTGATTTAGGTTCATTTTAAAGGAACCTAATGACTTGTATATGTATAAAAAAAATAAATTAGAACACAAAATTTGTATTCCGCTCAAGAATTGGTCATTTAGTCACTCAAGAATGCCCTGCAGTTTAAAAATGTCAGATTCAACGATGTGTGGTAGATGGGAAAAAAGTATTTAAAAGTGGGTAAAAGTATTTTCACACTTTAAAAAGGGTGAAAAGGGTGAAACAAATTTATATGAATAAAACTTATCATAACGATTCTGAATTTTTTTTGTAACAATTTTTTTGTTTCTTTTTACATTGTAGGCCTACTATGAACATTTTTTAAATTTAGATTTTAGCTTTATCAGATTTAAATCATTATAGAGATACAATGATTTTGGATCTAACTGATACAAAATTTGAATAAAATTTATGATTTTATTGTTAGCTGACGTAATACATGGCAGATTTGCCTTAGGTTCTGTGCAAGTGCTTAAGAAGTAACTATGCATGTAAAACCACTTTTTTTAACAAATACAAAATAAAATGTGAGAAAATTTGTACAATGTATTTATTATTTTCTGACAAAACAGCCAGGCTCTAAATTAAGTGCTATGCATCTAATACATAAATACAATTTCATAAACATTTACTAAAAGCAAACTATAGTTTCTCACTTTTCATGTCTCTGAATAAAGTACAAGATAATCAAGTAGGCAAGATATAAAAATAACACTTGCCTCACAGATGAATTATTGATGCGAACACATGTTAATTTATTTAGTACTGTTATTGCTCAAGTTTGACTTTATCAACATGAAATCCCTCTTTTTGGTCACAAACATTTTGAATAAGCTACGCAAGTAAGGTATGGGCAAATTAGATCCCTTCATGTGTAAAATGTCATCAAAGTTAATCAGTTTTGGTTTTCCATTTAGCCTAGCTTTGCAGACACTTAGAAAGTACAGAAAAAATACTTCTTGAACATAAGGCCTAGAAAACAGATCTTTTCTAAATAATGTTTCTAGTATATACGATATTAATGACCAATTTTAAAAAAATATCTAACTTAATTATTTAAAAATAGTAGATTTTAAATTTATTTACGGTGTTTGACAGTTTTGCAAAAGGCAAGTATTTTTCTAAGCTATTTAAAGAGTATTATACTTCTTAAAGAGTATTATACCTATACTGCTTTACAAAATATGTAAACTAAGAGGTGAATAAGTAAAAGCAAGTGTGACTTCCTGCCCAGCTGCTCTCTCATATATCAATGTGTATCTTGTTAACTGTTGTGTAACAAAGTAAACATAACAACAATATTCATTAAGTTGGAATTTTTAGATGATTCGTTACATACACTGTATAATGTAATCATTAAACATAGCGGAATGTGTCAATTGCTAAACATGTGAAAAAAGTTGCTTGCTTGTTTAGAAATGGATGAAAAAGGCATAGACAAATTAGGGTCGTGCGCCACAATCCAGTCTGTTTAAGAAATTCTCAGTAGAACAATTGGCACTGTATATAGAAAAAGTTTTATTTAAGTTAAATTAAAAAAAAAAAATTTATGAATTATCGGACACTGTTGCAGTTATATAAATAATATAAATACATTAATTAAAAAAAAAACTATTTACAGACATGTGTCAAATCCAAAAAGTTGAAATTTACATCTGGCTGCCAAGAATGTCAAAACAGTATTGGCACAAACTTTAATCTTTCCTCTTTAAAACGACCCTAAAATGTTTCTATTCTTCTTAGCATTATCATTAAAGTTGGAAAATATTTCAACGAAAAATTTTACCAATTTGGGCACGATTGCCTATTCACAGCCAGTACTGATTTTAAAAGATGTTCTCACATAAAAAAATTCCAGACCAGCCCCTTACGTGGACCTTGGCTCAGGATTTGCAGGTGCACTTGGACCTGTTTGTGGTCTGTCCATACAGTAAATCAATTCTAAGTGGATGTCTTCTAAAAAAAGAAATTATTATTTTTTCCTGAACAGATATGATTAGTATCTTATGAGGTTCGTAAAACCTTGAAGAGGTATACAAATTTCACAGAAAGAACACAATGCTTTTTAACTGCATGTTTTTTGCCAGTCATAAAGCTAATAATAAAATAACGCCCAGCACTATAATGTTATGTTCTTATCTTATCTTCCACAATACTATCATAGTAGCCTATCAGTTAAAATTAATGTGCCTGCTTGTGTAAAAACCCCTTAAATGTAACAATAACTCAAGAATTGTTTAACAATATAAAGGACTTTATTAGAATTTACTTCTCACTATACAAAGTGTGTGTGTGTTGCAGTCCCTTGAGTAATAAAACAAGTGTTTATTTGGATGTCTGTATCTTTACATGGACGGAAACTGTTGCAAACCTTTTTTGGTAAAAAAAAACTCTAATAAAAACAGAATTTTAAAACATTGACTAACAACTTAAATCTAATGAATCTGTAAATACCGAAAGCAAAATGTTTGAGTTGCCATCTTCCCAATAATCCGGATAAGATTTTAGTCACACAACTCAGTGACAAATAACAGTGTAAAAAACTTGAAATAGAAGAAAATTATGACTCAAGAGTAAACCAAATAGTGTTTATTGGAAAAAAATAAACTTTGGTAACTGTTTGGTAGGTTTTTTTATGTTTATCCTTGAATCATACATTTCTCTAGTTTAAAATTTGTTACATCGAATTGAATTATAAATCTCCACATGTGACCAAAATTTCAGGAACCAATTTTGAGGAATTAGGCCGATATTCCAAGTTTTCATTGGTAGCTTCTGAACCAGATTTTTGGGAAAGTACAAACATATATACTTTGTTTGTGTGCTTACATATTTCACTTCAACCTTTTTCTCTCCAGGCTTATAATTTATTAAAATTGAGAAAGTTTGTGGAGTGTTTTTGCACTATTTTTTAAGGTGTATGTATTAAGAATCTGTAATATGTTGATGTAATCGTCTGTCTATTGGAAACATATCTCTTGAATCTAAACCAGTAGTTAGTTAGAAAAGGATGAAACTTTGTTGTTAGAATCCTAACCTAAAAATAATATTAAAGTTTGCAGACACTTTTGATTGTTCCAAAATGAATTGCAATAATTTCTATACTATACTATACATAATCAATATTTAACAAACAAATATTTTACTAATATGAAACTATAAATGTCAAGAAAAACATTTCCTCAAAAACTTCCTTCTTTTAAACTTCAGACATAATAACTTTCTTCATAGATGAATGTTGTTAATGCGAGTGCAATAACCACTTGACTCCCAACATTTTAAAAACAAACTAATATAAATAACCTTTAACAAGATAATGGTTTGTTAAGCAGAGGAAGTTGGCTAATAAAAGGAAGGGATTTACGAAATCTTTCAATTAAAGGTTCGGATTGGAAAGGTCAAAGGTGACCAAGAGTAGGACAATAGTTCAACTCAGATGCTGTTTGTTTCAGACAAAGAAACAAAATTAATTTTAAAATTGATGTTACAAAAGTAGTTATTATTCTGAGTGAAGAAACAGTACTTTGAATTTTTATAAGATTTTGTATTTTTTTAAATTTCCTGAACATTTTTAATTAGAAGTTTTTCTTTTTACTTTTACAATTATTTAGTAATCATATCAAAAAGTCTATATATTTTTCTAGCTTGAAAAAAGTTTACATTTAAGCCCATCTACATAAATTTATTATTAGGGACTGTTGTAGCATTAGGTCAAGTAGCCACCAAATTCAGAGTGGAGCAGTACTGAGCTGAGGCAAGCGGAGCGAAGCTGAACGGAGTTCAGAAGCGGAATTCATTCAGTTTAAAGAATGAGCTTGTATCTTTTAAATCTAAATATTTAAGTCTACTGCAATGGATTTTATAAAACTACTATGTTTAAAAAAATCTACTATGCTCATTACCCTAGGCAGCGGTAACCTAGGTAATGAGAAATAGTACGTTTGGAGGTGTCAGTGTGGTGGAGGAAGCGGAGTCAGCTTCAAAACCGTACCTAAATAGAAACAAATCTAAGCGGAGCAGAGTCCAATGCCGTCACTTGACTCCGCTCAGTTCCATTACATTTTCAGTGGCTACACTTACATTAAAAACAATATAGGTTAGGTTTTAAAAGCATAGTCCACTCTGCTCAGCGCATCTCCGATCCGCATTTGGTAGCCAAATGGCCTTAGTAGAATAGTAGTTGATCTGACACACGGCAACCTTTCTATTGTTTTTTTAGAATCACTGATATAGTTAAAAATACCTTTTAATGATTTTTGATTAAATGTAGCTCCTAACTACCAAAAAGGAGCTAGTAGTAGTTAGCTCCTCTCAAAACTCAGTTTGGAGGCTCTATCAATAAAACTAAAAATCAGCAATGGATTTTTTTTTTTGTGTTTAACGTCCGACTAGTGTCTTGGACTAATGCAGACGATTGGATGATTTATAGAGTATGAAAATGCCAAGATCTCGCCGGGAATCGAACCCGGGTCCTCGGTGTGAAAGCCTAGTACGCTATCCACTAGGCCACCGAGGTGGCTATCAGCAATGGAAACAATTTAAACCAGTTAAAATGATTTTTCTGAAATTTTGACAACACAAATACATGAATCATAATTCATCGTTTCATAAAATTTTAAATAAAAAAACAAAATTCCCAGAATTTAAAAATCAATAACCATTTATTTAAATTGTGGTTTACGTGGAACTTTACGTGGTCTTCAGTTATTTTCTAAAATTCTCTCTAGAAATATTAAGTATCATCTTGAATTTCAATGCTCATGTGTTTATTGTTACTTCAAAGCATAATAATTATTCAGTTACTTCATGTCTCAAAGTCCTAAAATCAGGACATCTGCTGTCCAGATGATACTGCATTAAGATGTGAGACAAACTTCTTCAAACTGGGACAGTCCCAGTAAAAATCAGGTTGGTAGGTAAGCCTGATACCATAGGTCAATTTGATTACTTTCCTGATTTATTAATTATGAAGAACATTATTACACGTTTCTGCTACTGTATTTAAATATTGGAAACAACAGCCAGTCTCATTTATAACAGATACAGCTGAACCATAAACAGAATTTTTTTTATTTACGCCTAACCAAATAAAACAATCAAAACTAGCTTACATGATAAACTATGGTAACAGCTCAAACAAGACTATTACCCAACAAAATTTATTCACTTCATAATAGCAGCCATTCAAAATCTTTCTTATAATCTTTTTTTGAAAATATGAAATCTACATGTAATCAGCATTAAAACTCTTAGTAGCATTTTAAATTTCAGAATTTGACTGAAAAAACAAAAATGAGCCTTGATGATCCCCTCCATTAATTCTGAATGATTATAATTTTGCCTCTTCGTTGCCCTAGGAAACAATTATTCTTTGTATGTATTTAGAACCACTGAAAACTTTGGTTGAAGGAAAACACTGATAACAGACTGAGCTGCGTATTATTCAGTACCAGGTTGCATCAACATTAATGATTTCCTCACTGTATTTTTAGGTTGGCTACTGTTTATCGAAGGAAGTTTGAGCGCATGTTTTACAGAGTTTCTATAAAATTCTTCATTACCCAGAAAATCTGTGGCGATTTTGCTTTTCATTATTTAGCATATAGCACAATGAGATTAATTTTTGTGAAGGTACATTTAGTTGATATTACATTTTACTAAAAATTTTACTCACTACTTATACGTAAACATTTATAAATTTATTTCATACAGATATTTTTATTGTTTGCAAATTGTGTAATTTCTAAACACACAAAATGTGTTGATATTTTTAGGTTTCTATACAGTAACAGTTATATTTTTAAAATTTTATAATAATAAGAAGACTAAATATCTTAGGCCACCTGATCTCTCTCGGCAGCCATGGTTATTAGTAACAAAAATGCTTAAAAAAAGGCATTTTTAAAATTACTTGCATACTAAATGTAATTATACTTATACACTATAAAAAGGAAGTATTAAAAAATTTGTTAAATATTAGTTAATTGGGCTATATATAGGTAGAATTCTTATAATTTTAAGAAAATCAATATTTTAAGCATAGTTTTTTTTAACTGTTCAAGCACATTTCTAAGATAGAAAAAAACCACTAGCATTGGATGATTGTGTTGCAATTGTATAGTTACTCACCATGGGTTCCGAGCAATTTGTAGAACCTGTACTCCAAATGTAGTTGAGGTGCTTTTGACTTCATTGGTTCCTGCAAAAATACAAAATTTTATCAGTAAAAATCAATGGCGAAAATGAGCCATTGTAAGTCATGAAAATAGAAAAATTCGGTACTCCCAAAAATTTATCCCAAATCTGTTTGTAGATTAAATTTAACTGAACAATATTAAAAAAGCGGATAAATGAATAGACACCAATAAACACTGGAGAGGAAATCTTTAAAGGCACTGTAGCAAATTCAGGCACTGTTTACCCTGTTGACTGTGTTGAATCTATTTTCTACAGGATTAATGTTAATTAACAATAAAGGTTACTCTGCTGCTTGTTAATCTATCTTTGATACATATTAAAGGTTTGTACTTTAAATGCTTGTACAAGATTTTAAACATAATTATAAATCAATAGAGCAGAATAATTTGTATTGTTGTACTTTGGTCTTACAGGGAATAATATCAATATGGCTGACAGGGTACCCAGGCTTGTAATCAAATAAATCTACAGCCTTGATTTTCATTAAAAATACTAAAAAGTATGATAAGGCAAAAACGGAGGCTTTGCAGCTACTTAAAGTGTTACCACACTACATTAAAAACTGCCTAGTTTATTGTGCATGAAGTACTTGGAATTCATGTTCTGTACTTTCAGCCTGTCTACCAACTCAACCCCTTTCTATTATTAAGCCCCTATGAAGAGCTAACTTTTCCCCTTTGTTATATATTATGCAAACAAAACAGTTGTAAGCATATTACGCAATAGTACTATGTGGAAATGCATTGTACTGTAGTAGTTGCATGCGGATGAAAACCTTTGAGTTTCATGACTGGACACTGAGCATTCAGGAAACACTTAAATATCCTGGAATTCACACATGGAAATAGCAGAAAATAATTCTAAAATGTGAAGCACTGAAGTAGAGAAGGCCTACGTGGCCTAACCAAAGCTCTACCAAGACAACATAAAAAGCACACTCTAATGTTGTTGAAAGACATAACTATACTAGATGAGAAGACATGCTTTCAACAAACAACAAAAAATAAGCGGAAATGTGAAATGTGAATCTCATATCTAGAACATGATTTGTATTGTTTTTTAAAAAACATTTTTCAATTGTATAAGTGTGTTCACTGTAACTTTTGAAAATTTTGGTCAACATTTCTTTTAAACTTGGCATAGAATTTGCTTTGGTAATACCTTGGATAAGTTTATCAGCGAATAAAATAAATTTCTCTATCTGTTTTTATAAACCATTTTGAATTTTTATTATACCCTACTATTCACTGTTGCTGACAATGGCAGATAAATTTTGCACTGTCGTTTAATGAATTCTTGTGAAGTACATAATGCAACTACGATCACTGAGAGTTGAGTACAATCGGAAAACAAATACAAATACATTTACTTTAATGTATTTGGTTAAAATACACAGTGAAACAGTGGTCATCGAGAAGCATATAAATATTACACCTGCCATATTCGATTTAGAGCTTAACAAATAACTATAATACTTGTATTACTATTCAAGTTGTGTTATGGTTCAATGTTTTATATATAATTTTTGTTTCCTTTTGAGAAAACTTCCTTATGAAACTGTCACTGATTGACAAAATAGCAAGTTTGAATATCTCAAAACTTATCCAGGTTGTTACCAAAGCAAATTTGCATTCAACACAACAATTGGTGTGACATACTTCTTCTTGCGGAGCCTACCTTACCATTGTTCTGGCTTAGTGTACACTGCCCAAAACAACTCAAGAGAGGCTTACCATAACCGATTGTATTAGACTATCAAACAATGCACTTGTAGAATTAAAAAAAAAATTTATTTACAACACAAAATAACATAAAATCATTATGCAAATAATTGTATTTGAGGGATATTATGTTTTCAAAGAAGTGGTTAACATTTATATCTGTTTGTTGTGTACACATTCTCAATGTTAGAATTGTGTATCAATTCTAGCGATAGCTTGACCAATTTTAGTGAAATTTGTCATGTAAAACCAACAGTTTGCCTAAACTTTAAAACCACTAATTTTTTTAATGATTTTTTTCAAATCCAGTTCTAACAATTTTGTTTAAGATAATTTTTGATTAACTTAAATACATAAACAAACTGATGTAATACCAGATTCTAGTTAAAAGTAGCACCAAAAAGCTAGAAACAAGAATAATTTAAATTTCTCAAAATAGTATAAATTACTCAAATTGGCTATATTTGAAGACAACTCTCAAGAAAGAATATCAAATTTGAAATAACGTATTTATTGTTCTAGACAGGAAAAAATACCCCCCCAAAAAGTTTCACAATCTTAATCACACTGAACACCTAAATTTGTACAACGAACTTAAACTATACATTTTCATATTATTACAATATTTGAGCAACATGTGGCAACAATATTTTTAAAAATTGAATTGTTTTTTTCTCCAGATATCAGCATCAGATATCCCTGATGCTGTTGTCTAGTTTTTCAGTTGACATAACAGAACACCTTTACAAACCTTTGACGAGATTGTGACAAAAAGTTTTTGTGCAATATTTTTACACAATTTATTTCCTACTGCAAACAGAAATTATGATAAAAGAGCATTAAACAATAAGATCTGAGTTTTGTTTCAAAAAATTCTTTTATAAATAAATGCAAAGCAAAGAACAATAATATAATAGCTATTTGTGAACCTAAACAAGAATACTGGTATTGTAAAGCTATTTATAAAACAAGGTGAATAAAATTATCTTCTTGAGCACTGATAATTTTACTTAGGCCATTATTTATAGCGCTCACAAAACAAACATCTGATATTATTTCTGGTATTATTTTAATGATGTATTCTGTGTAACAGAATTTAAAAGCCCAGAAAATTATGAAACCATTCTCAGTGCCAAACATACTTTAAGACTTTGATAATGGTTTTGTTTGGTTCCACAAAAAAGATGTTATTTTTTTAAAAGTACTGATACTCTTGATACATGTATTCTTCATAATAATTCTTTAAACTCAATTCAAACTAGACAAATTACAAATAAAAAAGTAAGGATGGATATTACGTTGCAACATTTATACAGTCCTCTTTGGATATCAAAATGTTTGTGACGTACATTGGCAGAATTCACACACTGCCTTGCCCTTGTAGACAACAAAATGTATATACTCTCCGATTCCAATATTCCTTCTCAACTGTTGGCCCAATATGTGTGCGTGTGTGTGTGTGTTTGTGTGCATGTGTGTTATACACACATATATATATATATGTTTTTTTTTTTTTTTTTTTTTTTTTTTTGGTGTTTGGTGTTTCCGACTATTGTGTATATATATAAATAAAATGCGCAGTTTTATATATATAAAACTGTGATGATAGCCTTCATGAGCTTTGCGCCAAAAGCAGTATTAAAAAAAATTATATTTACACACACACACAAACACACTCTCTGATTCCAAGATTGCTTCGCAACTGTTCACCCAATATGTGCTGTCAGACTACTACGGCCAAACGAAGGACGATTCTTGGATTCTTTAGATAAATAATGATAAAAATTTTTCCTTTCAATAGATATCATTCCATGTGGAATAACTCTGGAAATGAAGAGGCTGATAAAATACCAAAGGAACAACTACATTCGGACCAAAAATATCTGAACCCATGCAATCTTTACAATTTTTTATATCCCAAAGTAAGACCTTTATCAGAGAAACAGAAGAGAAAATGAGATCAAGCAGAGGCAGACTTATATTCTGAGTTGTCCTCAGCTATAGCCATATTTTTTTAATTCTTAACTGGTTATAACTAGTTAAGGGACCCTTTGTATCTCAACACTCAGCTGGAGTTTACAGGTTTATTTGTAACATATTCCTATTTTCCTCTAGGTACGAGGCATAACAAGAGTTTTTATATTTTTTGTACAGTAAATTTTAAAAATAATATAGTCTGACCCACGAAAGAAAATACCTGAGGTTAAGGTAACATAATGAACGTTCCGTTCGGTTACTGTATAAAAAGTTCAGATATACCAAATTTCACATACAGAGCTTGTTCTTTTCTCTGTAAACAGAAAAAAAGATCACCTTATAGCATAGTCCTAATATCAAGAGCAATTCTCATTCCTTTAAAATTCCTCTTCAATTTCTGAATCACTTTTTAAAATAAATTTTAAATAATAAGTGATGAATAAAAAAAACCTACTATAAAAAAGTTGAATACCTAGATCAATTTAAATATGTATTATCAGTTGATGTAAATTTATGTCAATTCAAAATCAAATTTTCTTTTAAACAATTCTAAATTAATTGAGGAGGGAAGAAAACTTAAGAACTTTTTCTAGAAAGTCCTAGAATGCCCCAGGAAATTTGGTCTATGTGAATAATGGTGAATCTATTTGAATTTTTATAAGAAATGTAAAATAAATACACAAGTAGGTGATACAACGGTTACAGGAATTTTTATATTAAAAGATGATTTATAATTAGATATAATTATATTTATTAGATATTAGAAAATTTATAATTTTTATAAACAAATCATGATTTGTTTATAAAAATTATAAATTTTCTATATATAATTAAATTACAGATATGATCTATTTATTCATAAAATGTATGAAAACAGCAAATAGCAATATTAATAAAAAATGATATAAAAAAATAAGTCTTGTAGAGTGGCATAGCTTTTTTTCCATTTGTTTGAATACTAATTTAACTTGCTAATAAAATGTTTACAGCTGTTTGATTAGTGTACTAATGATGCATCTGTTTGATTACTAATGGTACAGAAGTATGTGCAAACAAATAGATAAGATGACACAAATACTACAAATGAAACAAAAGATGATATAACTTGTTTAAGAAAGTTATAAATTTTCTGTATATATTTAAATTATGTTTATAATATATTATTCATAAAATGAATTAAAACAGCGACAACAGCAATGTTAATAATACAATTATATCAGCTTAAAAATAAATCTTGTAGTGGCATAGCCTTCTTTTGCATTTGTTTCAATAATAATTGAACTTGCTAATAAAATGTTTACAGCTGTTTGATTAGTGTACTAATGATGCACCTGTTTTGACTACTAATGATATAGAAGTATGTGTAAATACGCACGTATAATGTGTGTTGTATCAAGGAATCTGATACAAATTACTGATGACGATGATGATAACAATATAACTAACATCGACAAAATGTTTGACCCTGATGCTGATATCGTTAGTTACATCACAGATTTATTTCTCGGTATATTTACAGTAGCCCTATTATATTTCCAAGCTTCTAACACAGACTATTAGAAAAAAACAGCTTTTTACTTTCTCACTATTTAAAGTATGTGTACTGGGTGTCCCAGAGAATTTTAACTCCTAGGGAAATAACATGGTGCTTAATTATTGCAATAACTCCATCTACATACATGTGAAAGAAATTAGTGTTATTTTTAACATGAATTATTAAGTAATATTTAATCCTTCAATAAATATTGCTTTCGATACATTTTGACCTTAATTAATTATTATTAAAATAAAGAAACTGATTAAATACTACTGTCTTAAGTTTAAAGAATTAGTATCTCATAGCGTATTATTAGTGTAATGGGTAACAAACAGAGCTCATAATCCATAGGCCACGGTCAAATCACTCAAAATCTTAATTTTTTTAAAACAATTATTTTTAATTTTAATTTAGGCCTATATTTGTAAGCAAACTGAAAAGTATGAAATACCAAACTAACCAAGTAAACCTAAACATGTATTATTTGGAATAACTATTTGTTTGCACCGCTTAGACTGATATTTGGCCATTTTTAATTTGCTATTTTTATAGTCATTAAAAATAACAATAATACAATATAATCTAGATCTTGGTTGAATTTGAATATATGTTCCTTATATTACTTTATTTAGGCCTATATAAAATTATTAACATAACTACAAATTAATAATAATTACAAAAAATGGGGGGGGGTTGAGCATTTTCTACTATAGCTAATTATAGGCTTAAGTTATAGTTTAAATTATTAATCACTAAATTACGTTTTTAATATTTTTAAGTAAAATTTAAAACAATTATTTTAAAAACAAAATAGTTTTTGAGGAATTTGAACCATATCCTATGCTGTAAAGTCCCGCTCCTTACCTATTACACTATGAACAACACTTGTAGTATAGTACCATTACCTTAAACTTAAGAAATAGTAATTTTTTATTTAACTACAGATTAAAATGTATCAAAACCAATATTTAACGATAGACTAACTCATTTTATCTAATAATAATAATCACATTTAAAATAACACTAATTTCATTTGTGGGTAGATTGAATTAATGAAACACGTTATTTCCCTATGGTTCAAACTTTGTAGGACACTTGGTATATAGACTTTTAACAAATATACTATGTATCCATTTCAAGTTCAAAAAGTTCAGAAAAGTGCTTTTATATGGATGTCCATCTGTTAAGTCTGCACATCGCTGGAGACTCAAGGAATTAACAGATTTCTATGAAAATTAGCATGCAAGTGTAGTTTGCCCACATCCCATTCAGAGCTACTTTTTAATTTTGCAAACATTTTAGTTTTCTGGCTAGACTATCTTTATGTGAAAAAAACTTAAATATTAACAAAATCAGAATTTCTTAAACTCTAGCATGATAGTAGAGTAACAACATGATAGAACGGCTATGTCATCTGTGCATATCATCCAAGAAGCAATACGGAACTGGGGCAAGTTTAAAAGACTACTTAAAGTGACAAGAGGAGTTCCCAGAGGATATTATAGATCAAAGTGGAAATTGGAAGTGATCAGATGAGTGGGTGAAGCACCACTCTAAAGTTATGAAGCAGTATTAGGAAGAACGGAAACAAAAGAACAAGAATAAATTATGTAAATAAGAAATAAACAAAGTTAAACATCATCCAGCAGCAGATAAATGTAGAATAAGACAGTTACTGTATACAATATAAGTATAGCATAATTACTTTAGACAACGAATTCAAAGGTAACTGCGAGACAGAGTAATATATAAAACAGATAAACAAACAGCGATTGTGAAGTTAAAGCAGAGAACTGGCATCCCATATCTGGTTAAATTAAGAGATTAATAATTACATTTTGTATCATTTTTAAATGCTATTTAAAACCTGTAGCAAATAAACTTGATTATAAAAATGTTTGGCAAATCTTTTTTTTTTTTTTAAGTAATCACTTCTATATATACATACTGCATATAAACTAACTATGCATTCACATTTAGAAATAATGCACAAAATGAGACAATTAAAACAAAAAATTATTGGAGGATAAAATATATAGATGGGCTGCATTTACAAGTTTCTTTCCTATATTATCTTATGACTTATTAGATCTTAGTTTGTTGCAAACGAAAAGTTTTTGTTCCAGATAATCCAAATTACAAGACTAGAGGAGCGAAGGATCAATAATGGACGGGAAGACGGATGATCCTTCAGGAACTAATAAAGCCGGGGTTTCAATCTTCGTCCCAAATTATGTCCTTTTAATAACTTATGCCTAGCTGCAAACCTCCTGTAGTCTATAATAAGGCTTGACGTTGACACTGCTCAACCATTCATGAATGTTTTGTCACCTTATGGAAACAGCCAAGACTTGAAATTCGGTAAATAAAGTCATGGATAAAGGATGAGGCAAATTAACCACTAACATATTTTAAAAAATTATTTTATTTTTTTGAGATTCTAAAAAATTTGTAGGATTTGATTATTTATTTTGTTGTTGTTGTATTTTTAAGATGAAAAACACATTGAGGCTATGATCGCCTAAACAGAATTACTACAGAAAATAGGCAAAATATGGAAGATAAAACTTAACTCTATTACAAACTAAGTAAACATTTCTAAAAAGAAATAAAACTGTATAAACAACATAAATAAAAAAAAACACCTAAAATTAGTTAACAACAATAAATAACATAAAATTAAAACAAAATAAAATAAAGAAGGACTGTAAAGTGGCCCTACACAAAACACACAAACAAAATAAACTATGAAGCACACAAACAAATAATTTACCAAACCCAAAAAAAAAGTAATTTTAAATATGAATAAATAAAGACTTTAAAAAAATGCTAAATTAATTTCCTCATATACATTCAGGCGTCTTAGAAAGGTTTACATTGATTTACCCAATCAATGACCAATGAATCATCCATTAAGATTGTCTGCATAGAAATTCCCAATCCATGTACTTGATGCACGCTTCTCAAATCATCTAAGTCTAAAAGAATATGTTTGACTATGATGACATTTCTACAAAACTGACACATAGGTGGTTCCCCTTGTCTCATTAGAAAACCATGCGTTACTACTGAATGACCAATGCAGATAGGTAACCATTACCTATTTCCTACCACATATTGATGACCTCCAAAGACAAACAGTACTTTTAATTTCCCTCAATTTGTTATTGTTTATTACTGTCCGCTTATTTTCCCACTTTGAGAAAAAAAGATGCTTTGCCTGGCTTATGAAATTTGCAAATATAACAAATTGTGTGTTGGGCGACAGCTTTTTTCGCTGCATTATCCACTCTAGTGTTACCATCTCCACAGTGACCAGGTATCTAGCAAAATTATATTTTAATGCCTGAGTGTTCAAGTCTGTGAACACAACATAGAATATCTTGGTCTAGTGGATTTACCGAATATATATCCTGAATAGCCTGGAATGTGCTTTTTGAATCGGAACACACAAGGTAATGCGTAAAATCGGATAAAACATTGTTCAAAGCCTTAAAAATAGCAAAGAGTTCAGCAGTAAAGACACTACAAATTGAGGGCAATCCATACTTACACGTTCAGTCCAATGTGTAACATGCACAACCGACTATCCTCAAGTTTTGAACCATCTGTGAAAATAATTTCACTAGATGGACTGGACTGAAGAATATGAAGGAACTCCTGATGATATACTACATCAGGGATGTTGTATTTTACAATAAGATGATAGTGATAAATCGAAGGTTAGCATGGTAATAATCCATGGAGGAATAAAACATTGGGATCTTTCAAACATTGGGGGCAGTTCAATACCCAAGTTGTCAAAAAACAGGAATTTATAATACCAAGCGGAGCAGTAGCATTCGGTTTAGTTACATATTGTAGTAGCCTCCAAGATATGCTGTACTAAATTTTCACAAAACACTGCTCAAAACTGATTTCTGAAAACAGTATTAAAAGCAGTGTGCCATGGCTTAGACGATAAATTGCTTGTATCTGTCTCCATTGAGAAAGTGAAGGCTCAACAGTCTCGGCTAGAATGCTCACACTGGGACTAGAACAAAAAGCTTCAGAAACAAGTTGTACTGCACAATGATGGACGGGCTCTAATTTCTTTTCTATGACAAATTTATTTTCCATCAAATTGTGTACCTCTTCTTTTTTTTCATAACATCTAAAAAAAGTATTTTGCCAGAATAACTAATGAGGACAAGGGATCAGCATTAACAGTACGGGAAAACCAATGGGAATAACTGTGGCTAGAACTAAGGTGCACAGTTCAGAGATGCAGCAGACTGACTAGTGCTTTACCATATCTATCACCAAGACCCCGAAGTTGTTAACTATAACTCTGTAGTTACAGTAGCAGTGGACAATTTGCTAGAACTTGGACTTGAATATAAGTTTAAAAAATAATTACAACTGTTGGTTTTTTCTGTACATTAAATCAAAATCCACCTTCAATAGTTTAAAATATGAAGATGTTAAAAACGAAATCATTTTTCATCATATAAAACTAATTTTATATTATAACATACATATTACATACTGACCTTTGGTTCTGAATTTAATGACATGTAAGAAAATAAACTTAAATGCTTAAATTTGTTTCTACACCAAATTTTCCTTGATTTTTTATTACTACAGAATACAGAATGAATACTGAATTCTATATATGTGTGCTTGTGTGTGTGTGTGCGTGCATGTGAGCGCACACATGCATTTACATATATATTAAACAATTATTATTAAAGTAAATCACAGATTAGAATAAAGTTCAGTGATGAAAGCTTACCATTTTGATGGCGACATGTTCGTTGTTGTACAAATTCTTCCCTGCAACAAACAAAATTTAACAAATTAAATTATTGTAACCTTGATATCTTTATCTTTAAAAAGTCTAAGACGTCAAGTCAAGTCTAAGAAGTCTGTGAAATTTAGCTCAATATTCAAGTCAGTTTCCTGTATTTGAAATTATTATAAAAAATTATGATTCAAAAGTGAATAGAAGAAAAATAAATTTTGTTACCAAAAAGTTTTGTTTCTTCTTAATGGCTCCCAAATCAGTTTTAATGGAAAAAGATAAACCTATACATTATGTCTGGGAACTTAAGGGTTAAACTTATTCTAAATTTAATAATTTTTTAGGTAAAATAAAAACTTTAAATATTGTTCTTAGATTTGTGTTCAAATACTAAAACAAACTGTAAGTTCTGCAATTTATTATTTAGCCAGCAGTCTTACAAATGCAAGACAGACAGATTTGTGTATATTATGGAAACAATACATGATTAATGAGTGTGTGGTGGATCAATTCTCTTTCTCCATTTAACAGACATACATACATAAAGGAAACAACACATTATGCACAATTTATTTCTGAAATAATTACACAATAATTACAGTCCCTGTACTACTGTGCCACCCTACGACCCCTATGACCTTGCCTGGACATTCAACTTTCCAATTATTGACCCTATGCTAATACCACCTCAACAGGAAGCATTATGAATGGCAAAAACAAACTAATAAAGGACTGCTTGTTTTGATGTTATCTGTAATTCAGTAACAATAAAAATAAGAATTCTAATATAGCTGTTAATTTCTGTCTGGTTTGGATAAAAATCGATAATGCTTTCTGCATCTACAGTAAGTAAAAAATATCGTGTGTCACAACCTAAATGCTTAATGTATTTTTAAACATATACTGATATTGAATGAAAGACATTAAACCAATAGTGTTAATTTTATTGCACACAGAATCAGCTCACTGTACTTAGAAACCTGAACATAACTTGTGGACACTATGTACCTATAAAATATTAATTTTTAAACAAAAATTAATAAAATTTGTTTTCATAAAAAAATTATTAAAATTTTCGTTAAATTTGAAGATTTAATACTTATATCAATTACAGATAATTGATAAAATTAAATAACATCACCATGTCTTGTTGACTTGTAGGAAATGAATCACCGAAAATTAAAAATACACTGAATAATGTATACAAACATTTAGGTACAAGAGTTTAGAACCTTCTGTTTTGTTAATTTTTGGATTTTAAAGAAATTTTTAAAATTAAAATGTGACTAATGATGGATATTTTGATGTTTATAAGTGATGAAATCAGATTTTTTTAAAAAATAACATACATAAGGATTTACTGGATAACAAATTTGTCCAAGCTATTGTCAAAATAAAATTTTATGCCAAGTTTGTATCGAATTGTGGACTAAACTGTGAACAATAGAGCGCAAACGTATACAGTACAATATATTTTTAAAGATCAGGATTGAGCATATTTCATGGTCTCAAGTCTTGGTTATACTCCTATAATAACTCATTCTGCAATGGAAATTTGTTAAAAACACAGAATGTAGAATATCCACTTTGTTGCAATATTTATACAGACTGTGCCACACACAGAGTGTAAATTCGAACAGCTGTCACTCGAAGATAATATATTGATGAAGATACAAACTGTATTTTAACTTTAAAACGGACCAAGTTGTCCAGGAGAGAAGAGGGTGTGGGAGGTTGCAGGCACTTGGCACTTGCAATCAATAACACCACTACACAATAAAAAACATTCAATATGCTACCTTGTTGGTAAACATTTAATCTACTGTGAAATTTAGTGAGTTACTTTAAAAACAACAAAAATAATCTTGTAACATGTAATAAACTATATTTACACAGATATTTAAGTTCAACAGAAACAGGTTAAACTGTTTTGAAACAGATTTTCTGCGTAACAAATTACTAAAAAATTTTAACAACCCTTCAAAACATGTCACGGTCATATATCTTGTGGTATGATGGTCATTCTGACATTCTGAATAACTCATTTTCAAAACGAAATTCACTGCAAATGGTATTGTGCTAATGTGTCTGAAATTCCATCATAAAAATGACTGAACCGCAGAAAATAAAAATTTTGTTATAGATAAGATGTTCAGCTCAAACATAAGACTACAAATTTTGATAGCACTAAACATTTTAAAATGGTGGCCATTTAAGAACTATTTCCCCTTAACTTCTAATACAGAAAAAACAAAGAAGTCATTACTCCTAAAAAAAAAATCTTACAGTTTTTGACATTTTTTTAACAAGCTTAATGCAATTTTTGTAAACGCATTAAAAAAAAGTCAAGTTGAATAAAAATCTGAATTATAATAATAAATTAAATAAATTCTCAATTTACATATAGTTAAAAACTAAAACAAAAACTGTGACTAACATAAGTTAACAAAATTGCATTAACAGCTATTGAATAATTTAAAATCACAGTATAGTAAAACAATAAGGGGAGTATTATATCTACTTCATTGCCTGGTATATTATATTAAACAACACTACAACATGCAATATAACACAAGGGAGCCATTGTCTGCAATTTAGATTTACAAGCATTAGATTAGGGCTTACTTCATATTATAATTATAGAGACTAAACACACGAGTTTATGCAAGAGTTCTCTTGTGACTAAACAAGTGTGTCACGAACATTTTGGAATACAAAATCACTTTATAGATAAAAAAATAATTACAATTTAATAAAGTGTAATAATATAAGAAAACAAAATAAATGGTGCTAAAATATTGCACAAACTTTCTCATATGTTGCAATTTTTAAAAATATGGATCTGAAACTAAAAAAATCAGAAATTTGTTTTAAAATTTAATATTACATTTTAATTTTGGTCACATATGGAGATTTATTAACCCAAATAATAAAAAAATAAAATAATCCCAACAGTAAACAGAAAAACAAAAAACCAAAAGAAGTTCTAATAGTGCTCTAGAGTTTTGATGTTTGTTTTTTTGGTGATCAAGTAAATACACAAATAAACTTCATTATTTTGGACTGTTTTTATATTATTCACACTCATTCAACAGAAAGATTACATAAAATGTTTTATTAGTGTAAATACACAAATCAAAATAAAAATTTAGGAAAGTATTATAAAATCGTTATTTAACGAAAATTTTTGAACAGACAAAAGATTTTATTGTTTTCCGTAATGGATTTTTCTTTATCAAAATTGATTTTTGAGCCAAGAATCAAATCGGACATATACACCCAATTTGACACATTGCATCGAGTTCTAGAACTCAGGATTGGTGCACATTTCATTGTTCCATGCTTTGGACTTATTTATAAATAGCTATGCAAATAACTTACTTCCCATTGCAAATTCGCTAGAAACCAATTACAGAGGTTTCACTGACAGACTCTAACAGGCTGACAGAACTGCTCTGTTAACTAATTTATTTATCCAATCATCTGCTTAATTATTAATGTTTGATGTTAAGGACTCTTATCTACTTCCTTATAACAAGTACAAGATAAATGACAACTTCCTTATTAGAAGAAGCCAAATAATGAATAAAAAAATGAGCTTAAATTGTCAGTGATAACATATATTCACAGCCACATTAAAATAATGTTCGCAAAATTTGCAAACTTGTGATAGTTTACAATATCAAAACACAGTCTACTTATCCGAAAATCTGAAACAGAAAATACTGATGGAAAAAATCAGCATTATTTCTTAAAATTTGTTATCAAAATTTCTTCAAAATTTCAGTCATAATAAATAATATTTAGATTCATAACTCAAGTCAATGTGACCAAATTTCTATCAAATAATGATAGAACTGTATGGTTCAAAATTAAATATGAAAAAACCAACAAACCTCCCTCATGATGGAGAAATTTTATTTCTCAATTTACTAACAGAGCCATATTTTTTCAAATTTGATACTGTACATTTATGACAAAAATCTGAGCAAAATGTAGGCCTAATAAATAGATTTGGGAATAGAGTATAGGTATTTTTCAGTTTTTTTGTCAATATAGCTATGAAACCGAATTTTTTGAAATGACCTATACGTTTTGTTTAAAATGAAAACCACCCAAACTTGTTTGAACCGATTTTAAAAAATCACATTTTTATTAAAAAAACACTTTTACTCTAAAAAATAACTTGGAAATAAAAATAATAAAAAAATGAAAAATTAAAAAATGGTCTGGAAATAACAAAAACATATAACTCATTTAGTCTCCAGAAATATGCACAGATACACACAAAAAGACATGTTATAACCATGTTTTCACTCACCTAAAACGAATTTATCCACTAAACTAATAAATAAGATTGATTATTCACAATCTTAAACTATATGAACTTAATATAGCATGAAATTAAAAATTATACAACAGTCCTACCTTCGTGTTTAAATAAAATTGATAAAATCAAACAACCATGTTTTGCTTGTGTACAGCTTCAATGAAAATAATTTACTGGTTATAATTTAGTGTTTGGTCCACAACTGAATGTTTTCTTTTACATTTTATGTCTCTAAATTCCCCCCCCCTATTACATTCCTTTGTTAATAACATATTCGTATTTAAAAGTCACTAAAAAAAAAATTTAATTAAAAAAATATAGAAAAAATTAGAATTCTTGACACACACACACACACACACATATATATATATATATATATATATATAAATCACATGCATGCACTCACACACACGAGAACTGTTTTATTTTGGTATTTATTTATAAATTTTAATTCTTATTTTAATTTTCAATCTCATATTATTCAAATTAAATAGGGGCGATGTACACGTAATTTGTTGACTTAGTATGTTCTGTTATCATTATATTAAATTTGCATAGGATTAATTATCAATTTTTCAAAAATGTATACTTTAATTCAAAATTACAACAGCATATCAATAAAACAATTGCTTCCTTTCCCAATTTTATAAAATATTGTATTTCAAAAACGGCTGACATTAATTAATGAATACAGTTTTGAAAAGATTAATACTTTGTGAGAAACTAAAAATTAATAAATAAGTTTTTGTAACATTTGATATCAATTTACAATACATTACTGATTTAAACTGGTTAAAGATCAAAACAAATTGCAGCCAACAATTGAATATACTATGTCACATATGTTTGGAAGTTCATCCTACAGTAATAAAGTAATTTTTTATGCTTATAAAAAATAAAGAACTTGGAATTACAAGTATAGTAATCCATTTGCTGGAATAAATATTTTACAATGTCATTACAAAAATCATTTTGATTATGTATTAAATTTTACATATCTACAGGATATTATCAACTGCCTTTTATTAGATCCATTTGTTAAACAAACATGTGTTAAACAAACCTTAATGGCCTAACTTTTGAAAATAACCTAGAAATTTGCTGTTTCTTAACAAACCTACTTGCAGAATTCTATAGTATGAACCTTAAAAAAGGCGCAAAAGTCTAGTACAGAATACATTTACAAAAACATGTTCAGTTTTAGTAGACATTTAAAAAAATAGTTAAAAATTTGACCATTAAAAAATGGACTGATAGCCTGTAACCTGTAAACAATCTGGTCACCAGCTTTTTTTGGGAATACAGTATGCTTAAAAACCCATATGTTTTACGAGTACTTACGATTTTAATTACTTAAGGTAAATTTTTCAGTAACATTTTATAAAAAGTTATTTGACAAAATCTGATTTTTGTTAATTTTTAAGAAGTAAATTGTATTTCATAAAGAATGCTCTGTCTCAAGGTCATGGGTTTAAGACTTGCAATTACTGCCATAAGGTTTACCCTTTCTGTTAACACTAATCCCCTATCCTCATTAGTCTAACTGGCATAAAGTATGGATGTTAAGAGAAAAGAATAATAAATAAAGAATAATCATTCCTACGTTTAAAATATCACATAAAACATCCCAATTTCACAGCTAGAACTATAAGTATTAACAAGACATATTCATATTTTACAAGAACTATAATTAATAGTAATATTAATGGACACCAATTAGTTAATACAGGTTTAGATAAGAGGAAGGAAATAAATAATTAAAAAAATATTAGACCTGCAATCATTTTCACATATTCAATTAATTTCTACAAAATCGGTTCAAAAATTAATGAATTTAATAACGAAAAATCATATATCACGTTTTAGCTTACTTGATGGTACTTTTGGATAACTAAAGTATCTAAATTTGAAATAATAGAAATTTATTGGATAAAAAGTAACCCAGAAAAACCCTTTTTGTTTTTAAATTTACTCCTAAACTGTAGGCTAAATTTATGCCACTACAGATCTGGTACATTAACTTCAGTTAATAAACCTGAATAAAGCACTTTTATAATTAATACTGTTATTAGATTTTTTTCAGATTTTACAAACTCCCAAATCACAATTTGGGGAGACAACCTATATATTTTATGTTGGTACTCGAAGCCTGCAATTTGAGCAACATTAACTACATAGAGCCGATTTTAAGAAAATCATATTTCCATTAATTCTTTAAAAAAACGTTTTTCTTTAAAAAGGGAGTAAAAACTAATATTATTAAATAACGGTCCAAGATGTGGTTTAAAAATACTTATACACCAAATTCAATACAAATCAGTGATTTAGTTTACTTTTCAGAAATGTACGGTCTCTTCATAAGTCTAGGATTTGGAGAGGATTCACAACATGGATAACTTGCCCACTTCTAATTGGTGACTTCCCAATTTATTATTGAGATAATGACAGATGCTTGCTCTGCTAATTGCCTTTCAATTTCTCCCCCTAACTCATGATCCTTATCATGAAAGATGTGTCCCAATTGGCCAGCTTTTGTTGTGCGGTAAATTCCCGCTCATTTTGTTTACATTCTTTACTCATGGGTACATGAGTAGGTAGGGATATCATGTCCGCCCACACAGAGCCCCACATGCATGGATAACTTACACTGGGAGTTCGCCAGGTATCCCGGGGCTTCGTTTGACAGACGTGTCATATAATCCATCAGCTCGGTTGCTTTACACTGTAGAGTTAACCACGTTGCGTAGGGTAGTACATGTATGTCTCGAGTAAATTAATAAGAATAGTATGAACTACAGATACGGTGAAATCTATAAACCTATCAACCGCTCATTTCAGCTGCCTTCGCCTTCACACACTCTATATCAATTTAGTTGATTCTTTTCTGCAGAAATAACATACGTTTTTTTCACTACTTCTCATACCTTATGGAATCATGGGATGTTGTTAAATTATACAGGTTATGTTTGGTGTTCTTTTGTAAATAACTAAGCCACCTTGCGGAAGTTTCAGCACTTCTTACCTTGTAAGTAGTAGTACTTGTTTTCAAGCAAAATATTAGCTTTCAGGATGATAAAGTGTTTATAAATTAATTAATTTTTTACGAAGTCCATCTTTAAAAAAAAGTTCTTTTAAAAACTTGTGCTTACTGTTTCTAAGTAACTTATTATGTATAACTATGCCGAAATTTCGGTTTAATATGTATCTGAAAAGTGAATTTATTAAAAATATGTTATGAATTTAGTTCAACCCCTCTTTAAACCCAAATAATAAAAAATTATAACAGTAACTTCAGAAGTGATGTTATCCAAAGTTTTACAGAACTTTTAAAGTTATTTTTTTTTTTTTAAATCACTTTACACAAAATGGTTCGCGGACTCACCCTAATTTTTCACAACTATAAGTTGGCAACCTTACTATTCGACGTTTTATTACAAACCCCTAACTTTCATTCGTTCGTTACAAGCAAACGAAAAACAACATAATAAATCTAATTACATGGTTACCTTAATTGTTTTAACCTGAACAATTACATGTACACTAATTTTTTAAAAAGAATTATATACAATTTATTCAGAGTAATATTTGAAAAAAAAGTTTTTCGTAGTCTTTTTGCTATTGATGAACTTTTATGATTTTACCAGGTCGAGAATTTTATGGATAAAAAATTCTTTTGCAGTTACTGTTGCCTGTGATATCCTCAATATATATATGAAATTTTACAAATTGTTATTTTTATTTTAAAGAGTTATTAATTTTTTTCTGATACACTGCTTAATCCGCTTGTAATAGTATTAATAAATGATATCAACATGTACATAATCGGCAAGACATCATTAATATAAATATTTTACAAAAGAAAATACTGAAACATTATTTAAATTATTATTGACCATTAAAAATTATAAAAGATACGCGGTGAAGGTACAGTCTGGAACCAACAACAGTGGACTTTTAAAACGTTTGCAGGTCTCACATATAGAATTTACTATGTAACAGAGGTTGCCAATCTTTTTCGTTTTGCGGCTCCCTAAATAATCGGATTATTTCCGCGGCGCCCTTAATACATCAGATTTTTTTCTACATTTCTGACTTTCTTGAAAAATTGGAAAACTTTCCTTTTTAAAAGTGTTTACCCATTTAAAAGCGAAACATTACAAACAAATATTTACTATTTTCCTTGGGATAAAATTCACAGACAATTTATTGAACGTCCATTGATGATTAACATTATTAAAATTATTAATGGGATGGATGGGCTTGGTGTTCACTGCACAACTTCTCAAATCTCGGAATAAAGTTGGATATGATGACCCTCATTTCTTGTTCAACGTTAATTTTCGAGCGACATTTACTTTTTATTAACGCGACCGCCGAAAACCCAGCTTCGCACAAATAGGATGTTGCAAATGGAATTAATATTCGTAGAGCTTTACCACTAAGCAGTGGATATTCCTCTTTAACTGATATACAAAAATCAGAAAGTTCCATGCTACCAAATTTTAACTTTAAAGTATTACCGCAAGATAAGTCAATAAGAGATTCTTCTATGGAATCTCTACATTCTACATGGAGCCTTGGCTCTAAATGGGTCTTGAATCCATGTAAATTTATCAATATCTGCTTCAAAGTATTTTTCGAACTTTTTTATAAGCTCTGATGGTGATCATCAACAAAAATGGATTTTATATTGCAGGACAAGTTAATTTCACTAGAGGTTACAAACTGGTGCAACAAGGGAAAACAATGCATTTAATGACTAAAGCATGGGTGGGGAAGCCATGCTTGCGCACTAGCCGTTTCAAAAGATGCGGATCGGAAAGAAAACAATGAAAGACTCGAAAGTTGCTAAATTCTTGGAATTTTGTCAGCACGCACGATTGTTGGCATACAAATTCGAGAATTGGAAATTCCAAGAAAAGTGCCGAATTATTTAACTGAATATTTCGAGGCACCCTTATGACGGTACCGTGGCGCCCCGGGGAGCCGCGGTGCATACTTTGGGAATCACCGTTATATAAGAATATAAGGAGATTTTAGCATGTTTTTCGTAAAATAAAACCTACAAATACATAGATATTTGAATCTAATACACTGAGTAGCCTACTCCACTTATAACCACTTGTACGCCATCGATACAACAAACTCTAAGGATTGACTTGTAAAAATTCACAAAGGAAAATGTATTTACATCGACACGCACAAATAACAATTAAAGAATAACTAAAACTGACACTGATAAGCCTACTCAAGTAATGTAGGCCTACTTGAAAGTGGAAATGTGCGAGGGTGGGATGAGGGACGGCCAAATTAATGAGCCATGTCCGCCCTAGTTTATAAACCAAAATCTTGTACTGTTGCAGAAGTACAGGAAAGAATCTATTTTGTCTTCCATTTTCTTGGAAATCGGCTTTATGTTTCGTTTCACAGACCATCTCATACACACAAACCCCTGAATACACTAATTTTAAGGTTTTTATTTCCTATTGATCCGTTGGGGTACACGAAAACCAACACGCCTGTTATGTAGCACTTGTTAACCAACTCTACATGATTATCCATTTGACTAAGGCCGCTTTCACACTACAGCAATCAGTTGTAAGCAGTAAGCTATAAGCAACCAGTCTTTTACAACCAGTTGCGTGTTTCGTTTTCACATTATGTCGATCGACTTCACATTACCAATCGACTGGCAGTACGTGATTTCTTCCGAGAAAGATGATATTTTGATGTCTTGGTTTTATTTAAGAAGAAGAAGAAAAGAAAAGCGCTACTGGCTGGGTTCATCCATATTTCGCAAGTCATACAGTATAACAATAACTATTTGGTGTGCAAATTACTACACGAAATTTCAAGCTTATAGGCTATAACAAAATATAATTTTTAATAGACTACATAAAAATATTTCAATTGCGTTAATTTTTATTTTAATAATAAATTACTACAAGTATACAAATAATACTACTGGACAAAATTATACAGATGCAGTATTACAACATTTTGCAGTTTCCATTGTCATTCTTCTAACACTTCAAATTTCGTGTCGCTACCTGTCAATTTTATTTCTTTTTTCTTATCTGTGTCATTCATAAATTGTATAACTCAGGATATTTCTCGACTTGTTAGCTTTAAACTATAGTCCTCTTCTTTGGAAGATATTTCAAGAACAAAACAATTTTAATTTCAATTATTTACTACAATTTTTATGAATGAATTACTAAACACATTCAAGAAGCTGCGCAACTGAATCACATGCGCTCGGGCAGCTGGGTTGAGTACGACTAGTCTCGTAAGATCAGTTGATTGCAGTAGTCTGTATGTTTCTGTGTGTTTTTAGTCACACGACTGATGCAACCAGTTGCGACGGTTGTTGACAACTCGTTGTTTGCAACTGGTTGATGTAATGTGAAAGCAGCCTAAAGACTCAGAACGTACCTGCGTCACTAGGTTTTTTACAAAGTCCATCTTTAAAAATGGTTATAATTACATTATTTTTAGTTTGCTTGTAACAACGAATCAATGTCAAGGGTATAAATAATCCATTAGTAGTTTGTGTAAATTCCATTAAAATCCGGTGGCTGTTTATCAACACATCGCGGAATCAGATATAGATTGAACGCGAGGAAGTTTATGCAATGCTCTTGCACTCAAAGACTAACACTACTCCCAATTTAGAAAGCAGATCAAGGTCAGCTGGTTTTGTTGATAACACATGTCCCCCAACCTCAGTGGGAGTTTGGAGCGCAGCGTTCCAGGAGGTACATCACATGCAGTTAACCTGGCGCGTCGTGCATTCACACCAAGGATTTGCCAGGAGTTTTCCCAGAATACACACATTTTCAGGTCATATTCTAATGGGACCTTTCACAATTAATGGGAGAAAGAAACTAATATACAACAATGCACAGCAAGAAGTTGAACAGTGTTGTTTTTATAAATTATGAAATATTGTTGAAATATATATAACCTATGAAATATGTGGCAATCATAACTGTACTTGTTGGTACATGAAAGAAACGGAAAAGAGGTTAATAGGTTTTTTTTATACTACTATTCGAAATTCTATGTAAAAAAGCATGCATTTTGTACATAAAATAATTCAAATAATACCACTGGCTGGAATTTAATTCCTGTAATACAATAATCTTTCATTCAGTTCTTGTATTTTAAGATTACTGTACCAAATATTCCTATTATCATTATTATCAATAAATGATTTTCAAATTTATTTCAAAAGTATATGTATACCCATTTTTATTAGATATCTTAAAAACGCGTCCCTTATACAGGCGCCACAGTACATTTTGTCCGACTTGTCCAAAAAGCTAAATGGATGACACTGGTCATCTATATAAAATCACGCTTCAAGTAGGAGTACAGAACTTTAATTAAGTGAAGGAACAATTATTAAAAAAAAGCAGGAGGAAAACTGAAATGAACCATGATCACCATTTATTTTTCTCTCGCTTTAGAGAGAAAAAATTACAGTGAACCCTCGTTTATCGCGGTAGATAGGTTTCGAGACCGGCCGCGATAGCTGGAAACTCGCGAAGTAGGGACACCATATTTACAGTGTTCATTTAACGTCTATTCGGACTTTTAAACCCCTTCCTTTACAGTGATGTACACAGGCACAAATGTTAAGCAATAAAACAATAGGTGTACATTAAAAAAAAAAATGAAAGATTGTTACGGTAGTGTACAATTGTACTGTATTCAACTTCAATTTAAATTCAAATGCAAGGTTTTATGCTAATTTACGCTTGTTTCGTTGTTCGTAGACTAGGAAATATTTTGGGTCTTCATATATCGCGACTATTTTCGAAATTTACGGAAAATCCACGATTTATTTTCTCATATAATGAAAAAAAATCCGCGAGTGTCGAACAGCGAAGTAGCAAGGGTTCACTGTAATTGTGTAACTAATAATACAATTCAACATTCGAGGTAGAACGTTATGAATACGTTTCGCTTAGTGTTGGAACTACCTAATACTATTGTAATACAAAAACTACTATTCCAGTACGTATTCGAATAGTTCCCTGAACGGAATTAATGCTGACGCCAGGCTGTTGTGATTTTCAAAATTGGACAGACGATATCGATAACACTGCTTTCTTTCCTTGTCTGTTTGTTTTCCTTGTAACTGGTCTGTAATGAATACGAATTGTAACGATCCGATATTAGATTACGATTTTTGCATTCTAATAACACAATTAGAACACTCCATATTGAAAAAAAAATCGATTAATAAATTATATTTAAATATACATAAGTCACATTAATTTAATTATTAATTAATTTATTCCATTATTTATTTATTATCTTCCACCATATTAACATATGTCCCCCTTTCTCAGGAACTAATAAGACATCTTATGTTTTTCTTATGAAAATACATGCCTTTTTACTCTAATATGGAAACTCTAAAATATGTTTTGCAATATTTTTAAAATGCGATTTTAAAAAAAAAATCTTGTTTCAAATTTGAAAAAAATCCTATATTTTATTTTTTTTTAAATAAACTAAATATTTTTATAATAATATTTGAGTTTCCAGTTATGTGGGTAAGTGTGATAAATACAAAAAAAAAGAAAAAAAATCAAGGAGATCCTTCTGATAGTTCCTGATAACGAGGCATTTGTATTAAAAAATGTTAACTTTCGGGAAACGCCAACAAACTTGTATTATATACAAAACAGAGTTATTACCTTACACAATACAGTTCTCTTGAATAGGAAGGTTCTTTTCATTCTTCTTCTTCTTCTTCCAATTTATCCTCTTATTTGCTTTTTAACTACAGTGTATTCAGATTCATCACTACTGAATTCACTATAACTATCAAGAAGAACTGGTAAACCCGGGGGGAACTGATAGCCTTAGTTTAGATTCAGAACTGGAAGTTATGTTTATAACCCTACTGTGAGCTATTATTTTGTCGTGGTATTACCGTTTCTTGAATATTTTTTACTTGTAATCATAACACACTAAATTATACACAATTATAGCTTTACAGGCTGTAAAACAAAAACTAAAACAATGCAAGAAACAACTGTATAAACACAAACCAAAACAAAGCTAACAAAACAACAGCTGATTTAAGAAGCACTAAATGAACTAAGAAATGTGGTAAGCTAACACTACAAATAGTAATAACATTACAAAATACAAATTGTGTGCACTATAACAACAGGTTTTATTGCCGGAGTAGTAAAGAAAGTATACACGCTAGAGAGGCTAAGTTTTTAGCTGAAAAAACCAAGAACACGGTCTCATTCAAATGTAAATAAAATGTGTCTAAAATGTTTTAGCGAATATGTGTTATACATATATCACTTTAAACAGAAAAATAAGCTATTATACAAGCAATAAAAAAAACTGTCAAAAAATAATATTTTTGTGCACTGACCGACCCCCTTAATAGATTTTTAAACATGTAAGAAGTGTCAGTTAATAATACATTTATTATACTGTACTTTCATTTAGTTTTATTACGTTGGTATTTTCCTCAACTAAGACAATAACAATAAATTATCACTTATAGTATTAAACTTTATACCGGAATGATAGTTATTAATTTTTATTGGAATGATGGAAGTTATAATTATTTAAGAATTTCTCTTCAATTACTATCTACTTAATGCGTAAAGAATTCAGGAGCACTAAACTTAGACTTAGTCGAGTAATTAGATATTTGTTCACTGGAATAATTAGATATCCAATTGTGAATCACTAGCAGTTATAATGATTATCAAGCGAATAGTCGTTACAAATGTTTATCTAAAACGAATACATTGCAGCCTAGTTAGTTGCGTAGTGACAAGTAACTATTAAGTATTCCAATAGAAGTATTCCTTATTTGCTGCCAAGTGCTGCGTATAGAAGTTGTGTAGGTGCCCTCCATTTAGGCTAAAAAATATTCACTAGAAATGTATTAAACTACTTTCTGGCAATTTCAGGCTAATGAAAGAGCATAAAACGAGATTCAGAAGAACAGATATCAACAGAAAAAAGATGATGTCCGAAGCCGAGAGGAAAAATAGACAGCATGAAGAACTACCACGCGGAATTAAGAGCAAAAACAACAGCCAATAATAAGATAACTTAAAAGTTATCTCCTGAGGCCGTACAAGAAGAAAGAAGAAACTATTTTTTTAAACATTCGAATATTGGAATACAAATTAACTATTCGGATATACAAATACTTTCCTATTCGAACAGCCCAACATTAGTTTAGCTTCAATGCCTTTTAGGCCTCATGTGACCCTTTTAAACAATTTTCTTAAATGCGAGGAATTGTGCAATGTTTTTCGCGTAGTTTATTTTACACGACTGCGACAAAACTGAAATTACAACTTCCATCTCGTTAGAGGGATACCCGTAGCTGCGTGACGTAATTATTTTGTAATTAACTTTCCATCACAAGCACCACTCACGTTGGAATAAGCTTTGCAAACTCTTCAGACATCTTTAAAACCCGTACTGAAACCGAAATTTGTACAAAGCGTTTTCGTCAAATCCGTGTATTCAAATTATTTTCGGAACAAAATTCAACACTAATAGTTCTAAGATCAATAGGCAATAGGCTTAATTAATAGAGCGCTCCACGACAGCGTTCGTAATTTCCTCCGCCAATTTATCCGGTAACATTTACGAAAAATATTATTTATTGGCAATTTTTTTTCCATGAAGCAGTCAAAATTACAATAGGTTGTGTCGTTCAACCAGTATAACAGGATATAACCAGCAACTACACACTCAACGTTGAATCACTGCACGCCAACTTCAAACGGTGATCAATGGAAAAAAATCTTACACATAAGTCGTTATGGCTTTGTACAACGTACCTCTGTACCAAATTTGAAAATAATCGGTCAATGCGTTTTTGGTCAAAACTGCGTACGCAAACTAAAATGCCGAACGATCGAGTTGAAACAGAGCTCGCTTCGCTCGGTCAGTTATAATTGTATAACCGCGGCACATAATTGTTCCGATGACGTGACGGAAGCGAATTTCCACGTAAATAAAATTTCGAAAATTGAACTCAGCACAGAAATTAATATTGGTACTTGATTATGGTTTCAAAATGGTAGCTATTTAATTTCTGTAAAAAACAAATTTTTATCGTACACGTTTTTGAAAACCTGATTATTTTGAAGGTTATAGTCTGATCTTTAAAAAAATAACCAAAGCTTCAACTTTACCGCAAGTTTTACCCGACTTCAATTGTTCATAAAAATTTTATTTTTTAAAATTTTTGTGTTTCCATGTAGACGGATCTACTTAGTTGTATACTTTTTCCTAATTAATTCTTACGTTACCTTAGATTTCAGAATCAAGAACTACAATTGGTACAAGGAAATAAAGCAAACACATTTCTCAAAAACAGCTCGATCGATTCTAATCAAAACAGTCAAAAATATAACCTTTAAGGGCGCAAATATTTTCGCTTCAAATTTAATTTAACAAAGGATATTACAAAATACAAAATAATCGCTGCACGCAGCTGTTCTGCCGATTTGATAGAAGCGAATTTCCAAAAATATTTTTTTTTTTAGCCTACCATTTTGAAATTCTCATTTCACCATCACAATCCGCATTAATAATTGTACGTATTGGCATTTAAAACTTTTAAATTACACTGAAAAAACGAAAATGAACCCTGACCGCCGTCTAATTTATTTTTTTAATTTTAAATGATTTCGAAAATTCAAAATGCTAATTCAAACGCTGATTACGACGGTGAAATCAGATTTTCAAGAACATTTAAGGCAAAAAAGTTACGAATTTCTAAAAATTTGAAATAACCACTATTTGTTAACTGTTGAAGTAATTTTTGCCGATTAACGAACTTATCCAGATCTATTATCTGCGCCAAGTTTGAATCAAATCGGACCAAAATTGCGAACGTAAACGTGCCCCCCACACACACAAATTTTAACGACCTCAAATGATCGAGGTCAAGATCAGTGCTCATTTGAAGGTCCCAGGCCTGGGTTTTACCATGAAAACTGTTCCAATAGCTCATTTTTGCAATGGAAATTCGCTAAGAAACGTTAAGTTACGGTTTATGAACGCAGCGGTTTGCAGTATGCCGTCGTCCCATTGTTATTTAAACACAAGCTGGCCTAAAGTGCAGACACTAAACTGCAACATATACTAACTAAACCTAGAACTACTGAATGTTGCCACAATAAAAGATTGCCCAATGTAACCTAGGTTCTAGGCTCTGGACTGTTGCCTAACACACTGGCCTAGGCCTATATTAACGAGCTGTACACAAGGCGAAACTATATTTCGAGGTCCTACAGTCAAATTTGTTGACTATAGCCTTTAACATAAGTAGTACCGGTCCTCTAAGACAACAGTTTAAAATTTCTAAAAAAAACTAAACTGTTATGAGGTAGCCACTAAGCTACTTACAAAAACCTTTATTTTGTTATCATCTAATTATTCACGTTTCGTACGAGTTTCATTTACAAAAAAACACGTATTAATTAAGAAAAATCACAATTCACAAACTATAAAAATGGCTGCACAGGCAATGGGAGGTTGTCCTACGGATCAAACACAAACTGATAAACGCATTTGATTAAATCTGACACAAAAGTATTCAAGCACTCAATTAAAACTTTAGGTCTTTATCATCCCGAAAAGTTTGTTTAAAAAGCGCGAAAGCGAAAAAAATTTAAAGACCGAAATTCTGAAAATCGGTTTACAGGCTTTTAAATAACTCTTGACCGCCGTCGGGGTTTCTTTGGTTTTCTCGATAAAGAAACTCTAATCGTAAATACCTTTAAAAATTTGTTCCACTGACTACATATATTCCTAGAAAATTAGGAATATATTTTTCCTACACACACACACACACACACGCACGCACGCACACACACACACACACACACACACACACGCACGCACGCGCGCGCACACACACACACACACACACACACACACACACACACACACACACACACACACACACACACACACACACACACACACACACACACACACACACACACACACACACACACACACACACACACACACACACACACACACACACACACACACACACACACACACACACACACACACGGAACAGAGGTTGGTTCTGATACCAAAGACGAAAAAGCCTCCTGAAGCACCATCATCATATAGACTGATATGTCTACTTGATACAGCGGGGAAGATTCTGGAAAGGATTGTCTATGGACGACTTGAACCATTCGCTGATGGGCTTTCGGAAGATCAATACGGATTTTGGAGGGGCAGATCTACCACTGATGATATTAACGGTGTCATTACTAAAGCGAGGGAAGCTACTGAAGGCAAAAGGTGGAGAAGAAGTGCTAACAAATATTGCGCCATTGTCACACTGGACGTTAAAAATGCATTCAACTCAGAGCGATGCAGATCCTAAATAGCATGGGAGTTCCAATGTATCTCCAGAAGGTGGTAGGGAGTTACTTTGGAAATATAACTCTCATCTATGACACTGAAGAAGGAGAAAAGAGGTGCAGAGTAACAGCAGGAGTACCACAAGGCTCTGTGCTTGGACCCCTTCTTTGGAACATCATGTATTATGGGGTCTTACAAGTCAGCGTACCATTAGGCGTAAAAGTCTATGGATTCGCCGATGACCTTGCGGTGGTTGTTGATGGGAAGTTTTTGGAAGAAGTTCAGGTTCAGGCCAACGAGACAGTGAAGTCAATCCGGAGACTGTTGACATCTATGGGTCTGCAGCTCGTCGATCAGAAGACGGAGGTCGTGCTTGTGACCAGCAGGAAAAAGAGGGAAACAGTAACTCTTACAGTTGGATGCAGATAAGTTCCGTCCCAGCCCTTCGATACCTTGGTGTGTGGGTTGACGCGAGACTATGCTTCAGGGAACATCTCAAGGCAGTTAGTGAAAAGGCGGCGAACGTGGCAGGGAGCCCTTTGCAGGCTCATGCCGAATCTGGAAGGTCCAAGACAGGCACGCCGCCAACTCCTGGCTGGGGTAGTAAGCTTGGTGCTCCTTTACGGAGCGCCGATTTGGAGCCAGGCTATGATGGTCGCGAGCTATGCGTGCAAGGTTAATGCGGTGCACCGCCGTGCATTGCTGCATGTCGTGAGTGGTTACCGAACAGTTTCCTACGACGCTGCATGCGTAGTGGCGAGCGAACCACCAATGGAGTTGATGGCTGATGAAAGAGCGAGGCTATATTGGCGTAAGCGAAATGCTGAGCCGCGGTATAATCATACAACTGCAATTACAGAGGAGTGAAATCGGACCCTGGAGACATGGCAGCGACAGTGGGACGAATCAACAAATGGACGATGGACATACCAACACACAGGTAACATCCAGGATTGGTGTAACAGGAATCATGGGAAGGTGGATTTCTATCTCACACAGATTCTCACTGGGCATGGTTGCTTCCGAGCTTACTTGTTCCGTTTCAGGCTGGAAACGGACTCGGCTTGTCCCCTCTGTCTTCCAGCAGTGGAGGAAGATGCAGAGCATGTTCTTCTGGTGTCGGAGATTCGACGAGGAAAGGAGGAGGCTGCAAACATATCTGCGAGGCAGCATTGCACCGGAAAGTCTGGTTGCGACTATTATGGCTTCAGAGGACAACCTTCCCATGAAGTAATGCCTGGCGGCGGTTCCGTGGGAGGTTTACAGAAGAGGAATGCTTTTGGTGGTTTTTTTAGTGAGTAACAATATATCTTAACTTGAGTTTGAACTTAATTTGAGTCCACACTCTGGGGTAGTGTGTACCCTACCCCAGGTAGTCTATAAAAGATTTTTTCCACCTTTTTTTGGCATCGCAAACACACACACACACACCCACACACTTGACAAAAATTTAGCTTTATAGCGTTTCATTTTCGCTACAAGCTACTACTGTATATCAATTGGCACCAGGATATAGCTAGCGATCCTATGTTTTTTTGGTTGTAAATTTGGAGCAGGAACGTACTCTGCCGTTTCATATTTGTCAACACCTAAACATGTACAAATTTAAAAAAAAAAGGTTTTAAAATTTTAGTGAAATAAAAAATAACTATAACAAAATTACAGTGTTTAATAAAAGTAAAAAAGTAGGCCTATACTTTATGTAACATTTGTAACTATTCAGTTATAAATCTTAAGTGTTTTCTGATATAAAACTAATATTTCAAGCAAAGAAAAAAATTTCCTAGTCTTATTGCACACAATTAGCAATTTAAAAAAAAACGGCTACGGCAACAATTTTTGAATCTCCACAATATAACTTTTTTACCATAATATTTAGAATAACATTTATTAAATTAAAATTCTCGGATAACGATGGTCACCTACTACATTAATCATCTATTATTTAACACATTTATACTTTAAAAAAATCGTTATTGAACCAAAAATAAAAATCATCGATCATCTTTTTTCTTCCCTTTTATTTCAATTACAATAATTTGATCGAAAACACTACAAATTATCGTAGCTAATGTTTAACAACATAACCTAAAACTAATTATAGCGTATCAACTGTTCAATGAAATCAGCTGAACGTTAGGAAATATAAAACAACTGATCTTTTACTATAACTACCATAGCTAGTTTTTAACAAAACCTAAAACTTATTACAGCCTATCATCTGTTCAATGAAATCAGCTGAACGTTAGGAAATATAAAACAACTGATCTTTTACTATAACTACCATAGCTAGTTTTTAACAAAACCTAAAACTTATTACAGCCTATCATCTGTTCAATGAAATCAGCTGATCGTTACGAAATATAAAACAACTTATCTTTTACTATAACTACCAATATAAATTTGTACAATCGCATCACGCGACATGCAAAATCGAACATCACACCCAGCCCTAAAAACATGATAAATTTATATACCGAGACAAAGCGTGTCTCAGCTGCCTGGACCACGAAACGGACAAGAAACCCTAGCATTATTCAAAATAGCTGAAATATAACAGCATATTTTCAAAACTTGTTGAACCATATTTTAAATGAATCGCTTCCGATTCGAATTTTGTTTGGGAACTTCAGTTCCTTTTTTTGAAGCCAGGTTTCGTTAATTTAACTTAATGAGAAATTCTTTTAACTTAATTCTAAATTCTTAACTTAATGTTCGTTTTCTACCATTTAACACATTGCTTAAACACATTCAAACAATATTTTTTCACTTTCGTGCTTAAAACAGCTGTTCAAGTTGATGTGCGGTCTGGATCCGCTCCAGCCACTAACCAGCTGTGCGATATTAATATTTTAACACTGTTTAATCAAAAGCCTAAAGAAACAACCGGTTTCACTTAATCGGCCATGGTCAACGCAACACCGGTCAATACCTAAATCGTATTTTAGTCCGTTCACACACCTGTTCGTTGCTTACTATAGGCTCTATCTATATATAGCCTACATAGTAAAACTGCCTATTGTGTGAAATACAGTAGTTATATATAGCATCTACACTGTTAATCTTCCATGTGTCAGATAAAACCATGACCCTAATGTTTTAATTGTACGCATGTTGGTTTCGAACTTCTAGCGCGTCTGAACAATAAACGGAAAAATTACAGAAAACTATAATATATTTTTATTTACCGAGCGAAGCGAGCTGTTTCCACTCGACCATTTGACATTTGGTATGTCTGTTTGTTACGCAGTTCAGGCCAAACGAGTTGACCGATTGTTTTGAAATTCCGTTTACAGGTACCTTACATAAAGCCTGAACGAGTACGTGCAACATTTTTTCCTGTTCACTTCCGTTTCAAGATGGCGGCCTTTGATTTACAATAAGAATGCACGCAGTTTCAGCTAAACGCACTGACCAGTTGTTTTGAAATTTGGTATGGAAGTATTTTGAATAAAGCCAGTACAACGTATAGGTAAGATTTCTTCCCGTTCATTTCAGGTTCAAGATGGAGACCTCTGATTTACAGTAACGAGTGTACACAGTTTCAGCTAAACGCAGTGACCGATTGTTTTGAAATTTGGTATGGAAGTATTTTGAATAAAGCCAGTACAACGTATAGGTAAGATTTCTTCCCGTTAATTTCAGGTTCAAGATGGAGACCTCTGATTTACAGTAACGAGTGTACACAGTTTCAGCTAAACGCAGTGACCGATTATTTTGAAATTTGGTATGGAAGTATTTTGAATAAAGCCAGTACAACGTATAGGTAAGATTTCTTCCCGTTCATTTCAGGTTCAAGATGGAGACCTCTGATTTACAGTAACGAGTGTACACAGTTTCAGCTAAACGCAGTGACCGATTATTTTGAAATTTGGTATGAAAGTATTTTGAATAAAGCCAGTACAACGTATAGGTAAGATTTCTTCCCGTTCATTTCAGGTTCAAGATGGAGACCTCTGATTTACAGTAACGAGTGTACACAGTTTCAGCTAAACGCAGTGACCGATTATTTTGAAATTTGGTATGAAAATATTTTGAATAAAGCCAGTACAACGTATAGGTAAGATTTCTTCCCGTTCATTTCAGGTTCAAGATGGAGACCTCTGATTTACAGTAACGAGTGTACACAGTTTCAGCTAAACGCAGTGACCGATTATTTTGAAATTTGGTATGAAAGTATTTTGAATAAAGCCAGTACAACGTATAGGTAAGATTTCTTCCCGTTCATTTCAGGTTCAAGATGGAGACCTCTGATTTACAGTAACGAGTGTACACAGTTTCAGCTAAACGCAGTGACCGATTATTTTGAAATTTGGTATGAAAGTATTTTGAATAAAGCCAGTACAACGTATAGGTAAGATTTCTTCCCGTTCATTTCAGGTTCAAGATGGAGACCTCTGATTTACAGTAACGAGTGTACACAGTTTCAGCTAAACGCAGTGACCGATTATTTTGAAATTTGGTATGGAAGTATTTTGAATAAAGCCAGTACAACGTATAGGTAAGATTTCTTCCCGTTCACTTCCGTTTCAAGATGGCGGCCTTTGATTTAACAATAACGATTGTACGCAGTATTAGCCAAAGGCACTGACTGATTGTTTTGAAATTTGGTACGAAGGTACCTTGTCAAAACCCGAACGACAAATGTGTAAGATTTGTCTCCATACACTTCCGTTTCAATATGGCGGCCTCTAATTTACGATGACGATTGTAGTTGCTGGTTATTTCCTGTAATACTGTTTGAACTGCAAAACCTATCATAACTTAACAGCTTCACGGAGATAGAGCATAAAATTTCTAATAAAGTAGTTCCAGTAACATTTCCCGGTTAAATTAGAGGTAAAAGTTACAAGGGCTCTAGTGGACCGCTTTAAGAATACATTGCGAGGTCTAATGTTCCTTTAACTACTAGTTTTGTAAAATGAAGGGGACAAAAATAAAACTACTTCAGTACTTTTCGATATCAAGAGCGAACGTTAATTTAAGAGCTACGATTTTTTCCAATTGAAATGTGGCTTTAAAACTAACGAATAACATCGAATACTTTCGTGAATACGAACGATTATTTTATAATAATAAAATTATTTCGAGATGTAATTATAATGCCGGCTACAACGGTGATGTTGAATCGACTATTTTCACAACAACCCTGCTCATATAATTTGTAACGCCTTTTAACCTATATGTACCTTTTTCAAAATCTTATTCTACACATGAAATTAGTGTTAAATGTTGCATAAATTAGAAGGGTACTTTAAATTTTCAAAATAAAATTCGAAAGCCATATTTTTTTGAATTGTAACATTAATTTAAGATTTTGAATTACGGCCATTTTGAAATGGTTTAACGATTTAGCTGAGTATATAATTTGTCCATGCTATTAACACTTTTTTTACTTTCGAATAAAACTGAAAAAATTTCAAACACTCGCAAGTTTTTAAAAATTAATTTTCATTAAATAAAAATTTAAAACCGAAACTGGGTTTTACTATGATGACCGCTCCATCATAGTATTACGATTCATTAGAATGGAAATTCGCCAATGATTTCATTCGGTTTTATTTTAAAATACAATATTAACTAAACGATGCAGAAGGTCGAGGCTTTAATACATTTCCAAACTGTATCGCTCTTTGTAAAACATCCCATAATAAAGTTATTATGGAAACTAAACAAAGAACACTGCTATACTGGTTGTAAATCAAACAGCTGACGTATTTAAACAAATGACCTACAAAATTATCTGCAACAGCTTGATAGATATTCTGCACTACAGTGTTTCTTCGTTATTTTACATTTGAGATATTGATTAATTTTGATTGACGTAATCAATTTATGTTTAATTGTAAACATAAATACATAATTAAAATATAATATTTTTGATGTATCACTAGCGGAGAATAGCGTGACCACCGTTAGCCGAGATTTTTAAAAAAAAATACGTTATTCTGATTATTTTGATGAAAATGTTTTTGCAGGATCTAAAAAATTGTCGCTGTGGCGATTTTTTGAAAATTGCTTTTTTTGCGTCAAATATTAGATTTATATCAAGTAAAACGTAAGATTTATCATTGAATAACACATATTACATAATTACACATTTACACGTATTACGCAAACTATACGAATTTATATAATTACTGTTTACTCTCCAACAGTAACGTTATGATTATTTTTTTAAATATTTTTAACACACAGTAAATTATTTTGTTTACATCTAATGGATTGTTCCCAGTCTTATTCCTGTTCCGTTTCTAAAATAACTATTTAATACAGTGCAGTTAGCGCGTTTGCCACCAGAAGCAGCACTCACGCGCAACTGACAATTATTTTTTTGTATTACATATTTTAGCTTTTTAAAATTTTTAAGATTCGTTTAGTAACCTTCACGCAATGCTACCCTCATACGAAACCGTCTTAGTTAGGTTTTCAAATAATACTACTTTCTTACAAAACCGTGTTAGGTTCTTGTCAGTTACCGAAGAACCTAACAAACACGGTTGTTGGACTACAAGGTTGGTAACTACATAAATTAAACAGGTTCTTCATACAACAACCGTGTCAGGTTCTTCAGTCTTCTTTTTTTTAAAAAAAAGTTTGTTTTCATTACTAATTACACATACTTAATTAACAGTGTTCGCTATTTTTATTTTATTATTATTCTTCTTTCATCCGGATCACCCACTTTGGGGTACGCCAAATCAATTACTTTGATGTGCGTTAGCTGCCCTCCGCTGTATCCAATACTGCTTCATTCTATCCGAGGCTGCCTTCCTTCTTTCATCCGAGACTGCCCCGCCCCTTTTATATGTTGGTTTTTCTTGGAACCTTAGGTTTTCATTATGTGAAAGTTTTCGCAGTTTAAGTACATCGTCAATCATCTCATCTGATATCGCCAGCTCAGTTAAGTCTTCCTGGACCCGCCTGAACCAATTACTCTTCGTTTTCCGATCCCTGAAGAAAGCAAAGATCCGCCTAGTAAGTCTACTGCTGTTTATTATTATTATTATTTTAATGTCCGACTATTGTGCACACTTGGGCTAATGCAGACGATGAGATGATTTATAGCGTATGAAAATGCCAAGTCCTGGCCGGGAATCGAACCCTGGTCCTCAGGGTGAAAGCCCAGTACGCTACCAACTAGGCCACAGAGGCGGCTAAAGTTTTCACTACAAAAAACACGTTACCTACTTCTCGCACTCGTGATTTTGAGATTATTCGGGTCACTTTTATTTGCGATTTTTTTTTTTAACTTCCAATCGTTTCTACGAAATCGTATATTCGAAACAATAAAATACATAGAGATTTTTAAATACAGACTTTTGTCAGTGAAGAAATCAAAATCCAAGCAGTGAAGCATCGACAGCTCATGTCATATCGTGCGCTCCGAGGTTTGGAGACTCATGGTTGCATCTATGGCAGATAGAAGATTGCAAAGAACTTCTTATTTGATTCATGGACAGTATTAATAGGGAATAACTATTGGGTTATATCTCCAGAGTAAAAGTGTTTTCATTGAGGTGTAAATTACAAGATGGGTTTCAGACTCAGTTGTAATAAAAAATAAAAAAAAAAAATAGTTGAGTTTTTGAAATAACTACAGTATTTCTTATCGCAGGATATGAGTGTATGTTTTGCACTGGGAAAATTTCAGTTTGCCGTCACGGAACGCTCTACCGTTAAGAAAAGCTCTAATTTTTGTTTAGTGATTAATAAAATGTATTTTTAAGTGAAAACTTGTATGATCGCGGTTGACAAAACATGGGTACAAACATCTGCTTTCGCGTCACGCTTGAATCCGTAATGCATATCTCACAACATATAGTCTACTGTTCTTGTATATCTAGACTGGAAGTGACTACTTCTAAACAGCTGATTTCGCACAATAACTTCAAACGTTTCACGAGATTATGATTATTGTTTTTGTTAATTTTAAAAATGTGATTTTCTACATTTGTGTAGTTAAATTATTTAATGTATGTGACCTATACCAATTTTTGAATGCCAGAATTACAAATATTATATTTATTATTACACTTCGACAGTATAACTGTCAAAAGTAGGGTTATAAACTGATTAATTATTAAAGTCTCTCATATAGCCTCAGATACTCAAATTCATATTCTGTGACAGTTTCAGTTAATTTTTAAGTTGTGAACCTACACAAACGTGAAATTTAATACGAAAATAACTTTCAAGAGTTGTCCTTTCCTGCTTGCATCTAATTTTTATAAAAATAATTAAATCATAATAATGAAAAAGTATACAGTTATGCATGTCAAAAGACGTAGTCACTTCTGTCCCGAACTGCTTAAGTTTTTTTTTAATGTATTTGTAATTTATTCCCGATTATAAAATTTGATTAACCCATTTTGAAAAAGTAGGCAGGTTTTCCAATTTTTTTATCTACAGCTTCTGAACTGTTTTTTTACTGAATATATACACTTAATATTTTATACATTTTGAATCGGTTTTAGAAAATCATAATTTTGTTCATTTTTAAGAAGTTCTTAACAAACAAAAAACCTGGAGATGAAAACACTAAAGAAAAACGAAAATGGCCTAAAAATATAATAAAATTTTAATAATATATGTCAAAATATGTCTGTCCACAGCGGTGTGGGCGCGCGCGTGTGTGTATTCACTATTTTCCCACAAGTTTGGCAAGAAATTAAATAAAATTTCACAAGCGTTTCGTGTTGTTAAAATTTCGCCTACGACTTAAGTTGTAAAAAATACAATATGGCGGCTAAAAAAAGCGACAAAGTTCACCACGTTCTCATCTAATTTGAATTTATAAACGACCAAAACGCTGAAATAAAATTAAAATACTTGATTGAACGTAATTGAGTTTCTTTGTCCGTTTTGAGGTTAAGACAGGTGGCCGACGAGCCGGATGTATCTACTCTCTACTGTATTCTAAACATGACAGTTGCAGGTGGCGGAGGCACTGGCGCCATTAGTTTTTATTTAAAACTTTATCAGGCTTATGCAATCACAAATGCTTAGAATTGTATAGGCGAATAAACCCGTCAAAATGTCCTGGCACAAAATATCAAGAGTGCGAAAACACATAGATTAATTATATAACAGACTAACACTGTATGATTTAAGCTGTTCTCACAAGCCGCTAGAGGTTAATAACTGTTTTCAAGTAACGCCACCAACTAGGCTATCCAATACTTCTATCGCATCATTGCGCCATACATTGTACAAGATCTAACTATTGCTACTATAGTAACAATGCTCTTTTTAATCGCATACAGCTGCGCCGGTTTATAATCGCTACGAAATGTTTTTCGTGCGTGCGTGTGTTTTCGCACACTCACGTTCACAATTTTAGTCTTATACAAATCAAAATCTCAGCGCAAAAATCTATTATGGTAACAGCTTGGACAAGTTCGTTAACCAGCAAAATTTGTTTAACAGTTTCAAAATGGCGACCATTTTAAGCGCAAAAATCGATTATGGTAACAGCTTGGACAAATTCGTTAACCAGCAAAATTTGTTTAACAGTTTCAAAATGGCGACCATTTTAAATCTTTAAAAATACATGAAAATATGACATCACCATCGTAATCAGCGTTAAAAACTGTATAAATCAGCATTTTAAATTTTGAAAATACGTTGAAATTAAGAAATTTAATTTGACGCGGACATGGCTCATTTTCGTATTTTCAACGTAATCTGAAAGTGCTAGTATATTTGAAAATTCGCTTCTATGATGTCAGCTAGACAGCTGCGTGCCTTTTACACTACAACAAGATGTAGGCCTGTTATTTTTCTTTCATGTACATTATGAATAATATGTAAAATAATAGATTTAAATTAAAACTCAAAAATACATAAAACCAACTAAACCAATTAGACTTTCCTTTTATTATTTTTTTAACGGGTTATATTCAACCTTTTCATGAACACTATCATTACCTCTAGAACATTTTTTTTTGGTGTCGTTATTTACACAGCCCTTTAGTGTTGCAATTTCGGTAAGGTTTGATTGAAAATTAGCAAGATAAACAGATTCCGGTAATAGCTGGGTGTGTTATCCGCAAAATCCATTCAAACGTTTCAAAATTGCCGCCATTCAAAATAATCCCGGCGGTCAATGTTTGTTTTCGTAATCAATATAATTAAGTTTATTTCAATCAATAAAATGTCTATTCATACAGATTTTAACGTTAATAACGACAGTGAATCCATTTTTTAAATTGTAACACAAATATTTCCGCTTAACCCAAAGTTCGTTTGTGTAATATTAAATTTTTACAAAATGCGCTTCCATCATTTTGTAAACTGTAAAATTTGTTCCGTTCTGTTGCCAGTGATTACAATTAAAAGAACGAAATACATACACGTCCATTTAATTCGCTATGCACTTTTTCGTAAGTCACCAAACGCGGTGTATATCTCGGATTGTATGATCTCAAACTGTCAGTCGACCTGTCGGTCCGTTCTGTGTATGTACTGGTTGCGTAAGCAGTTTTTATGTAAGGCTTCATCCCCTAACAAGGTTATTGCTACATCTAACCCTTCCGCAATCGTCATACAGTCCTAGTAAGACACGAAAACATTGTGTATACGTTCAATAAATGCCCGAAATACTCCGTCATAAATATAGATTAAACAGTAATGTCCGATTTACCTGTTGTAAGTTGTGGACGTTGTTCAGCGCGCTCACAAGAACAATGCTACAGTTCAGATGGTTTTAGGCAAAACTGAATGCTTTATTTGTGAAACCAAATATAAACTAATGGGCCTGTGTGATCTTACGCAGTTAATGGGAAATAGAAACGAATAATACACAACAATGTACAGCAAGAAAGTATTTTAAAACAATGTAATTCCTTATATTTAGGTTAAAACAAGACTTACTTTGTTCTACTTTCGTATTTAAAACAATAATCAATAAAATTAATGACTGAATAAGAACACTGTAACTCATTAAAATATTTACAATCTTTTTTCCGGCAAAAAACCATTAAGGTTATCATAGCCAAAATATTTACAAATGAAACCTACTAAAACCGGATTCATACAGTATTTACTGTTTACTAAAAGCAGACTTTTATTTAATAACATTTACGTATTAGAACTGGTCTATGCTGCCTTACCCATTCTACTTTTAAAACTAATTCGGTCAATAATTACTTAAGTCTTGGATACAGTAATAATTTAAATAATATTTTCAATAATGTTTTTTTTTAGCGATCGCTGTTTTAGTACACACACAATTATTTGTCACTGCACACTTAAGCACTGCATTGTGCTGCACTCTCACGGGGACATTTCTAGAATTTTGTTTAAAAAACGTTTTATCGGTTATATTTTACTGTAAAGCATTAAAATCGAAAAGTATGAGGCGTGAGAGTTCCCTATAGCGTTCTAACGAAAATGTAGGTACTCCATATATGTAGTTTCAGTAACGCAAGTCCTTGTTTTTGGTATAAAACAGAGTGAAATGCTTAGCGTAATAATAGGCCTATATAAAAAGACGTTGATACTTTTTTATTATAAAAATTGTACTGAAATATAAATTAAGTTGCATTAATACCATCTAAACTCATAATCTTGTAAAGCATCATACTTTTTCAGAAGTATTTAAAAATTACATGTGCGCGCATGTGTGTACCATATGTACGTACGTACACACACACACACACACACACACACACACACACACACACACACACACTAGAATTTGAAATTGTCCCACTTGATTCCAACTTGGAACAAAAACTGATTTCGGTAATATCATGGACAATTCGTTACTCCGCAAAATGTTTTCAATCTTCCAAATTGACGGACATTTCAAATCTGAAACAATTCATAACTTGTCTATTTTACAATTTAAAAAAATCTAACGGCGGTCATGGTTTATTTTCGAACTTTTAATATACTGAAATTTGAAAAGAAAATGTAATTTCCCTGCAGCTATGGTTCATTGTAATATTTTTAATGTACAATACAAATGTGGTAGGAGTATCGAAATGTTCCATTTAGGACTAATATTTACTAAGATCTGGAAATTCGTTTCTACTACGTCAGCGAGACACAGTAATTTTTAAAATTATTTTGTTTAAACATTTGAAAATCTATATAAACAGCCTTTATCGCAAATAGAGGCCGTATGCCGTTAGTTACGGTTTAACAAAACTGACAAACTATGGTTATATCCTGTCATGGTGAAAGCTAATAGAATACCGTTGGAATAGGCCTACAAGTAACTATAAAACCAACAGATTTATTTTACGGTGCCTAAATGATATTCATGATAGTTTTACAGTCGAAAAATTGTGTATCTAAAATTTGTTTTACGTCAGTAACAATTTTGGATCTGTGTTTTCTTCTGTATACGCGCTGTTATTTGTTTCTACAAACATTAGCCTGAAACAATTCTTACATACTATTTCTGGAACTTTCTTTAAAAAGTATGTATAGTTTCAAAATGATCAATGGAGGAATGAGAATTTAATGGAGGATCAAATAAGTAAACCTCTTCGAGGGACACACTGTATAAACACTCATATTTCAAATAAATGTTACCAACTGTTTTTTTTACGGTTAGGGAGTAAACCGTCATGAAACCCCAAGTTTTCTCATTTATTGACCGAGCGAAGCGAGCTCTCTGTTTCAACTCGACCGTTCGACATTGTGTGTGTGTGTGTGTGTGTGTGTGTGTGTGTGTGTGTGTGTGTGTGTGTGTGTGTGTGTGTGTGTGTGTGTGTGTGTGTGTGTGTGTGTGTGTTATGCATTTTGACCAGACAAATTGACCGAATGTTTCGAAATTTGATAAGATATCGTGTACAAAAGCCCATATGACGTATGTGTAATATTTGTTCTTATTTACTTCCGTTTCAAGATGGCGACCGCTGATTTAACAATGACGAGTGTACGCAACATTAATTAGACGCACTGGCCGATTTTTTTTTTTTTTAATTTGGTACAGATCCTTATATAAAGCCGGAAAGACTTGTGGAAGATTTTTCCCATTAGCTTCTGTTTCAAGATGGCGTGCTCCGAATCAACGTTGACAGTGTAGTTGCTGGTAATACTGGCTGAACGGCAAAACCTATTTTTTTACCGCTTCACGGAGAAAGAGCATAAAATTTGTACCAGTAACATTTTTCGTAAATATTACGGTTACCGGTTAAATTGGCGGGACAAAATTACGAGCGCTTCGTGGAGCTTGATTATAACGCTCTCAGTTATAGCGCTATTTTCATGATGTCCCCAATATTCTATATTAAGTGTACGTGTATTTTAGGCTCGGTTACAACGCTTTGTGAACTCGGATACAACGTTGTCAAGCTGGTGCTATCTATAGTCCAGCCACTTTGTAAACAGCCTGCGCGAGAATATATCATGCATGTAGGAGATTTCCCCTCCAGCTCCCTCCAACAGTTCAGTGACACGGAGTCTGCCAATCTGAGTCTAGAAACTGTTACTACTCAGCGATAGTGAAGGAAAAGGAAGGAGCTATGGTGACAGAGTGGGGACATGACCTCTCACTCGCACATTTTTTCTCTCTGTCCCATTGGTGCTCTTAGCGTTTTCTAAGCTGCTGACCTATAGTCACTCACTTGAAATGCAATTTGTGGTCTATTTTTAGGATAAAGGTTGAGAATAGAAACGGACCCTTTCTTAGAATGTTGTTGCAGGCTGAACAAACAATGTAAATTGTGTTGTTCCCGCAAAAGCGTTCTCTCTCTCTCTCTCTCTCTCTCTCTCTCACACACACACACACACACACACACACACACACACACACACACACACTGTACGCCTTAGCGGGGAAAAACTTCAATCCCACGAACCCACACAACAGTGTACGCACTGTGTTGCATGAATACATACTAGACTATACAGTACTTACTTTCTATATATACTTTTAACTAAAGTATATTTCAAAATTTTGTAATATGTGTAATAAGTTGTAATAAACAGAGGAGCTGCAAAAAGTGGAAAGAAAAATATTGAGAACCATTGAGAACCATTATCAAAAAAAAAAAAAACACACACACACACACACACGGTAGAAGGAACATACAGACTGCTGCAAAGTTCAGCCATCTATCAGGATAATGAACATCTGTTAGATAATATTAGAAAGAGGAGACTGGCTTTTTATGGACACCTAATTAGGCTACCAGAAGAAACACTGACGAAGAAACTCCTAAATTACCAAATCAAGATGAAAGTAAAGAATGAGTGGCTTAAGGAAGTGGAACAGGACCTAAAAGAATTAGGGATAACGGAGGAACGTCTGAAAGAAGGAAGGGAAAAACCAATCCTTAGAAATAAAAACACTAGATTAAAATTTAAAGAAGGAACAAAAAGAGTTGCCTTTTACTCGGAGAAGTTAGACTACAGAGATCTATAAGACTGGAAAAGTATTGGGAGAATCTCAAAAACCTAAAAAAACCAAAGTTGAAAGCCCAAAAGAACCAAAATTGACTAAATGTGCTCCATTGAGGGCTAAAAAAAAATTGTAATAAAATAGCCATTACAGTACAAAGTATGCTTCTCTTTCACTACAGTATTGCCGCCGTTTACAAACTCGTTTACTGTAAACTCGGTTACAACGTTATCTCGTTTACAGCGCTCACATACGTTTCGTTCCTTCAACCGCGTTATATCCGAGGTCGATTGTATTAATTAAGAACATACTGCGAGATATAGTTCTTTGAACTACTAGTTAAATTTATTATGCAAGTCTGCCATCCTGGCCTACCACCTCGCGACATCGCGACAACATGAAGGTTTACCTTCGCCAGTGGAGGAGGGTCAATGATATAAAAACATATCACGAAATAGACGACATTGTGTGCTTGCCAAAACACTTGTAACCGTGTTTAAATTTACTCTGTCTTCCGACATCCAGTCCAAACATAGCATTTGATTCATCATTGCGTGAATTCCGCCCTGGCATTGGCCACAGTCAGTTTCCAAAATCATACAAGAGGAATTTTATCAGTACAATCTGCGAGCTCGAAAACAATTTTACAAATAAGTGTTCCGAAGCACAAACAGAACTAAGTTTATCGTGAATAAAAAGTACGTGAAATTCGTATTAGGCACTCAATCCGTAAGGTCGAAATCGTGAAAATCGGAGATCGGATTTTTCGAAATCGCTCAACAGATTTTTATTACATTCTTATCATACGTGAACAAATTTTGATTACATTGTTACCATAAGTGCACGTAGCAGATTGGTATAAAAAATTAGCAATAGTGTAAAAGCAAGGTATTTTACACTTGCTCTTCATAAAACTCATATGTATTATTTCTCGAGTCGACATTCTTTTTTCTTAGCACATTCGTACAGGCATAAATGAGGAATCTTTAGAAAGATTTTTTAACAGGTTTCTGACATTGCAAACTATTTTGCGCTAAAACGTACTGTTTGTGGAAAATGTTAACATATAAGACACTTTTAACTGTCATAGGCAAAACGGCATTGGATGCGCATGCGCGGCATCACAAATCAGACAATATTTTGTACATTTTACTAAGCTAACTTATTAATCACAACCAGCCAATCAAATTACAAATACCTCTTTTTTGCACAACGTGCTTCGAACAATTTAAATATTTGTCCAATATCTCTGCCCGTCGTACAAGCCGGGACAAGCATTTCGAATACCAAACACATGTTTTGGACACTGTTTTTACACAAATATATTTTTGATTTCATAGAGCAGGATTGTATTTACCAAATTTCATTTTTATTCACGGACAATTGTATGTAGCCTTTTCAAGGGTAACTAAATCAACTAACCTGTTTTTATCCATTAAAGGAAATGAAATACAAAAAGTACAAGAAGATTAAATTCTTACATCAAATATCGTTTACAACGAGGTACTGTAATGTCGTGTAAAAATGTCTATTAAAGAAACAAATATCTGTATTGAAACATATACTACAATGACTCATAAATTAGTGATTCAAACCAATTGCTTTTCGATTTATTTTTTAAACATGTTTTCTTACAACTACCGCCCTCACTCCAAGGACTACTCTTATTCAAAAAGCTACGTTTACTTAAAACTATCATAGTGCGAAATTTAGCATGGGCTACCTGGTTATTTAATAATTCATATTAATAACAACAACAAATTGATAACAATAACAATTTAATAACTGACAAACAATAACAATAAATCGATACCAATAACAACATGATATTAATAACAATTTAAAAGTTGTAAAAATTGAAGACTATTTATAAATAGACTATCATTACCCGTCGCGGCTTCGCCCACGAAACTTAAACTGTTTCAGTGATGTAATAATTTAGAAACAAAAAATATAATAATAAAAGCGTGATCATCTATACTCATGATTATTTTACAGTGAATATGAAAAAATATTATAACCTGAATATGTTGTTTTATTGTCTTCAAACGTGTTCCATTCGAACTGAAGAAAATCTTAAATATTTTTCTCCATTACAAATTTTATACCTTTTTTATATTTTTGTCCTTTTAGGGGATCAATTGGGGAGGAAAATGCTGAATTTAGTGTATCATAATTTGTGTTTTAGAATATTTTGTTTACTTTTAAGAAAAGCCGATAAAAAATATTTTTCTTCAATGAAAACTATAACTTTCTTCTTTTTTCTCCAACTATAACTCTTATTTACATTTTTATTCTTTTAGGGAATGAATTCGGAAAAATGTTGAAATATGTGTTTCATTATTTGTGTTTCATAGCATATTTCTAGAATATACAATCCAAAACAAATATTTCTTCAATGAAAATTCAATGCAAAAAAACCCTTTTCTACCCCCTTTCAATCTCTTTTGGAGATGAGTTTTGGGAAATAGTGAACAATATATTTCATTATTTATATTTAAAAATGGCTATGTTACGTTTTAAGAAGGTCAGACGAAAAACATAAGCTATTTTTTCCAATAAAAATTGTTGTATGTCATTTTTACCTCTTTAGGGGTTGAATAATGAAAAATAGTTTTTCAGTGCACCTCTACATGTGGTGGTAACCCTGAAAATTTCAAATCTTTAGCTATTATAATCTCGGTTATAGGCTAATTATTAACTTCAGACTGGGTAAGTAGTTTAATGGCGTTAAAATCAAATGTTTGCAAAATCTTGTCTTAGTGCACCTCGACATTGTTGTAAGAAAGTACCCTGAAAATTTCAAGTCTCTAGCTATAATAGTATTGGCTGTACGTTGATCATTAAATTTGGACTGGTTAAGTAGTTTAACGGCGTTAAAATCAAATTTTTGCAAAATCCTTTCTTAGGGCACGTAAATGGTAACATAAATGTACCCTGAAAATTTCAAGTCGCTAGCTAACATAGTTTTAGCTCTGCATTGATTATGAATCAGTCATTCAGTCAGTCAGGACTTCTTCTTTTATATATTAAGATTAAAAACAAATTTAATATGCGTATAAAAAGCGCAAATAAGTTATACACATTTTGAAAGTAATTATATACTCCATGGGCTGTTTTACGTTCAAACAGACATTTTATTCAAAAAAACTTTTTTTTTAATGTTGCAGACAAAAGGCTCAAACGAAGCCATAAACAAAACGAATGAGTTGTTATCTCCAAAAATATTTCTGAAGCAGCTAAAAAAAAAAAAAAAAAAAAAAAAAAAAATCGACGGCGGTAAAGATTAATTTTGTTTTTTCTATTTAGTTAAAACGAATCGTTATCGTATGTAGGCTAATTTTATCATTCGACTTTTTTGCAATCTAAATCTGTACCTTGCTTTTATTTCAAATACTGCGCACTGGCTTGACTCAAAAGTACGCGTGTATGATTAAAATTTGAGCAAAATCTGTTATCCCATTTTGAGGAAACGGATTACTAAGCCGGATTACTGTCGATTGTTTGGTTTTATGCCGATTTTTTTTTTAACCGAAATCATAGCAGCGAACAATGCGTGTCGTGATTATTGATTTACAATAATGTCTGCGAGATTTACCTTACCATTGTTAATGAGTTGTCTGGTGAGCGCGAGATGGTAAGCACATTTTCACTAGACAATGCGCAGCCATTATTGACCGAGCAAAGCGCGTTTCTGTTTCAATTCGACCGTTCTGCATTTGTTTTTTGTGTTTGTTTCTTACAGTTTTAACCAAACGCACTGTCTTTTGAAATTTGGTACTAAGGTACCTTGTATAAAGCCAGAACGATGTATGTATACGATTTTTCGCATTCACTTCCGCTGCAAAATGACGACCTCAAATCCACGTTAACGAGTATACATGCAGTTTTGACTAAACGCAATGACCGACAGTTTTGAAATTTGTTACGAAGCTACCTTGTACAAAGCCCGAACGACATATGTATACGATTTTTTCTCATTCACTTCCGTTTCAAGATGGCTGCCTCTGATTTAAAATGAGTTTAGTTACTGGCTATTCCTGAAATACTGACCGAACGGCAAGACCTAACTTTCACCGCTTTACGGAGAAACAGTATAAAATGTCCAATAAAGTTTGTCTAGTAACATTTTCCCTAAATATTACGTTTACCGGTTAAATTAGCGAGAAACGTTAACAGCGCTGTCGTGGAGCGTTTTAAGAACTAGATTACGAGGTCTACTGTTTTTTTAACTATTAGTGGTAAAACCAAGAGTCGGGACCATGAAATACGCACCGATCCACTTCTAGCAGGTACAGACTTTCGATGGTGAACTCAGGTTTTTAAGAAAGTTAAAAATAAGAAGTAGTGTTCAATTTTCGCTGCCGAGGTTGATCGAAATAGTTTTTATAAATTTGAATCACGTCAGCGAGATAGCAGCGGTCCATGATTATTTCTTAATTTTTTGGGCAATCGCTTTGCAAATACAGTTAAACATGATTTACGTGCCTAAGCCTACTTACAACGATCTGATATGTACACTGAAGTTCTTAAGTCAACGCGATAAACTTTGTTTATTTGATATTTCCTTAAACGTTATACTGTATCTGTAAGTTTGTTTTTATTTTTGTTTTTATTCGTGTAATAAACTTGAGCTTGGTAATAACAACTTTGGCTCGTCGCCAAGAGATAGCGCTGAAAACTCCATATTAATACTGGCTTTACGGTAAACAATTTAATTAATAATATAAAGAGTGGAGTGAGTAAAAAAAAACAATGTTTTAACGGTTACACTGCGAAGTTAGTTTAGTTGTTATCATAACTACGTACGATAAACAATGACAATAATATAACAAGAGCAGTGAGTAAAGAAAATAATGTTTCAACAGTTACACTGCGAAGTAATAGTTCAGTTATCATAACTACGGACGATAAACAATTGTAACTACGTACGATAAACAATGTCATTAATAATATAACAAAATGAGTAAAGAAAATAATGTTTCAACAGTTACACTGCGAAGTAATAGTTAAGTTATCATAACTACGTACAATAAACAATGTCATTAATAATAATGTAAAAAGTGGAGTGAGTAAAGAAAACAATATTTCGAAGGTTATTGTTATTATTGTTTAATACTGCTCCGAATAATTTTGAAGAAGAAGAATACCGTTACACTGCGAAGTAGTAGTTTAGTTGTTATTTACTGAACACACAGTCAGTATTTTTAGTGAAACTCCATGATATTCGGAAAATTAGAATTTAAATTGTTTCAAAAAATTCCTTTTGATAAATGTTTCGCCGTGAGGTATTTTCAGACATAGTAAAGCTAGAAGTTATAAAGCTAATACACTAATACACTTGACGTTGAAACTAGAAGGGAGAAGGTAAAGAAAGGAAGGACTGGAAACGTAAGGTCGGTGATCAGCAGGTTGGTAAAACCCTTAAACAATTGGGTTGAAGTCCAGTCTGTTATTAAAATTAAAATTAGGTTTTACAAATAGATCTACCGAGTTTAACTTGCACGGATTACAGTGATATTGTTCAAATTGAAGGGACGACAAAAACAACACAACGTTTTCATATAATACGCATGCACTGTTATCGAAAAGGAGTAAGAAAACCAAAAGAGACAGAAATAGACGAAATTCATTTGCTTTAAATACATTCTTCCATTCGGCAGACTTTTTTCTATTCACTCCCCTTGCCAAAACTAACATTAAAAGCTTCGCTTCAGAAAAATCGGTCAGTGAGTTTGGTCGAAAATACGTAACAAACACAAACACCAAATGCCGAACGGTCGAGTTGATAATTATGGTGTAAAATTATCCATATTCAGTATATAAACATATATATATATATATATATATATATATATATATATATATATATATATATATATATATTCAGTATATATAGATACCAATGAGAAAGTAACTGATAGCGTTGTTCGGAAAGCAAACGTTGTCCTTGTCAGTATGTACCATGATGGCCGATTACACCGTAGCCGTCTGTTGTCTGATTGCCGTCACAGTTGTACGAATCAATTTCGCACGCGTCTGCACGCCCCTCCTCTCCTCTTCTCTCCTTGCAATACAATTGTCATATATTGTAAAGGCCCATTTACATGTTGCCAGCGGCTGGAATGCCAGTTGAGAAACGACTGGAAGGTCACTGGCACGCTGCGACTGGAATGCCAGTTGAGAAACGACTTGCAGGTCACTGGCATGCGACTAGAATAGCCTACCAGATTACTGGCGCTTTACCATTTACACGTTGTAAGTGGCTGGCATGCAAGTTGAGAAACGACTTGCAGGTCACTGGCATGCGACTAGAATAGCATATCAGATTACTGGCGCTTTACCATTTACACGTTGTAAGTGGCTGGCATGCAAGTTGAGAAACGACTTGCAGGTCACTGGCATGCGACTAGAATAGCATATCAGATTACTGGCGCTTTACCATTTACACGTTGTAAGTGGCTGGTATGCCAGTTGAGGAACGACTTGAAGGTAACTGGCATGCTGCGACTGGAATACCAGCTCACTTTATTATGTGGTTCATATCGCTGAACCATGGCACCGACTACTTATACATAAAATCTGTTCCCGCACCACTTGCTTTACATTTTTCAACTTCCGTCAACTCTAAAGTAAGTAGATCTTAAAGAATTATTTTTATTATTATTTTGGCACGTCCTTCACTGTAAAATTTGGCACATTCATGCCATCAACGATGGCTTGTATCGAGGCATTCCTAGCCTCCCGATTGAGGTAAACTTTAATATACATGTTCCGTAAGTCTTCGTGGTCACGGTACAACTGTACAAATGTCAAACGAATAGCCTCGTTTTCCTCACTCAAACGAATAGCAATTTCATTTAACCACTTAAACAGAACCTGGTAAACGTAATCCATATGGCTGAATGTTTCCAACGATTGGCGGACGGAGCGACTGGCAGGCCTCGGGCTTGCTACCTCTCCAGTGACTAGTACGGTGCTAGTTGGCATCCAGCGACTGGCAACTTCCAACTGGAACGCGCACTGGTATCGTGTAAATGGGCCTTTAATAATATCGATCTATACAAAGACGTAGGCACATAGGCTACAATATAAATAATTACATCTGGCGCAAACAAAACTTTTAACCATATCTTTTCAACAATTATTTATTTTATATCGCTTCGGAAAACAAGCTGATTACAGTTATAGTTAATTTTGATATTTTTGCCCTATGCTTTCTTTTTCAAATCTGAACGCGATATTGTTACAAATAATTTCGGGTAATGTTTCACGTTGAATACGATATCGCAAAGGCCATTTTTGAAAACAAGTACCAGTTCCCATGACAGTTCTTAAATACGAGTATACATAGCAATATCTTCAAAACAATGATCTTTAAAATAGGTTTTGGATTAATTGCGCAATAAAGCCAAATTTGGAGAAAAAATTTCAAAATGGTGGCCGAGAACAATAAATTTGGCATAAATTTGTCAAAATTAAGCCACCTCGGTGGCCTAGTTGATTGATAGCGTACTGGGCTTTCACCCCGAGGACCCGGGTTCGTTTCGTCTGCATTAGCCCAAGTGTGCACAATAGTCGGACGTTAAACACAAAAAAAAAAATTGTCAAAATTAAGTTTTTATTAAAAGGTAATTAATTAGTGGTTTGGAAACGATATTGAAATAAGTTCTTGAAGAAAGTACTAAACTGATTCGGTATTAAACTTCAACGTCTGGTGAACATATTACAATACCTAAAACAACCCGTATTAACATTGAATATAAACGCACTAAAATGATGGAAGATATGTGAGAGCTCGCTGCTGGTGGCATATTGCGGCAGCGCATTATAAATAGATAAAAATACTGTCTATTTTTTCAAACGTCTTCCCCTTTTCCTCGCTGATTGCATTCGTAGCTGCAAATAGTGTAAATACTTTGACTTTAACCGCTGAAATCGAGCACGCTTTTTACTTCTGAAACAGTGGCTGTACTTCTCATCCTATTATATTCAATGCTAACATACTTCGTCAGTTAAAATGTATCGATGAAACACCCGCGAAAAGACAACAGTTGTGATAAGATTCGAACCTGCATACAAGTCCAAATTCTAGTGAACTGCTTCTATACTATCTAATCAGCTGTAAGCGCTCACACGTGAATGAAAAAATATGGATATTTAGTATTTACAAAATACATACGCGCTACAGGGAACATAAGTTTTTAATCTAGTGTTGGGCTACTCGAATAATTAATTGAAAATACTTGTCTAGTGAATACACTAAGTGGAGGACACCTACACAAATTCTATACGCGGCACTCGGCAACAAATGAAAGAATAGTTTTTTTTTTGTTAACGTCCGACTATTGTGCACACTTGGGCTAATGCAGACGATGGAGATGATTTATAGCGTATGAAAATGCCAAGTCCTAGCCGGGAATCGAACCCGGGTCATCGGGGTGAAAGCCTAGTACGCTATCAACTACGCCACCGAGGCGGCTAGTTTTATTTATTTGTAGTTTTGATAAAATTATTAATGCGTTATTAAAAGTTATCAATATAATTAATATGACATGAATACTTAATATTTATGAATTGTTTTTCCTTATTTGTTTCACTGTGGCGTGTTCCAATTGAATTATTACAATGCAAAAACTATACTATCGGTTCGTTGCAATTCATATTAATTACAGGCAGACCAGTTACAAGGAAGACAAACAGACAAACAAACAGGCATAACAGCAAAGTTATCAATATCGTCCGTCCAATTCTGAGAATCATATACAGCCTGGCGTCAGCATTACTAACGTTCGGGGAACTATTCCAATACTTCTTTTAATGAATACTTATTCAAATAAGTAGATTTTATGATCGAATACTTTAAAGTATTGGATAGTTCAACACTACTTTAATTACTGAAACTTACAATTTAATTATACGAATGACGTTTAAGAATACTAAAATACTGATTATCACAAGATTGACTAAGACCCCCCCCAAACCTATTATTAGGCTTGGTAGCCAGCAAACTTGAAGCGGATAGCGCATTCGAAACCGAATTTATTGTTTTTAACGTAAGTGCGGCCACTGAAAGCGTAACGGTGCTGAGCGGAGTCACGCGGCGTAGCTTCTACTCTGTCTAGATCGATTTTGAAACTAACTCCGCTACCCCCACCACGCTGACCATGCATTCAAACTTATAATTTTTCGTTACCTAAGTTACCGCTGCCTAGGTTACGATTTTTAGACAGTAGTTTTCTAAAATCGGTAAAAACTTTTTTTTTTAAACTAACTGAACCCCGCTTCCCGTTCATCTTCATTCCTCTAGATTCAGCTCAGCGCAGCTCCGCTCCGCATTTTGCAGCCGTCCGGCCTTAATCTTCATTTGAGACCGTAATTTTAGCAAAAATAAGATAAACAGATTTTTTAAAACAAATTATACTTTTTTCCAATGCCTGTTATCCCATGTTTGTCAATATCTCCTGAACCTGATTTCTTGGGAAGATCGACACATTATCTTCGTAAAAGTATAGGGTATACTCGAGAAGTACATTTGAACTAAAATTTGATTAAAATCGTCGCAACCGTTTTGTACTCCGCGCGCATATATTGCTAAAGCCCTAAACGAACTAACCGGATCTTGGATAATTGGCATATAAGTATAATTTCTTCATATCTAAGATCAAATTTCTTTAAATCTTGTCAGTTTTGAAGTTTACCAACTGGTTATGCGCGAAAAACCTTATGAACTGACAGAAAACAGGATTTTCTTATACACTTTTTGAATAAATTTTGATCAAACGTAATTCATAAACATATTGGTAGTTAATTATCTTGCAAAAAAATCAAATTCGGGACTATAAATAAAAAAAAATGAAGCATTTTGGTAATAATTTCACAAACGTAAGTTTTCTATTAAATTGTGATTTTTAACTCGTAATTCAAAATGCTCTACAGCCATATGATTTTTACGATTTACTTTCAAACCGTAAATTTCTTTTATGTACGGTAAATTTACTTCCGCAAATTTTCTGTTTGTAGATTCTACAACACAGACAGTTCTGAATCTTCATAAACTAGATTCTACAACACAGACAGTTCTGAATCTTCATAAACTAGATTCTACAACACAGACAGTTCTGAATCTTCATAAACTAGATTCTACAACACAGACAGTTCTGAATCTTCATAAGCTAACAATTTTAGCAACTGATCCGATGAAACGATTCTGAGGACCGTATTTTCCTGTGAAATAACAACTAATACATTTTCTTCTGGTGAAAGTGTATAATGTGTATTCAATGTATAATTTATTGAGTTATAAAGTTTTCACTCAATAATTTAACGTATTTTTAATTTAATTGAATAATGTATTTCAAATACGATATCTGTATCGTGATAGGGTCGGGTTAAAGGGATGATGAAGGGGAGGAACACTGTTATATTACTTTAATAGTCCCGCAATTTGCCCCCCTTACTTAACGAAACAAGCTTTATGCTTTAAAGTACTAATGCATTTTTAGTATCCTCCTCGAACTCGACCGTATCAAATGCTTTTAATATACGACGACGGTCAACGCAGCGCCTACTACATTATGTAAACCGACACATGTCAATTTCACATTACTTAATCGTCCGGCCTTGACCTACTCCAGACGTGTGCACGTTTTAAAAACATTTTACAAGACTTTGGGTTAATTTAACAATAATTACACTGTTTTAATTGCGACTCGCGGCTGCCTCGCTGTCGGGTTGGCACTGTTCTATTTTATCGTTGCACTTTTCTCGTTAACAGAGACAGTATTCAGAAAATGCAAAAAATCATAATTAAATATAAACAGAAAACACCGTGTTTTTTGAGCGGGACAGTCCCGTTTTATAGCAAGTTGTCCTCCTGTTGTCACGATTAGCAGTGGGACGAATAAATGTAGGGTAGGCTGTTTAATTATCCGACAAAAATATTTAGAAAATGTTCTTTTAATCAGTGTGTAGTATAATTACAATTGAAGTTCTTTTTATAATTTCTTTGTAAGTGTTCCGTTGAACTCATAACCACTCTGAAGTATTAGCATTCCTTCTATGCTGTTAATTCAATTTTGATTTAAGTTGTCAGGACTAGTATGCAATACTGTGATCATCGCCAAAATTACACAAATAAGTTGAAATATAAAGTATTATTCAGTTTTGATTTAATTGTCAACAAAATTCATGTAATGATTTCATGCATAATTTATACTGACTAACTATATTCATTAATTAGAATGTTAAAATACAAGTATTAAACATTTTGTATATTAACATTGTACTTCACACGGGGTGCAGACTAGCTGAACCTATTGAGAGGATTTAGACGTCCCTCGCGGTACCCGAGTCTAACACACACTTACACTTACAACACTACACTTACGACTGTAACACTTTACACTCACACTTACATTTAGGCAGGCGATATAGCCTTGATGTGCTTTTCACCTTAAAAAAAATAATAAATTGTATGATATGCAAGCATGTTTATGGTACTATGTTCTAAATGTGAAACAGGTTTCAAGAACCTGTAAAACTGAACTTCTAGCATTGTATAGACCTTAATCTTTCCACTTACTTCGCCATTTGTCAACCTCCCCTAATTATTTAAAAGCGTGATTACATTACCTATAACCTATTTAGCCTATATGTTTGGTTCACTGAACTCGTTTCATTCATCGGTGTTGTTGACAAGTACTTTGACTATTTTATTATTGACATTCTGTCAGACCACCAAACCTCGCCTGCGCAATGTCGAGTGTTAAGGATTCTGTTGTTCTCAACGCGTGTGTAATTTTGGCAAAAAAAGAGCAAGAATATGCCAAGTGAGGTTTTTACAGCAGGCAAAAGACAGACGAATCACTGTAGAATGAGGATGAAATTTTTATCTTTGTATACACGGGCGCCATTTGGAAGAACAGCTGGGAAGTCTCCAAGATCCCTCCCCTAAGATTTAGGAAAATCCCAAATCTTCACTTGAAACATCAAACGTGGGCTGTTTATCGTACTGATAATTTTTTTAAGTAACTACTACAAACCTAATACTTAAAACGTTAAAATGAAATAATCTGTAACGAATATTTTACTTTAAATAATATAGAAATAATTTATTTGTAGACAATTTCTTTTCAATTAAACTGATCTTATAATTTAATCATCACATTATTTCTGGGGGGACCTCCCCCTTTACAACCTAAGAAATCCTTTTGCCTGGCATTTCGACACTTACCCTTCGAAAACAATACAGTAATCTTGGAGCTCTTGCACCCCAACCTTAAAATAAGGTGCTTTTGTTTGAATTGCGGACAATTTGGACCCAAATAACAGACTTTTTACGGTACAGATGCAGCTCGATAAGTTCTACAGTCCAGCCACTTAGTAAACGGCCTGCGCGAGAATTTCTCGCCCATGTAGGAGAATTTCCCTTAAGGGAAAATTGGACTCCACCAGTCCAATGACAGAGTCGGCCAATCTGAGTCTACAAATTGTTACTACTAAGTGATAGTGAAAGAAAAGGAGGGAACTGTGTGTGATGACAAGAGAGGGACTCTCTCTCTCTCTCTCTCTCTCTCTCTCTCTCTCTCCTCTCTCGCACATTTTCTCTCTCTGTCACACTAGTGTTATTAGGAGACCGTTTTCTAAGCACATGACTGATCATTCAACTTCATTCCATCCTGAAACTGGTAAAAAAAAACGGTACATTATACTAACCTATAAAAAAACAACGTTCTACTCGCACTGACAGGAAGATGAAACTGAATTGAAATTAGGAACGGCAAACAAACATCGATGTTTTTGTCTCGATATATCGATTATCAATACTTTAATTAAAAAAGCTGGTGGTGTTCTTTTCTCTGACCTACTGGATCATATTTTGCTTGTTATCAGCAGTTCAGTTTATCACTTCAGAAGGTGACAATGACAGTTGCACTCTGTCTGGAGTTCGATTCCACATGTCAAATTGCCAATATTTTATTGTCTACGACTGTTGTTGACATGCACGGACTGTCTTGGTTGGTGAAATGAATGTTGGATTTTACTATGGAGTAATTTATCGAGTGATATTTTTGTTTTAATTCGTATATTTGTGTTTATCTATACAGGTTATCGAGAGTTTATCTATATATGTTTAACAATACATGTTATTATGTATTATCTGTATATGTTATACTTAATTAATATTCTTAATGTACAAAAAAAGAAAAACTTAGTTTTTAATATATATAAAGTACTTTAAGGTACTCTTGATTGTGATTGTGTGTGTGTGTGTTTATATATATATATGGATACATCATGATAACATAACTAAATTTCCATGTTACGTAATTACTTAAATGATTTTAATTGCATGCTTAATAGCCTTATTTTAAAAATCCTAAAAAACCATCGATGTTTTAAAAATCTTTGCCATCACCCTCCCATCCGATTTGTAATGGTGTCATGCAGCAATGGAGGGGGGACATCGTGTTGCTATCAACTTTTATCAACATCCTCACCTTTGTTATAACTGATAACAAAATTCTTATTATACGAGTATTATTATTCTCGTAACATGGTATTTTTGTTGATATCAACAAAATGTTAGTAACACCAATATAAAACGCAGTTTAAAATTCACGTGACCACAAAACTGATTATAGGCGACATCACTATAAGTGCAACTATCTTATTCTTTAATACATGGATCTTTCTGGAACCACTTTATAAAATTGTTGTACCAGGGAGACAAACATAAAATAACATAGAACCATTTAGTTGTCCGTCTATGCAACACTTGTGTGTTCCACCCCCAAAGATATGATTTCCAAAACATACTTGAGATTTTGATACCAAACTTGTACTATTTGTTTGCAATGTTTTAACTAATCTGATCTTGACTCTTTCAAAACAGCTTTCATTCAAACGTTTTAATGCTAAATATAGGCTGCTGTAGTATAGTTATAAAAACATAATTATTGGAACTGATACCAACATGGATTTTATAGCTCTTTTAATTCGGAACAGTTTGTCCTTTCGATTATTGTAAATCAAAAGGCTCAGATATCGGTAAAAAATTATGCGATAATAATACTATAATTACATCATTTGAACAATCTGGTAAATTAACAAGAATTCGATTTTTTCACTTTCTTTACCGATTGGATGACTTACAATATCGACTTACGAAATGTGGACTTAATAAACGTACTTTAAAGACATCACGCTCAGTATTAAAAGGGTTAAAAACACGTCTACATATTTTCTCTTAATTAGCAGTTTTGAAAAGGCTAAGACGAAATTTTGTGAAAAATCGTAATCTTGGTTCTATAAATTTCTCCGAATAATATATTTGAATTAAAAAAAATAAGTCAATTCCTACTTAGGTCAACAATTTATTCCTAAATTTATATCCTGCTAAATATCTCACATAAGAAAAAATGTTTTCTCCCATGTAAAACTAAAATTAATTAATTAAATTTAATTAATGAATTAATATTTGAAAATAACTGTATTAACATCAAGTGTCATCCACTACAAGTTTTTAAAAAAATGTATTTGAACTTGAGCGGATGAATAGAAAATATTTTATTAACGATTGAAAATTTGAACACGACACATAAATATACAGGGAAAGTGTGAACTAATATAAGTTGTAGGAATTGAATTATTGTAGTTATTAGTTACTTGTTAGAACTAATAAAATACTGTCACGCTATAAAAAGATTAAGTTTTAAAGCTATATGCCAAATGTTACAATGACAGAAATCTTAAAAACAAATTAAATAAGTGTGGCACGCAGCTGTCTCGCTGATTTTATGCAGAGGATTTCATTGAAGTAATGTAATTTGTATATTTTAATAGGATATACGAAAAATAATATCTATTACTAAAAGTGCCCTAGTAATTAGAACTTCTTTTTCTTAGTTAAGAATATTAATAAATGATAAAACGTATAAACAAATGCAAGTAAATGACAGAACGTCATTCGGAAAATTCCTCTATAGCAAATCCAATACTTACTCTACTGGAAACTCACAGCCCACGGAGTCCTTGAAAGTTGACTGGCTGGTAATCAGGGAAACTGGGAACAGTGAAACAGCAGCAGTGATACGACGCATTAGAGATGTACTCTAGTGGAGTCCACACCACCACTCAAGGTCCAAAGGAAACATTTGTTATATCGGAATATTCTTGTTACAGTAAGGTTAAATGTCGCAAATATTCGTCACAAAGAGGTTTTTTCAAAACTGAATAAGAACCTCTATGTAACAAATATAACACAGTTCAACCTCTATTTTACGAATGATTTTTCCAACTCTAGGCCCTACATTTACACTGAAAGTATTCAAAATATACTGAAAAACGCAAATATGATTTTAAAAAGTAAATACTTAATGAACAGTATTACATATACGTCTTTCAAGAGACTGTTCAGTATTGACAGTGCTGCTTGTACCGTAAAGAAGACTGAAGTAAAATTTCGGATTGTTTAGCTGAATTCAACTGTTTAAATCCCACTAAGCATGTTGCTCTACCTCAAGCAGAAAAAATTCGTTATATCGAAGTTATACGCCAATATATTACTTAATACATGGGTGTTTTTAACACTGAGTGCTATCAGAAAATTCGTTATACCGGAATGCGTTATATCGAGGTTGTACTGTGATTACACGACTATTGTATACGACACAGTGTATCGTGCATAGAGATAAAAAAGGTAACGAAACCACTGATCTCAAAACATCACTTTTTGTGAAAAAAGTTAGACCAGCTTATCTGGCAAAAACCTTAATTTTTTCAAATAAATACCCCGGCCATGAAAAATCTTTACAAAAGCTTTTTTTTACAATTTTGATTAGCCAATTCATTTGAAACGAATGTACGGATTCTGTTTGGTTATGAATTGGTCCGAGCTGATTTTCACTTATAGAAATATTCGTTTAAGTGACGTTCATTTTGTTAAGAAACAACCAAAGCTTCTTTTGCCGATAATATTATGGCTGCATTATCAGCGGATACGGTAGAAGAAGCAACTGAGAAACTACAAGATACCTTTGATAAAGTTAGTGATTGGACAAAGAAGTGGCGTATAGAGTTAAATGAATCTCAATTTTACAAATAAAGAAATTAATGCAATGCCTGTAATTCTTAATTCTAAAATAATCCCTCGTAGAAATGAATTGAAATATCTTGATATGACATTAGTTGCACGACTACACTGGAAGGCACATTTCAAAAGACCTTGCCATTAAATATTGAACAAATATACTGGCTGCTCACTAGAACAGAATTACACCCTTATAATAAACTACTTTTGTATAAACAAGTCCTAAGCCCCTTGTGGATGTACGGTTTGCAGTTGTGGGGCTGCACTAACGTTCAAATTATACAAACGTTCCAGAATAAGGAATTGCGGGCAGCTATCGGCGAACCGTGGTACGTCAGGAACGACAATATCCATAGAGATCTTCGTGTGGAAACTGTCGAAGAGGTAATAAGGTCTGCTGCTGTTAGACACGCAAACATAACACAGAGATGCTGGGACTCAATAGCAATGACGTTGTAAGGAGGATTAACAGAAAGAAGCCGTTGTATTCAGTAAAGCGATTAAGTTTTCAGTGAAAGGTTACCGTATTAAAATTAACACTATTAGATAGATGTTCATTCTTAGTTGTAGTTGTAATACAAAAAAACTGATTGTTTTTGGAAATTTCTTTCCACTTTCAGCGAGAAAACTGCGTGCTCAGATTGTATTTATTACATATTTGGAGTGAATTTTCCAAGAAGCTGACAAAAAAGATATACCGTTTATAATAACGGAATAACATACAAAAAGCTGGCGATACAGCAGTTCTTCTCAAGAGTTATCAGGGCCTAATGATTCGGATGGCGGAAGTCAGTTAGGACTTTTACTGACTTTATGAAAACTCAGGAAATACAATATTGTGTAAGATATACAATAATGGAAAAATATAACAGCCATGAATGAAATACGGGCCCACACATTGCAAGTCAGATGGAGGAGTGAGGACTATACACTGAGAAAGTCAAAAATATCGTACGAAAATCACACATTTGTCTTTCTCACCTAATAAAAAGTACACAGAATGTGTATTACGACTGAAAAAAATTGATATTGACATTTTGATGGATTTATTAGTTTTATTTGCATTATTGCAACATAGCCATCAGACATATTTAAATAATTAGGATTATATTTTTCCGTCTAGTGGCCTATTTACTCACCTCGTAAACGTTACCGCGGTTTCGAAACCTTACTGTTTCATCTTCAGGCCGTAATACAAAATGCCAAATCCCTCTGTCGAGGTCGTCACAAAGTTGAAACATTGAAAACACAAGTCACACACACTAAACACAATTACACGATTAAAATACACAGGATAAAATTTGGTTTGGACAAACGATATGTGCAACTCTTATGTCGTTACATTCCGGACTGCCTTCGCAGTAGATGAAGCTTGGAGATGAAACAGTAAGGTTTCGAAACTGGTAGCCTTTACGAGGTGAATACAGACCACTAGACGGAAGAAAATAGGAAGAAATAGGCAGTGCTAGACGGAAAAACATTGCTAATTAGTTTTATTTGGATGTCAGTCCATCTGGTATGTCTGTCCACGATAGGACTAAATAAATTCCGGTCTCCATTCGATGTCTATTCCGGTAAATTCTGCTCGTGTGTAGGTATAGTGTCCTATATATGTATTTCAATTTTAAGCCTCTTTTTGGTCAAAATTTCATTAACGAATTCACGAAAATCAGACTTTCCCAAAAGCGGATCTAATTAGTTTGTTCAAATATAGTTTGACGTATCCAATCAACGTACAAATATTTATATTCTTGCTGGAACTCTGTCGCTACATTTTAAATTCAATTAGATATACTGTCACTGTTATTTTCGTGATAACGTACATACAAAATTTTAAAATACAATTTATTAACACTGTTAACTCGGGGCAGATATTTAGTCGCCGATATGATCCCGTTTACGGATACGTGTCGAACCCCAAGTGTCTTTCATGCGCGTGCGCACGAGTGGATTGACTTTGTGCAAATTCTCAACTACTCAACCACCACCGTTTGTCCAAGCGGTATTTGCACAAACTTCCATTATTCCTCGTTAAAACGCCACTACGAGGCGAAGCTATTACTATTTTCAGCCGAGTTAATGACGCGTGAAATTGTGTCCAGAAACTGTCGTTTATTTGCTTCCTCACACACGTAGACTATAAACAAAATTTCATAAGTAGTTTTAACAGGTCCTCACGAGTCAGGAAAGCGATTTTTAACATGTATGCAAGCGAGCGCGCGCGTTTGACGTTAACGCCAAATCATTTTTGTTAGTTATTTATCACGGAGTAGCTAACATCTACTGTAGCCTACTCCGATTTCGCTAAAACATTAGAATTAGGAATATCCCCCTCCCCGAGACGCGTTACATCGTCCTAAAATGAAAGATGCCATAAAAAAACTAAAAATATACATCTTCTAGTTAAGCAATGATTTTCTTCAAAATTACCACAAATGGGTCTTAAAGGATCTATATAGTATATACTGATCGTTATCTACGAAAAAATACTGTCATAAAAATAACACTAAAAAAATCTGCGTTGTGAAGATCTAAGGGGACGTTTGTTTTCAAACCGGCACTATAGATTTTGCTCAAATTTTGTATAAACTAAAATTAGTTTATACAATTATAAATAAATCAGAAAACGGAATGAACCCAAACGATTAGCGATTTGAATTAACTTTATATGATTGAATAATCAAGTAGGCCTACATTGTGCAGTAAGTAAGGATGCCTCTAGGCCACAGCATCTTGAAGGGTTTGTCGAATCCAGCGACGCGTAAAACGGAAAGCGACGCCTAGGAAACCCACCGGAGCGTAATCATCCGGAAATACTCGTCCTTATGGAAGACTAAGTAGATTTAGCTCACAGGGGCGTTATTTCCTCAAACTAAAGGTATATAGCCGTAGAATTTAGGTCATACTACGGCAGTAATTTAGTAAATTCGCTCAGAGGATTATTTCCTTAATCGAAGCTGTCCGATGAATTTTAATGTCACCTCTTTATTTTTCCGGTAATTCTTCAGACATATCTTCCGAACCACCGATAATTGCTGGGAAATCAATATTTTTTTTTTTTAATCGGGCATTAATTTTCCCCAAAATTTTATTTTACAACTAAATTAAACTGCAACTAAGATAATAAACAGATTTATTACATTCGACGACAGTCGAATAACTTGACATCATTTTATGCGCGTTTACAAAAAAACTCGTTTTACTTTTTTTTTTTTTTTTTTTTAATTTCAAACCAAAAGGATTTAGACGTCCCTCGCGGTACCCGAGCCTAACACACACTTACGACTTTAATACTTTACACTCACACTTACAAAATTCTTATCCTCTTACCGAGCAAACGAGCAAAAATGTAATGGGACCATTACAACCATGCCTAAAAACAAATACCAGTTTCCTGCGTCTCTGAACTGCTCACCACAAGGTTCTTAGTTCGAGCAACGGTTACTCCCCATTGTTTTACCCTTATTCTGACTGATTCTTCTTCCTCATTAATCTAACAGGCATAAAGTACGGACGTTAAAAAAAAACTTCGGCAGTGCGGGACTGGCCGACAGAAGTGACTAACTACTTCTTTGGCATGCCTGACTGTATACTTTTCCTATTATGATTTAATTATTTTTATACAAATTTATACGTATGCAGGAAAGGGCAACTTGAAAATTATCTGAAACTGTCACATACTATGAATTTGAGTATCTTAGGCTATATAAGGGACTTTAATAATTAATCAGTTTATAACCCTATTTTTGAAAGTTATACATGACAAGTTATACTGTCTAAGTATAATAATAAATATATTTGTAATTCTGGCATTCAAAAATTAGTATAGGTCATATACATTAAATAATTTAACTACACAAATTTAGAAAATACACATTTTTAAAATTAACAAGAACAATAAAAAAAACTTCAATTAAAATGATATTGAAGCTAATGTGCAAAATCAGCTGTTTAGAAGTAGTCACTTCCAGTCTAGGTAATATACAATATATGCTGTGAGGTATGCATTAAGGATTCAAGCATGACGCGAAAGCAAATGTTTATATCATGCAAAACATACACTCATACCCCAATAAAAAATAGTTACTTTAAAAAAAAACTACATTTTACAATAACTGAATGATTAAAACAGATACTCATAGTTAGTAAAAACTGACAGACGAGTAGCGGGCAGAAAGTGGCTGGCTGACAAACTTGGAATCAAATATACTCCGTGTTACAAAGCGGACTAAGGTATACAATTTTAAAATTAACTAAGAAAACACAGTTATCGACTACAGAAAAGATCACAGTTTCCGTTACTTGTAGATACCGGATACAGTAACTAACTTATAATACACAGAGTAAGTACAATACACCTAACACTGCCGCATTAGCTGCTTCGAAACGATTGCATCAGCATAACCAGGGGTTGCTTAGGCAATATGAATACACCAGCTGGAACATTATCTCTGCAATGCTTAGGAAACCGTGGGTGGGTGGCTACAGCTGTATTAAATTTCGTCTTCAAATTAACATTACGTCATAACTTTCTCACTTAAAGCTTTATTCGACTACAAATGTTACGTCAAAACTTCCTCACTTCAGGCTTATTTTGACTGTAATTACAATATTACGTTATAACTTTATCACTAGCCTACGTCTTCATTTTGACAAACATTACGTCATAACTTTCTCACACAGTTTATTTTGACTATAAATACATTATTACCAGTACGTTATATAACTTTCTCATTTACGCCTAGCTTAAGTCTTCATTTTGATAAATATTATGACGTAACTTTCTCATACAATTTATTTTGACTATAACCACAGTATTACTAGTACGTTATAGCCTACAAATTTCTCACTTACGCCTAGCTTACGTCTTCATTTTGACAAATACTATGACATAACTTTCTCAATTATGACAACGACTACATTTCATAACTTTCTTTTACGACTTTATTTTCACTAAAATATTATGCCATAACTTTGTCACTTACGTCTAGTACACGTCTCCGACAAATATTACCGCCACAAATATTTCAGAGTTTATTTTGACTATAAACACAGTATTACCTGCACATTATATACTTTTCTCAATTACGCCTAGCTTATGTCTTCATTTTGTCAAATATTATGACGTAACTTTCTCAATTATGACCACGACTATATGTCGGCCATAAACGGTATGTCATGATTTACTTCTACTAAAATATTAAGCCATACTTTTCTCACTTACGGCAGCACCTTCATTTTATCTACAAATATTATGTTATAACTTTCTCATTTACGGTTACATCATCATTTTGGCTGCAAGTGTTCCGCCATTACTTTCTGACATACTTAAGAAACCTATAACATACCTAATGAACAGCTTCGAGACTTAACTGTTGTTTAAGTAAAATGTAATAATACCTTGCTTTACTGGGAAACCACATGTGCTGAAATCTAAATGAAGGCCATTGCAATGTCACATGTCAGTAAAACAACAGAAATGTTTAACAAATATAGTCCATTTCATGAAACAGGTGACATCCACAACAATTGGTTCGACGTTGTTAACTTTATAGTTATGTTTAATAATGTCGATTCAAGGCTGTATTGCGGGACACATTTTTAACTGCGAGTGGGACTGATCCACTAAAAAAACACATTATTATTATTATTATTACAGAAATTTCAAACCCTTTTCAGTTAAATGTAGTAATGGTTTTTACGATAAAAACTTTGTGTTTTGTGCAAGTCATTGATAAATTAATTCCTCGAAGTAGCCTTTATTATTTAATTACAATTTAACGGTATTAACATTTGGTGAGTAATTCTATTTATTATTTTAAGTTTTTTTCCCTACTGCGGTTTCGGTAAACGTAATTCCTTAATCACATAAAACAATTTTTTTTTTTACGAAAACACGAAATAATTCTTAAACGTATTTCATATATATTAAGTAATATCATACTGTTTTTTAGAAACACTGCCATCAGTATAAATATCGGTGTGCACCAGTCATCATACGTACAGAATATGTTTAGTGTGCTTGTTAGACGTGGGTTTTAAAAGGGGAGTGTTAATGAAACGGTAATTTTAGATTGAAAAATAATAGACTTATTGAGTTTTATTTTCGTTGTTAAAGAGTTTGACATTAAATAAATATATCATTTAATCATTTAACTTCGCGGAATTATTTATGTTGCCTTACTTATATGATATTCTTCCAACGCATCAAAATTTGGAGTTTTTAAATTACTAAAAAAAATTAACGTTAATTGGTTTTACAGAAGCAAAGACGCCATCGGTTTGAGAGTTCTGTTACTGCAGTGTTATCAGGAAACAAGAAGAAAGCCAATATCTATGGTGTGCAAAACGAGAATGGAATTAAGGTAAAAAGCAGACCTCTTAAAAAAAAAAAAACTAGTTTTTTTAAAAAAACAAATAAATACGACGGCGATAAAACACGAGAAAAATGCACAAACTATTTGCACATATAACTTAGCAATACATACAATATTGTAATAGCAAAATTCGTCAGTAGTAGGAAAGACTGAACAATGCCAACGTAATTAAATGTATATATCACGAACAGTTTAGACTTTGTTATATTGTTTAGCCATAATATTTACTGTTGTATTGGTTTTTTATAGGCTACTTCAAAAGACGGAACGCTGCCGCATTCTACAATTAGGCTATTTTCCGCTTTCCGGCCACGGAACAACCAGAGCACTACGAGATGAAAGCAGACAGATAAATAAATAATTGTCTGTTTTAATTGATCATTTCACTTTTACATAGATGCCACTCGCTCGTAAGTTCGATCACCAGAAATAATTTGATAAAATAGTACGGCAGTTAAACCACTATGTTGAAAATACAATATACTAGTAGTTCAAAGAACAGTAGACATCGCAGAATATTCTTAATTAATATACAGAGCGCTTCACGACAGCGCTCGTAACTTTTTCCAATAATACAATTTCATCACTAACCGTAATATTTACGAAAAATGTTATTGGCCCAATTTTATTGGAAATTACTCTTTCCCCATGAAGCTGTCAAAATTATGATAGGTTTTGCCGTTCAGCCAGTATTACAAGAAATAACCAGCAACTACACTCTCAATGAATAATCAGAGCCCGCATAGTCAAACAGAAACGAATGGGGAAAATCTTATACATATGACTTTTGGACTATATACAACGTACTTTCGTAACAAATTTCAAAACAATCAGCCAATGCGTCTTGATTAACATTGAGTATATCAGTCATCATTAAATCAGAGGTCGCCATCTTGAAACGGCAATGTTTTTACTAAAATTACTTTTGATTACAACTCACGAAACGAAATTTTCAGATTTGTGTATTTTTTCATTTCCTTTAAAAAAATACAATTTGAATATAATGCATTTTGCACACCGTTTATCGTCGTAGCCTTCAATTTAATCACGCGCGCATATCACTGGATTGGCTCCCTACAAAAGGCGCTATTTATCTGAACGTCCCGTAGGATACAAACTTCGTTACAGTTCATCCCTATTCGAGACAAAATGGATTCTACGAAGGGAACTGTGTCAGTACTCTCCTCCCTTTCCACCCCGCTTCACGCGTCCAACGCATTCGTCCCAAATTGGGTCACGGCGATATTTTCACCCCTTCTCAGGCCTTATAGCCACGCAGCAAGGCCTAAATAAACAAACGCCCACAACACAAAATTGTATTTTCGAACCCGTTGTTTTCGTAGTTACACAGAACTTAAACAATAACAGGCAAACATCTGTCTGACTAGGGCTTATCGGGAGCGTTTAAACAGTAGATCTACGCTATGAATTTCTGAAAGTTTTATTTTGCATCCGGGCCCAAAATTTTCTTACTTTAAAAATGGCGGAATAAATACGGTTTGTCATATATTTCAAATACGATACGTTTGCGAAAAATACGAATAACTTATTGATTCTTAATGCGTTTAACTTATGATAATCATCGCTTTAATAACAGCCAACAACTAATTAACAATATAAAAGCTGGAAAATGATAACGTTTAAAAAAAAATTAATATTATTGACCGAGCGAAGCGATCGTTTCAACGCGACCGCCCGGCATTTGGCTTGTTGCGTTTGTTACACAGTTTCGCTCAAACGCATTGTCCAATTGTTTTGAAATTTGGTAACTTGTATAAAGCCCGAACGACTTATGTGTAAGATATGTCCCATTCATTTCCGTTTCAATATGGCGGCCTCTGATTTACAATAACGAGTGTATGCAGTTTTTGCCAAACGCATTGACCGATTGTTTTGAAATTCGGTACGAAGGTGTCTTGTATAAAGCCCGAAAAACGTATGGGTAAGATTTTTTCTCCATTCATTTCCGTTTCAAGATGGCGGGCTTTGATTCAACGTTGAGAGTGTAGTTGCTGGTTATTTTCTGTAATACTAGCTGAACGGCAAAACCTATATTTATGGCCACTTTATGGGAAAAGGGCAAGAAATGTCCAATAAAATTGGTACAGTAATATTTTTCGTAAATATTACGGTCACCAATCAAATCGGCAGAAGGTTACGAGCGCTATCGTGGATCGCTTTGCGTATTAATTAAAAATATACTGAAAGGTTTACTGTATTTTGAGCTACGTTGGAAACACAAAATAAATAAACAGTAAGGCAGTCGAAATGAATTTTCTCGCAAATATATAAAGATGTGGCTATATGTCTTTCACGACTCTGTGATTGTGAAAATCGACGAGTTTTTCAATTTTTTCCATGTTAAAAAAAGTGAACAGCATTTTTGTTTATAACGAATAAAAAGAACTGGTAGTCTTTACTTCGTTTATGGAAATTCGAAAAGCCCACTTTTTGGATGATAGCAACCCTACATTTTGTTCGGACATTTAAAACATCATTTGAACTAAATTTCGTGAAGACTTTTTTTTTAGAAAATGTAAATATTAATAACATTAGTTAATTTAAATACGTCTACGGACCCCACGATACGTGGTTTCAGCGTGTTCTTTATATATTTATATTAAGGCCGGTCTGTAGAAGTTACGGCCTTATCGACCCAAGCCTTGATCAATAACGGCTTCATTTGTAACAAGTAAGGTGCGACTATACACGCGCCAATTACCCGTTGCAATTTATACACCTCAACATCAGCTGGATCGGGAGACGGGAGGAAGGGAAATAAAATACTGAAATATTGTAACTATAAAGCTCAGTCCTATTACATAAGGTTTAAAGGAAAATTATATACACGTATAAACTGTGATCCTTTATCGAACCGAAAGCCAAAAAGTAACACTACATACGTATGTACGATATTATCAAGGATTCTTAGTCGTAACATATTTCGTAATTAAAATATTAACGAATTTTCATTAAAACACCTATCAGAGCCTCAGATCCGAGAACATGAGATTAGCACCCAACGTTACCTACGAAAACGTACCCCTCTGCGGATCAGGGTTCATTTTTGTAATTTAAAAATTTTAAATGCATAAGATTTTTAAAATTAACAGATTAAATTTTTTTAAAAGAAAAACAATATTTTTATAGCACGTTTCATTTAAAATTCTGAACAGCCACCTTTCTGAACAGTTAAACTAATATATTGCCAAAACCAAAATTGTTTGATTTTTGTACACTAGTACACTAAGCAATTGAAATGTTTGTTAGCGCAGTGTTAATTTGGCCTGTAAAACAAACTTAAAACCGATAAAATGTCTGGAAACAAAATTCCAGGAACAGTGTGGTGTCCTCGTAAGAGTAATGCACAACGCAGACAAAAGTGTGCAGTGACAAAAAGTGTGCAGTGACAAATGTGTGTGTGTGTGTGTGTGTGTGTGTGTGTGTGTGTGTGTGTGTGTGTGTGTGTGTGTGTGTGTGTGTGTGTGTGTGTGTGTGTGTGTGTGTGTGTGTGTGTGTGTGTGTGTGTGTGTGTGTGTGTGTGTGTGTGTGTGTGTGTGTGTGTGTGTGTGTGTGTGTGTGTGTGTGTGTGTGTGTGTGTGTGTGTGTGTGTGTGTGTGTGTGTGTGTGTGTGTGTGTGTGTGTGTGTGTGTGTGTGTGTGTGTGTGTGTGTGTGTGTGTGTGTGTGTGTGTGTGTGTGTGTGTGTGTGTGTGTGTGTGTGTGTGTGTGTGTGTGTGTGTGTGTGTGTGTGTGTGTGTGTGTGTGTGTGTGTGTACTAAAACAGCTGACTGCTAAAAAAAACATTGTTCAAAGTAATATTTAAATTATTACTGTATCCAAGACTTAAATAATTACTAACCGAATCAGTTTTGAAAGGAGAATAGGTAACAGAATCTAGGCCAATTCCAGTATGTAAATATTATTACATAAAAGACTCTGTTTTTTAGTAAACAGCAAATAATGACGTTCAATTACGGATAGTGGCTTCATAAAAAATACAAGACGTCCTAACCTCATTTTTTCGTTCATATAATAATTATTAACCGAATCAGTTTTGAAAGTAGAATCGGTAAGACAAGCTAGGCCAGTTCTAATATTTAAATGGTATTAAATAAAAGACTCTGTTTTCAGTAAACAGTAAATACTGTAACCAAATTTAGGTATGCAATGTAAAATACTGTTATAGTAGGTTTCATTTATAAATACTGTATTTCAATAAGGAACAATGTTAAAATTCAGTCATTAATTTTATAGGTTATAGTTTTCAATACGAAAGTACAACAAATTAAGACATACTGTACTAAATAACCTAAATGCAATGAATACCACTGCCTATAAAACTAAAAACGTATTACTGTACATTGTTGTATTTTCGTTTTTTCCTATTAACTGCAAAAAGTCGCACGGGCCACTACTAGTTAATCGTTAACGTTTTTACGTTTTTAATCGACAAAAACCAATATCGTGTTTGTTAGTAACGAACGCTGATATTTTAAAACTTAATTAAATGGTTTTGAATAAAATGCATGAGAATTCTGATTTAAATTAGAGAGAGTGAACAAGCAAATTGAAAAAACATCTCGTTTTATTGCCGGTGCAATGAATTATTCTGAAAATTAAAATATTACATATTCTTAATTAAGACGTTTTCTCTTCACATATGGCACCAAATTTTACTTTCTAAAATTATACAAGTTATTATTTTTAGTAATTAGGCTATACTAAATAGAAAGTGTTGTGTGGGCAAAAAAATGTCCGTGCTCGCGCGTGCACTGATAGATTTTTTTTCCAATACCAGTAATAAGTTATCGGTTTTTACAATACTAAACAAACTAGCCTATTTCGATGGCAATGTAGAAGGTCAGACGGTTATGCTAGTTTTTTTTTTATTTAAAAAAATTATACTGCCTTTTTTTAATACAAAAATCATTGAAAGTAATGTAAGTTTACTTTGTAGTACTAAATCGCACTAACAAAACGTACGTGAATAATTTCCCCAAAAATCAGCTGGTCAGACTTAGCTCGTATATGAAGATAAGATTATATGGTGTAACTTATACGTTACAACTTAAAGGCATCAGAACATGAAAGAGAAATCTACGATTCGGAAGCGAATCAAAAAAAAAACCGACCCGTCTACACGTTCTTTCGATTTAGTCGGAAATCTTAAATTTCTTTTATTTCAAATTCAGTACTATACACTGGGATATGAATATTTATTACAATGAATTGTTAAATTTGACTACTCGATTTGAGGAATAAAACAGATTTCTTAGTTTTCGCTTATCGTTCCCAAACAGATTTTGTTGCTATACAGTAACATATACACTGTTTTGGTGGTATTTAAAGCCTCAATATAACGTGAAAAAGATTTTGCTACATTTCTCCACCATTTGTTTCCCGTTTAACACAAAAGATGCGAGGTGGAGAAGTGGAAATATACTCAAGCTCAAACATAACGGCCCAGTAAGTGTGGAATAGAATAGCAAACTTTTAGTTCATATATATATATATATATATATATATATATATATATATATATATATATATATGTTCAATCGCATCACGCACGCAAAATCCAACATTACAATCAGCCCTAAAATATTATACATGTTAAAAGAACGTTGGAGTGCTGATTTGTGCAGCTGATGATCTGTGTATTATTTGTACAGATGAATTACTAAAGTTAATTATTATAAATAAACATATTATTTCAAATGATTTAAGTACTTTCCGTTACGCCTATCTGATTGCACATAATTATCTATTTGCAAAACATCATTACTCCGTCAGTTTTTGAAAGCGATAAAAAATTGTACTATACAAATACTTCATTGTTCCGGAACTGAGGCAGTTTAACGATTCCAAAAATGATTTTATAAGTTTAATGAGACACAACTTGAAGCAAATAACATTTAACTACAGTAAATTAAATAAAACACCAATATAGTATGTAGTCTACGTTTAAACAATAACAGTTCAGGAGAGAGGGGGGAATGACTCATGCGAGAACTGGAGCCAGGTGAACAGACAGGTCGGTACGTGTTCCGTTACGGTGTTGCCGCTTTGTGCCTACGCGCTGTTGCCACCTTGTTGTGAATGAGCAAAATAATACAGTAATTTCAAAACTTACTACAAAACAACGTTCATCAGTAGGCGTAGGCCTACTTTCACAAATAAGATATCGGTTTCCTTTTAGCGCGTCTCACAATATACTGTAATAAAAATATGGTGAATATTAAAAAAAATCATTATAATTTTTCCTTTAATATACACTGTACCTGTTTTTGTCGCCCAGGTTCAAAAATGCACTTTTTATCTGAATATCTATATGTATGTCTATGCACATCCCTGAGGACTAAAAATTTTGCTCAAATGTAGTCCTTAACTGCCTTTAAAAATGCTGAGGTCGCTTATCTACCTAAGCGTATCTTCAATATCTTTCATGAACTATTAAAAAAATCTCAAATTTTATACAAATTCTAGTCTTTGCCAAGAATTTCAATTTCAATTTTTTTTTAAGAACAAAGTTACATCTGAACTAAAATTCCGGACTACTATGTAGTTTTACATACATTATTCCGGAAAAATAATGTAGTTTTACATACTTACCAAATATCTGACATCGGTTTTTAAGAACTGAGATCTGAATTAGAAAGCTATATTTCATAAATCCAGACTAAACAAATATTATTTAAATTTTAATTGTACCTGGAAAATTAATACCCTAACCAATTTCTCAACACTAGTACTGCAGAAGGCGCTGTAACTAAGCATCTCAGAAATATATAAAGAGGCAAATAGATATACATTTTTTGTTTGCTTTTTGTTATTTTAAGGCGAAAAGCACTTTTAGGCTATTATCGCCCCCCTAAATGTAAGTGTGAGTATAAAGTGTTAAAGTCGTAAGTGTAGTGTTGTAAGTGTGTGTGTTAGACTCGGGTACCGCGAGGGACGGGCTGTATTTTTTAGTATCTAGAAATATAATGGGGGAGGGAATATTTTGAGATTTCCATGGTCAGACTTGATTGTTGTAACAGTTTATCATTAAAATTAACTTCCTAATTACACAGATTAGTACTGATTATAAAAGTATTACAATAAATAAGTGATTATGACCATGTAGCCAACTTAAGGTTTAAAAAAAAATCCTTGTGTAAATATAAATTAAGTAAATTTTTTATATAACCTACATTCAAGCAAGTATGATTTTCTACTTACTTTGATCGTTTACTTGTTATTTTAAGAAGTGATTACCTTTGAGTTGAAAGTTGCCAACTATTAACTCAAAATAGTAGTGTTTCATAATGATAAGAAGACAAGTTATATATATATGCCAAAATAGTAAAACAATAATATGAAAATCCTTCCCACTCTCATTATGTTTGCAGCAGTTATTACTTCCATGAGGTCTAATTCCTCTATTCTAATGTTGCTCAAAGCTAGATGGCAATGCAGCTTTGGGACTGCCCAGTTTTAAAATCTTTACAAAACTATATGATTTCAAAAGCATTATCTGAGCGCTTGACATTTTTGAGAAATAAATGTAACCTGTAATGTTATGAGTAGCCTAAATGAAGGCAATTTCCATGTTAAAAGAAATCTGAGTAGCTTACATAAGGGTAATTATTTAATATTTGGCAGTCACAATCAACTCTTTCCTTATTTAATAATATTGTTTGTTTTTGCTTCCTAACAACAGACCTAGATATTTAAAAATTCAGAAAAACAAGAAAAGAAAAAGAAACTTATTTTATTTCCAAGCATATTACGTTAGTTCAGTCGGGTTATGCTAATCTTGATAATCTAACTAAACTATCATGGTACGCATGGATGTACATATACAATGCAAAGTTTCTAATTAATTTTTGTTTGCTAATAACAAATTAACATGCTTCAAAAATCAGAAAAAACAAGAAAAGATGAAAAACATATGAACTTTTAGTTGCACGCATATCATGTTAGTTAGGTTAGCAAGACTTGCTAACATAACTAACACAGTGTGCATATAAATAACGTGAATTTGTAACTATTCTTGTTTTTCCAACTGTAAAACTATTAGTCTGTTATTATTACGGAAACATGAATAACAAATTCAGCCAGGTGATAAATTGATGTTTTCGGTTGCTACAGCAGGGCTATGTAACACATATTTCAAAACACATCCCTTCAAAATTGTGATACTCATAAATTTGCTTTCATTATTTTGTTGAACCGACTCTTTAAACATGTCAATTTGTTGTTAGGAAGCAAAAATAAACAATATATTTGAATATAAAAAAGGTTTTTTTGTGACTGCCAAAAATTAAACAATTACCAAATAACTACTCATCATTTAAGTACTGTTCAGGCTCCAAGTAACCTAGTGCATATAAAATTTAACTGCAGATGAAAAAAAAGAATGGACTCCAATCCACTTAAAACAGCCAAAATTGATCTTTCAACAGCAAACAAAAAAACAATTAGTGTAATTTAAATATCATGATGGTAATTTTTAGCTTGCATGGTGCAAAGGTAATCACTTTCTAGATTACAATTATTACTGGGAACCTACCCAGTGTTATTGGGAAAGACAGATCAATGTTTATTATAATTTACTTCCAATGACTTGCTTAAATCTATGTAAAAAGATATTTCATATCACTGATGGTTTTAAAACAAAATATAGAAACAAACAATGTTCAAAATTATTTACAATCCTGTATTTTTTATTAGCCTATTATTATTATTATTGTTAGCCTACAACTAGCTTTACAGGCTAACCAGCAGTAAAAAACACCCATTTCTTATTGTTGGTCAAAGAAAGAAATTTAGAAATTCCTGTATTTTAAATAGGATATCCATTGTACAGCAATCTGTAGCACATTATGCTACCTTTATAAAACGAAAACTCACTGATTATAACCAGTTTAAATATTTAGGAGTGGCATTTAATAATATAGCCTAGATTGGACAATAAAAGTATAGCCTATTATAAAACAATAAAAGTAATATTTGGCCCTTATAATGTATTGATATTGTAGGCCAACTTGTAAAAACCAAAGTATCATTAAAAGTACTGGCCGATTAATAATAACTTGCTGCTAGATCATGGCGATCAGTAAGAAAAAAATACAGTAAGAAAATAAAGATTACAATTACAGTATTGCAAAAACTGGCTGCTAGTTTAGTCTATTTTTCTGATCAATATTCTACAAAGCTCTCAGCTTTTTCTTTTATCTAATAAAAAAAATAATAAATGTTTATAGAACTGTATCTACCAATATAAACAATAAACAAAAAATTTAATTAGACACATAATTGAAGAGCTACTTCACACTGACAATTGACAATGCAGGAGCAAATCTCACTTTGCCTTATGCTCAATCACAAAAAATGAATGTATGCTATTGCAGAACTAGTTTAATATCATCTCTAGCTTTACAATACTTTTTATAGCCTAACCATTACAAATGTCTAATGATAGACTTGTATTAATATATGCTGTGTCAACTTTATATGACTAATAGTTTAACAGTTAATTAACAGTTAAGTTAATTAAAAATCCTATAGACTCCTAAGATAGAAGAAGTTAAGTTTTATTTTTTTAGCCCAGTCCTTAATTTTAACGAAACAGCTTGTAATAAATTAATACATAATGTTTTAAATAAATGGTTAAGCTCCTATTTAATAATTCACTATTTTTAGAACATAAGCCTATGGCATTCGGCTACTACAGAAAAGCAGTTTACCTTACTATGAAATACTGACATTTTGTTTTCCCCTAAGAGTATAGTTTTGGTAGGATGTACTTGTTTCCTAATAAAATGGTATTATTATTTTTTTATAAAACTTCATTTTAATAACACAGGCCTAATAACTGCTCTTTTTATAAGTCTACACATATCCTACTGCTATACTTTTAACATTTTTATTATACATAGTTATTAAACATTATACTACACTTTGTTGTAAGTTGGACTGTAGGTCTACGTTGTTTTCCTAACTACAGTAAAAATTTTATAAACCTTATTTCACTTGGACAGAATAAAACTTCCTTAGCTAGAAAAATGAAAAAAAAATCTCCTGCCTACACATTTAATTGGGTAAAATAAAATTAGGCATACTGTTCTGCTTTAACAAAACATTGTTCGTTACACAAATCTTCAAAACATACAAAGGTAGGCTACTAAAGGATATTAGCACAATAAACAACATTCGAAAATAAAAAATTTTCTGAAAATAAAGCTGAGAAAATTTCTTAGGGTAAACTCAAAAAACGTTACCATAACAATATTTTTGATTAAAAAACCATCAGGTTAGGTTAATTTTTTTTATACATATTAATATTGATAAAGTTTACAAATGTAGTAGTTCAGGTCGAAGTAGTACAGGAATTAATGATGAATCTTAGAACAAGAGGACCAGTATAAAAAAAAATTAAAAAAGATTTGGTTAACTTATAAAAATCATTTAAAAAAATGACATAACAAAAGGGTGTAAAGTGTAAGCCCAGTATGTATAAGAAAGTGCATAATTTGTTTAGGCATACAACATTAAAGGTATTAATTTTTTTTTTTTAATTAGGCTAGGCTTACTAGCCATTTGAACAAATTTTGTTTAAAAATAATATTATGTCATTAACATGCCTGAACCAATTTCTGCAATTTTTTGAGACAAACCAATAAATTTAATGTTAGGGGCCTTTAAGTAAGAATTCAGAATATCAATTTGTGTGAATTTTTGCAGAACACCAGGTAAAAAGAATTAAACTACCTAATCAATAGCCCATTTGATTGGGTAATAGCACGTTGCCTGCAAACATGAAGTTTTCCTTATTAATTTTACAAATATTCCCGTACTTGGGACACGAAAACGACTGTTGAAAAATGCTTTGTGCCGACAATATGTCCATAATTCCAAGCTTAATTCTTAAGAGACAAATCAATAAGTTCACAATGAGCAGCTGCCATCTTATCATTTTAAAAACATGTAATGAACTGACTAAATATTACTGTGTGGAATGATACTTTGTGTGATGAATTGTCCATGCTCCATGCAATGTGGCCTCATACTGATGTGACAAAAATTTTGTGTCCACATTAAAAAATTCATAAAATTCTAAATTAATAATGTTACATGGATTAATATACTTCATTTAATAAAATACCTAGAGCTTAATACAACAAAAATATTGTACAAAAAAAATTACACAATACGTTTATGTAAATTTATTACATAAATACTACATAAATTTTTTTCCAACATTTAGCTATATATTATTAAGGAAAATGTATATTTTTAGATAAAACTGTCAACAAAATTTTGATTTCTTGTCATTTTCATTGCACTAGAACACTTTATTATATGCCCTGTAATAATAATCCAAAATATAAGTTTTTTTTCCCAGCAAAAAACCTTTAAGGAGGTCCGATGCATCTAGGTTTTTAGGAGTTAAGTAACTGTAGTTATTAAGTACCAAATATAAAAGTGATAAACATAACTTCAAAATAACAAAAAGTGAAAGTAGATAACATTTTTTCATTGAGGACATGATTAAATTTAGTCTTATTAATAATGTAAAGAATATAAACTTTTTTTTAACAAAAAACAACTAAAGAAACTAACTCGACTTGATTGTTTAATGTAATACACTTTTTAAAAAAAAACTTACAAACTTAACTCAGTTGTTGAATGTTTACTAACTCGACCTCAACTCGCTATAACGTCATAACGCACATGAGCAGTATCTCGCTGGATGACGTAGGCATAGTAATCTTGCATAGCGAATCTATCGTTTTCAATGTAAATCAACAGCAATTACATCTCAATATAGATCTTTTAACAGTAAAATGGGCTTAAAATCATAAGATATAATAATAAACTGAATCTTCCTTGGGTGAATGTGTTAGTATAATAATAAAGTTCATAAAGCAAAAAAAAATTGTTGAAATTACTATTTTAGCATGAAGCCCAAAAATGCAGAATTACCTATTTTCAATAAAATTCTTGAATACCGGTGATCACACTAATAACCACATTTAGAGCATACCTAAATAAATTTCAATTTACAAAATTGCAAGACTTATGCCATTGGTTTTTGAAAGCATCGAAACATGTTTTTTAACATTTTACTTATAAAACTAAATAGGCCTACTTTCAGTTCAAATATAGGCCTATTATCCCATGCTGTGTGATAAATAGGTGAACCTAGCTCATGTCTTAAAAATTTTAATATAAAACTTGTATATGCTTACCTATTTTGTTGATTTTGTGCATTATGAATCGATAGATCAGTTTTTTTGTGATTTATTCCAATGCAGTTAAGAGAAAAGACTTAATTGAACACTTTATTGAAAGAAATTTTATTTTTTTAAACTATTTTATAGTAAATTAACATTTACCTTAAATAAAATTTTGATAAATAGGCTAGGACTTTTATTTTAGGCCTGAGAACAGCACACCTTCACAAAGTTGTTTAGGCTAACTTAAGCCTTATCATAGGGTCTATACAAATTGAAATATATGAAGTAGTTTATAATTTTTTTATCATTTTGGTTAATATAATCACTTCAATATAAAAATATAAACAAAGTTTATAATTTGCAGGCATTAAGTTAACCTTATTCAATCAATGATCATATGACTCATTACATGCAAACGTAAGCTAGGCTGCCCAGGCCTGATGAGAGTCTCACTTACACTTACATTGGCTTAGAACTACATATATAAATAATTACTTACCGAGTCTTAATTCCCCAAAATTTCCACATCCTATCTTCTTTCCCACTCGGAAATTTGGTCCAACCATTAAAATTCCTGCACTGCTGGATACACTATGCCGACTGGAATGCATGGTGCTTCTAGTGGTTGCACTTGATCTTGACACTCTTTTCGAGGCGTCTTCTCGAACTTCTTTTTCTCTATTATTTTCTCTACCGTCGCGTTTCTGCATACTGTGTAAAACTACTTAAGAAAACAAAATAGATCAGCACAGCAAATGGCTGCTCCACACACAGGTAGGCCCGGGGCCTAGGCTACAAAAGATTTTACTTTGCATGTTTACACCAAATTATATTAAATTTATTTTTCACTAAATAACACACACCGAACTCTGCTTTTTCTTTTACACCATACACATCACATTTCAACACACGCACCAATAACACATTTTTAATAATTTTGATAAAGTACTATCCGTACACTAAACAATGAACCAACACCATCAGCTCCATAGCCCATAGCCCCATAATTTTCTTCATCCTCTTGTTGGTGAATTCATCCACCCCTCTCATATGTTTGCGTAAGAATACCAAAAGAGAAATATATTTTTAGGATTTATATTTTACTTCTATGTAATGCTTAATTATTAAATCAAATAAAATAGATACTCTGTAATTGTAAAGTTATTAAAGTTGTATGTCTAAATTAAATGAATTATTAAAATTAGTAAGGATCTATTTTCTTTAACAGATACTGTCAAAGCAGCTGTTTACGCGCATGCGTATTTGAAACCAATGTGAGGTACGTTCCAAAATTATGAAAAATCTCATTGATTGTAAATTACAATTTTTTCTATACAGGATCATTCTTAAACATTGAAGGTCCTAACATTTTTTACCACCTTAATTTTATAATAAAATACTAATTGATATTTTATGCAATTTCCTATTATTACGGCTACAATGATATATAACTAAAATTTGTATAATTATTGTTTACTAAGATTAACAAATAAAACATATTTTTATAATTTATCTAAATTTAAAATAGTATTGCACATATTTTTGTATTTAACTATATGAAATGTCAAAAATATTAACATTACGGTAAATAACAGTTTGAATGTTCACGAACAAATAATTTAGTAGTCAAACAGCAACATAGATAGTTCCTGCAAAATTTTAATGAATTAGTTTTATACAGTAAAAGTTTTGTATAATAAAAATTACATCTATTATATTTTGAATTTGTGAACGTAGCCAGAATGGTTGGTTTGGTTGTCATGGTGACAGGAAAAGGTAAACACCACAACACAATAACAGATTAATGAAATTGAACTAGAACTGCATATTACTGCAGTACTGCAGGAATGCAACAGAAGGAGAAACGTAATGAACTTTAGTTTTTGGCATCATTATGTTTGAGTTTTTATTTGGATTTTTATAATTAGTTATTTAAAATGTCATTTGATAAACTTGTAGGTCCAACTGTTCATTTGGTAGTATACATAAAAGAAGGTAAACTAGTATTTCATTTTATTACAATCTGTAGAGGTTTTTTGTTTTAGGGCATCATTGTAAAATATTATAGGCTACTTAGATGATCGTAATTTATTTACATTTAATAAATTATAATTTATGCATAAAAAGTAGTTAATTACTTTCAATATTTGAATGAATTTTTCATTTGTAATCAGTGCACAATGAATGCTTTTTAGAAATATTTTAACATATAGGTTATGATACTTTGGTTTTATGAGTAACAATGCTTAGGCCCTTGTCAAAGTAAATGTTTAATTGTTGTGACAACCAACAAGGAACAAAATTGATTGAAAATATATGTTTTCCTTAATATAATAGTGATAACTTGGATCTCTCAAAATTTGATGCTAATGTGATTTTTGTAAAATAGAATTTTCGTCTTATGCTGTCAGTATTATGAGAAAATGATTGTGTACCATTACATATCAAATACGCAAATACTTTTAAATACACTTCACTTTTTTTAAATAATTATGCATATTTTTAAAAAAATGAATTTTATATGGTATTTATGCAATAGCAAAACACTAAAATTATGATTATTATATATAATTTTTTTTAACTTACAGAGTTTGTTATTTAAAATAAGAGATATTCACTGACAGAAAGTTAAATTTCTTATGATAAGTTATGATGTTTGTGTAATTTCTATCAGAACTATTTGGTGGTGTCACTGCAATCAACATTTGCATTGCATGGATCATGCATGATTTCATATGCCAACAGCGGCTGCTTTATATCTGCCATAAGAATAATTGCAAAGTTAGTAACTTTCATGTACTAGTATTGGTTAGGTAATAAATTGTTTAATTAATTATTGTTACTGTTTAAATTACTTATACTCTTTAAATAAAGCATTTTCATGAGAAAAAACATATTAGTAACATGTGTCATAGTAATAGTTAGGTTAGGTTATGGACATCATTAAAAAAAAATTTTTGTTGGTATTTTGCTCACTTTAATTCAAACTTCTAGTATTTTCCTCACTATTATATTTTTTATTATTACAAACGGGTAAGTAATAAAGGATTTTGGTAGATGAAAATATTTTAATATTCATATTTCTGGTTAATGTATATTTACTCTTTTTTATTAACCTCCTTATAGCTGAAGTGAATAGTTTTGTTTTTTTCAGTTCTTTACTTTGTTGCTGCACATTGATCAGTAGCTTGAATATCAAAATTCAAACAATAAACAATAAAAAAATCAAAAAGTAAACAAATAAAACACTGTTTTATTTTAAAAAGAAACTTTGGCAAACCAAACCTGTCTGGAATACAGATTTGAAATTAAAAATAGTTAACATAATAGTTTTTAGGCTACTGGACGAAAGTAAAAAATGTGTTTTCATTATAAAAACGATCAATTAAGTGTGTATAGATAATAAAAACAATAGAATCTTTTTAAAATAATAATAATTTAAGAACTAAACACAGTTATGCGTGAAAAACTAGAATGCTTGAAACTTTGTTAATGGTTGTAATGTCACAATATAATTTTGATAATATGATAATGATTCAGATAATATTATAATCACAGTATGATTCAGCATAAAATCATAAGTTTTCATAATCTTAAGACATAAGAATTTTTATCTTCCGCAGGTTCAGAATTATAATCTTTCTCTTAATTTAATAATAAAGTATGTAATAAAAAATATATATTTAAAAATCATTACTTTAACTTGATTAGCTTAATGTTGTAAATACATATGTAACAGATATATATTTGGATATTAATGCCACATTAATCTTGACAAGTAGCCTACCATTAGTATCATAATATTACAGATATTGGTAACAGTCTAAACCTAAACTATTTTTTAGATACATGTTAATGACAGTGTACATACTGAAATACTTCCTGGATTTTACCGTGGACTAAAATATTTCACAAAGTAAAAACATTATTGAAATTTTTTACAGTGATGTAACCTTGATGAGTGATTTTTTTTTTAATTTGAAAAGAATTGTCAATGTACATGTCAATTAAGCTTGTAATGTGTAGGGATAATTGTTTACTATTCACTTCTCACCAGCAATTTTTCTTTATTAAGATCTGATATATACACTATGGTAAATGTTCAACTGATGAGTACCACTGTTTTTTAAAAATTTTTCCTGCAAAAACGCTTTATTTAATACTTACAAGTAATAATCCAAATTTAAAAAATGAGGAAATTAATGGTAGTCCAAAAATAAGAAAAAAAATAGATTAAACAATTGTTTAGTCTAACCAATTGTCTACTAACAATGTATGTACTAGCACTGTAATAATTTAATACAAATTTTTTTGATTTATAAATCATCCCATCGTCTGCATTAGCCCAAGTGTGCACAATAATCGGATGTTAAAAAAAAAAATTCCAATATGTTTTTGTATTATGAAAACGAGATATTTAATGTGTATAAGTAATAATAAAAATTATATAGAAACTTTTTAAAAAATATTTGTATAACCTAACAAAGTAGTTTCATTAAAAGCAGTATTATGTGAATGTTCCTTCCTAACCTTATAATCACTATTACGGTGCAGTGCTTCAATATGCAGATGAATACTACCTTGTCACCTTGGTGTAGTAAATCTAGCTTGCTTCATGCAATGTAGACAATAATGACATTACAATCTAGTTATGCATAAAATTGTAACTTATCATAAAAAAATTGATCTTCTGCTACTTAATGTGTTTTAATTAAATAATTAAGTATATAATAAAGAAAATATTTAAAAATCATAATTTTATAAAACCCTAACTTCAGCATAAAAACCAAAAAAATATTTTAATGTCATAACATTAAACAGTGTCCATTAATTAATTATATAAATACTTTATTTTTACTTGCAGACAATAGATTAATATGTTTAAAGAGTAGGGAAAACAAGATAAAGGAACAATAAGTAGGCATACTTTTGGAACACAAAATAATAATGTGCATGGCATTGAAGTGCATGATAAAGTGCCCTGATATGCCAACCAGAAACATCACCTTTCTGGTCCACCTTACTGAATTTATCTTCCAAAGGGTTTACCCTGATAGCACATTGTGTTCGTGCAATTGGTCACCTTTCAATGGGTATGACTTGCCTGTAGTAGTTCCTTTTAACCAGAAACAAACAGAAAATGACAATTATAAAACAACCTTTAAATTAAGTTTTTCAACTTTTCTTATTTTTTTAAATTCTTTATATATGTTAATTTATGGTTAATAAGCAAAAACAAATCAAACTACTAAGACAGGCTGGCCACCAAATGCGAGGCAGTGTAGTGCTGAGTGGAACAGACTACCTGAGTAGAGCAGACTACACATTCAAAACCTGTAGTTTTTAATGTAAGTGTTACCACTGAAAGTGTAACAGAGCTGTGTGGCATCAAGCATCGCTGCTTTGTTCCAATGCGCTTTCATTGGCTGCACTTACATTAAAAACAATAGGTTAGGTTTTGAATGTGAAATCCGCTCCTCTCTGTATTTCATGTACCCATGTATTTCAATACCCATGTATTGTTGAGGCTATGTTTATATTAGGAACCAAGGCTTCTTTACATAACTAATATGGTTGTGTTTAAATAAAGTTCTTCATCTTTTTTGTTTTTCTGACTTTTTAAACATGTTTCTCTATTGTTATGTTGCTGGTGAAAATTGATAGTAAACAATTATTCGTGTAGGCTATTGAACAATAGGTAATATTGCACTATATTAGTTTAAAGTTCTAATCCATAAGAAAAAAATCACCATTTTTTTAATGGCAGTAACTAATGTAATAGGCTATATGTATTTCTGTTAACAGATGGGTTGCCTAAACTAGTACCTATAAGGTCCTGCATCAGTTGTTTACTTTTTTTTATTTAAAAAATCCTGTAACAGATATTATTCTAGTCCAGTATTGCAAGTGCTAGCTTATACATTACATTTTTCTTCAGCTTGTTAATACTCAGAAAAGTATTTTGACAAATAGTTTTTGCTAGAGATTTAAAATATAGTCTGTAAGTACACAAAAAATAGTCTGTTGTTATTTACCTAAGAAATCCAAGTCAGAAGCTTTCAAAAAAACATGAAACTCAGTCAAATTTATTAAAATCTGTTAAAAGTTTTTTTTTCGAATTTTTATCATTTATAAAAATACATAACAAGTCAGTGTAGCAGATATAGTAACTACTGTCAAATTTTTTAAAATTCACTTTTAAACCTTAAGACCTACTAATTGATTATCTTTTCAAATTATAAATTAAGTCACTGAGCCAAATTTCAAATTTTAAAACAAGTTGATTTTCCATTTTAATTTTTGTTAGTAGCTTTTGAATTTCATTTGTTGGAGGAAAGATTTAAAAGTGGAAATGTTCGGGTAATGTGTTTATATAATTTACTTCTTAATTTTAATATTATCTGATAATCAGTGTATATTATGAAATTACTATGATATCAGAAATATTGATTTTCTCTCAATTACAATCTAAAATACAGTAAAATGTTTACCAATCATGTACAAAACATTAAAATACTTTAATTTTGAAACCAACAAAAAAACATGAAAATAATTTGCTTTTTATAAATTTTCTTATTAAAATATTTGTATTAGTATCAACCCATAAGGGATATGTTGAGGTTGTCAGTAAAATTTATTGCTGCAATTATTTCCTGAACAAGTAGCAACTTTCTAATTTTGCTAGTAATAAATTTAAGGGATAATTATCACCCTATTGGCAAAGGAATGTGTTGAAGGGTATGCAGTCCTTCTTAATTAATACACTAAAAATGACAAGTAGATATGTCATACATCTTATTACATTTAATAAATTATGATACTGAATAAATGTATTATGAGTAAATAAATTAAGTTAAAATAAACTAATGTGTCCTAGCAATGATTTGTTTACTTAATAAAACTTCTGTACTGCCAACTTTACTTAAGGAAACAGCTCTACCCTAAATTTTGGTAAGAGATTGAAATATTTTTATAAGTTAAGATTTCATTAAAAAAAAACACTTCAGATCAATAATTTATTGCATTCTAGGTCTTAAATTATGATTTAATTAAATAATTTGTATACTTATTACAAGAAAAAATATATATTTTTGTAAAACAGTTGTTTATATTATAGGTCAAGGATTTGGTTTCCTAACAACTCCTGTCATGATTACATCATCGTTGCTTAATCATGTTTTGGCTACTGATGTCGAACTGCCCTCCCCAGAACCACATTTTAATTATGAATTAACTTATGAGATAAACAAGAAGCTTGTGAAAAGGTAAACATTCTTTTATTCAAATGGTTTTTATTTTTTAATATAAAAATTTTTATCTATGTCTATGTGACCTAAAGCTTATGCCTGACCTGATTTTTTTTTTTTTTTAAATCATAACTTTTGATTTGTTTTTATTTGAAATTTTTAATAATTTTTATTGGAAAATGATCAATAAGAACAATCACCAAGAACTATAAAATGCATGCCAGTCTCAAAATCTAGAAATATTATATAAATATGAGGGCTATCTAGAAAGTACTGAAGTTTGGGGCGGGTGTGGCAAGGGGTTCGCACAGTGCGCATTCAGCTATTGTAGTGAGAAGCTTATATTAGCGTGCTTCTCGTTAGTGGACTATGTATTTCTAAAATATATGCTCTTAGAGAAAATTCTGCCAATTGCAAAGTATGATCAGTGTTTTTTGCAGAAAACAAAACTAACTGATATTTGTTGGAAATTTTGTAAACTGCATGGAATCAATGTAATGAGTGGAGGTAGAGTGAGACATTGGTGCTTTATGTTTAAAAATGGCAACACTAATCTTCACAATGAAGAGCGAAGCAACTGACCAAGCATTTTGACCAATGGTTTTTTTGTTATTTTAAGGCGAAAAGCTTATTGAGGCTATTATCGCCTCACGTAAATGCAAATGTGAGTGTAAAGTGTTAAAGTTGTAAGTGTATTGTGTATTAGACTCGGGTACCGTGAGGGATATCTAAATCCTCTCAATAGGTGCAACTAGTCTGCACCCCCTGTTGTCAAAAGCGAATAAGAAAATTCATGAAATCCGCAGCTTTATAGTTTTGGAAATTTCGTTTGAGTTTCCTCAAATCTCATGACATTTGTTACATGAAATTGTAAAGAACAAGTTAAGCTGTCATAAGTTTTGTGCCAGATATGTACCAAAATTGTTGTCAAGACCAGAAAAAACATCACCTGATGACCATATTTGGAATTTTTAGAAGAGTTCAACAAAGATTTTTACTAACTTCTGATTGTCTGGTTAACTGGTAATGAGATTTGAGTAAAACTGCCAATTGTGAGGGAAAGATATTCTGTAGAATAGTGACATACTAGTTCCCCCAAAGGAGAAAGGAAATGTTTGCAGACATTGTCAGCAAGAAAAATCATGGCAATCTTTTTTTGTTACAGGAAAGGTGTCTTTTTTGTTGATTTCCTTAAACATAGTTGAACCGTATGTTCAAAGGCATTGTAAAACATTAAAAAAAATTGAATAGAGTAATTCAAAACAATAGTTGAAGAATTCTTAGTCATAGGTCACAACGATGCAGACCCACACTTGGCCAGTCGACTTGGAAGATCTTGGATGGTTTGGATGGTGAAGTCTTTCACCATCCTCTAAATAAGATTTAACTGTTGTATTTTCATTTTTTTTTTAATGCTGGCAGCTTACAAACCAGAATTTTTGAGATATAAGGAACTTAATAAATTTCACATAGTTGAATGATTTGCACAGTTTTTTTAACATTTATTTTTAAATGTTTTCTTCTTGTATTTTATTAAAATATAAATTTTTGTTATAGGCTAAAACATTGTCACATAAAATTTAGTAGTACTGATAGAAAACTAATGCGTAAATCATCTTCTGCTCTGTTTCTAGCTTAATATAAACTGTTGGTTCTTTTATTTCTTTTTAAGGAGCTCTTAAATCAGTAACAAAAAGTTAAATTGCCAACAGTATTTCTGAAAACTATGGCGTGGCAATATTTTCGGAAAGTTATTATCACAAGTGCAGCTGAGTAAATACTACTTTCTGGGCAGTGTTATACAAATACCATTATCGGTTACAAATTGCCATGAAGAAGTTGTTTACTAGCTTCATTTACTATATAGATCATGTAGTTTAAATTTATTTTATTTAATGCAAAGATCCTGCTCTGGTAGGACTACAATGTTAGAAAGGGTTACATATTAATAAATTAGGTCCATTGACTAAATATTTATTTTCATTTGTTATTTTTTTGGATCTACTGAAGATTTATAATCAACCAGACTATCTTTAATAAACATATTTTTTATATCTAGTTATGTTACAATCAAAATCATATTAATAAGCAAACATACCTTTTCCTTAGTCCTGCGTTTTTGCAGGATCGTGTGGTAACAACTGGCTAAAGTTTACCACTTTAATTACACAAGAAGTATAGTTTTGTACTATAGTCTCGCTGTCAGAGAGGTAAAGAAGATGTGAAATCCTGGGTAAACAGACTTGAAGAGTATTCAGTTAGGACACCGAATACAACACTGTCCACTGGTGGTAATATGTATTTGACAACTGGGTAAAGTTTACCGCCTTAATTAGATATGAAGTATAGTTTGTACTATAGTCTCGCTGTCAAAGAGCTATAGAAGATTTGAAATCCTGAGGTTTTTCGTGTAGTCTAGACACAGCTTATTTTAGTGCACAGGATTGAATACTGTGGAGGCATGTTATCTTGGTTGTTAAGTGAATGAATTGGCATTCTTTCTTGGGTGTGCATGTTCCTAGTTAGGCTACCAGAAAATGGAAATTTAGTATAGCTCCAACGGAACTGTCTGCACATGTTGCTTTTACCCAGTTAATCTGATCCTGACGGAGATATTTTGATTGGTTGGGCAGTACAAACCCTTAAAATCTAAAACAGTTTAAGCAGAGGGTGAAGTACTTTTACTGAACAAGCTCCTTTATTGAACATTCTTTAAACAATTTTTGTAAATATTTTAAAAGTATCAAAAATGTGTTAGATATAACCTGAATGTAAATAAGTAGGAAAAAGAAGAGGCGATAAATCACATCCTCTTGGAGGCTCACTACAGGAAATAAATCATTTCAAACACACTTTGCACACCTTCGCTGTCTGCTCTAAAAAGGTACTTAACTAAAAACTTAACTTAAAAAAAAGACAGTGCAGCTAGGATATTTATAGGTTTGATAGAGGAACTTATTGGTTTGATAGGTTATAATATCAAATATATGAAATTGAGAGGATCAACTGAACAGGCATTTAAGACCAACTTATTTTGTTGATTTTTTTGTAATTGTAACTAGTAAAAATTTTTAAATTTCTTCATATTATATTTATTAATATTGTGTAATTTATCTAACATAGACTCAGAGTGGACAACACTTCGATGAAAATAGATTGCTACTCCATGACCAGTGGTAGGAAGGATCGTATTGGTTATATTCTCCTTAATCTTAAAGAGTTGCAAATTGTACTTCAAGAAGGTAAGGTAAGAATAAGAAATTCTTTTTATTTATTCTTTTTCAACAAGTTTAAATGAAATAACATTATTTAAAAAAAATCATTGCACGAAATTTCAATTAAATTATTTAAAAGTGGGCTTACGAGAATTGCATAAGGCACTGGCATATATACATAATTATTTCTGCAATAAAATTAACTCAAATACATTAGCTTGTGAACCTCTGAATATCTGTCACTTCGGCGTAACCAACCATCTGCCAGGTGAGCTCTCTAGTTTTCTGATAACATTTGTGTAATATGTTGAAATCAGTGTTTTACAACTGATGCTGGTAAAAGTACACACATCAGACAATTCTGTTTTGGTATTGTTTCTCTACTTGATAAACAGGTGTATTGTAATCATTGATTTATGCTACTATTACAAAGCAGTGATTGAAATATGAAAATTTCAACACACAAAACAAATAAATAAATAATTATCACAAAGTCACTAACTTCCTTTAAGTGTGTGTCTGTGTGAACAGCTTGCATATACAATACATATATATAAGCAGGTTCATTGTGTTTTCACACAATATTTTTGTTTCTTAGGGATAGAATCAGCTGTTAGCAATTCACTGTACTGTATTAAAAAAAAAATTTTCATCCACTTCATGACGTATATGTTTTATAAAATGATTATGATATATTTAAATATGGCAAGGCACTGGATTTCTGTTTGTTTTAATAAAGTATTTTGGTTTCTCTTATTGTCTGACCTTTTGTGATCTTTGTCCAATGTCAAGGTTAGCAGTTAAACAGGGATCTACTGTATTGATTAATTTGATACTCTCTGGTTGGTTTTCTATACTATCAAACTAATGATGAACTGAACCTTTAAGGCTTAATCCGTGTTATTACTGGAAACTCAGTTCATAAAATATCATTTATTTCAACTTAACTGTAATAAATTATTAATGATTATGTCGTAAGTAATTGCTTTACCAAAGAAAATTGCAAATTCATTGTAACAAAATTTAATCTTATTTTTATGGATGCAAAATAATCAATATATAAAAAAAATCTAGTGATGATAATCAAATCATAACATACTGAAAATAATTGCTGTTATTGAACTAAAAATAAAAATCATTTGTCATGTTTTTTCTTCCTTTTTTTATTTTAATTAAGATAATTTGTTTGAAAACATGACAAATTCACATAGCTAGTTTTTAACAACATAACCTGAAATATCTTATAGCTTATCAGCTGTTCAATGAAATCAGCTGATCTTTACAAACTAATATAAAACAGCTGATATTTTAATATAACTACCAAAATTAAATTAGCGATTCATTCAAATGCTTAAATTGGTCAAATGTTTTTGTAGTTTCTGTAGTGTAATGGTTATCACACACGTCTCACATGCACAAGAGTTCGATGCTAGGTCTAAACTTAGTAATTTTTAATTATAATCACGGTATATAGATACACGGTAGGGGCCACGGTGGGTGTGCGCAATAGACTACCGCGTGCGTGACGTCACTGAATCCTCACTGCTACATTCTGTAATTTCCCGTTTAACAATGCGATATTCTGTAAATGTAGTTGGAGATTCGGTGTGTTTATGTGAGTGTTTGTTTTAAGTAAAAGGTCTTTTTTGTGTAAATAAAAGGTATTAATTGTGTTTTGTGGTCGAGGTTTAATAAGTGTAAGAAAAGATTTAATTAGCTTATGTTTTGAATCCTAAAAAATACATTTGTTTTGTTTGCTGTTGTATAATTGTGTATGCATTAACAATGCCTAATTGCGTTATAGCCAGTTGCTATAATAGTGATAAGAATTATAAAGGGAAAGGAATTACATTTCACAGAATTCCAAAAGACAAAGGCCTGAGAAAAGCGTGGGTTCATGCGTGTAAACGAGCAGATCATTTTAATTTTGATAATGTTAAAGTCTGTTCACTTCATTTTAATGACGATGATTTCGAAAGGGATTTTAAATCCAAATTATTAAAAAACAGCTGAAATCCGGTGTCATTCCACGTTTTAACATTCCCACCGTTAAAAATAAATGTATCAATTCTGACGAGCTGCAAGGGTTAAAAAAACGTGAAAACCAAGAAACATTAAAAAAACTTATTGACGAGTCCGATGGAAATCTACCAGGTAAATCACCTGTAAATGGAAATGACGTTGGTGCAATTGTAACATGTAATTCTGTAAATGAAACCCACCCTTCCGTAGTCAGTAATTTTAATACAAATATCGTTGTAAATAATGCCTCTGTAGAGGAAATGAAATGTTTAAGAAATGAAAATTTACTTTTGAAGGAACAAATTCAACTTGCATTACAAGAACTGACCTCGGTTAAAAATAAAAATGTGGCTTTACAAAGCAATGTTACTAATTTTAAGAATATTTTTTCTGATAATATGCGTTGAAACTTAAGTTCTAAGAAATACGTATGTTTTATTTTACTGTTTGCATAATAGGCATACGAATATTTGCTATTTAATTTGTTGTTAATTTTTTATTTGAGATGTGCGTTTTCACAGTCAACCACATAATTATCATGGAAAATCCGCAGATACGTAATTCATAGTGTGATGTGCTTTTAACTTTCAAACAAAAAATAACCTGGAATTTTTCAAGCTATGGACCTATAATTTACTTTACTTTAATATTATGTAATATTGTATAAAATAAAAAGTTTCCGTTTTGACAATGAGCGAATTCACTAAGTAAAGTAATTAACAGCGTTATTAATGTTAGATATAAGGAATTATTATTGTAATTACTATAATACAGTTACTAACACTAACATTACAAACTGTTTTCTACAGAACACTACGTCTGAGCTAGATTCGATCAGGGATTCGATGACGTACTTCAGCCGGCAAGTGGTGGGGGAGACATGCGCTTGGCCCCTACTGTGTATCTATATACCGTGATTATAATTAATTTAATATGAGATATGTGACGTGTAAAATATATGTTATATTTCAATATAAACATGTTTCTTGCACCACATTCCACAAAATGCAACTTCAAATCTTCCCTAAAACATAGTAAATGTTAAAAATTATAAAACTTTTTTACTAAGCAATATTGTTCACGTGCACTGTTCACTTTTGCAACAGTAATGAGTGATGATAGCTCTCATTTAGAATTAAAGTCCGCTGCTCTGCTCTATACTAGGATGTTAACTGGATTTGTTTTTTTCTATGATTGTTCTTTTTATGGCTGATGCACAAGCACAACAGTTAATGTTTAAAAATTTAATCCTGATAAAATTCATTCAAGGTGGCTTTGTTCTAAACATGTGTTTCTCTTACCATTAATTCATACCTGTTAGTAAAAGGATTTTATGATGTAATGTACACTATGTAATACAATACAGTGATTATAGGATATTAATCTCAGAAACAGTCTTGTTTCTACTGAAATAGACTACACAATAAGCAGCTTAAAAGAAATATTGATATATTTTTGACTCAGTCTAAATAACTCATCCAGTGAAGGTGTTATAGTCGTCTAACAGTATTTGCAACAGAAGAAGGCAGTATTGGATCAGTAGAAGACATACTGAGTGCACACGTATAAAATAAAGAATATGGTTTGGCAGAGGTCTCCCACAAAATGTCATAGCACAAAAAGATATTTCATTAGTTAATTTTGTAGGAGGAGCACTAACAGTTTTTAGTTTTTGGAGAGAATAATTTTTGAAAATTTGTTGAATCAAGATACAAAATCCGGCTCTTTATTTCACCAACTGAGCAATTTACTACCCTAGACAAAATTAATGCTTTGGTGAAATTACTGCTTTGAGAATAATAACTGTGCTTGATAATAATAATACTTTAAGAAATAATTGTCCTGGAGAAATTTCTTTTCTAGAAAAATTACTATTCGTGTGGTGATATAAATTTTGTAAGTTTCATTTTAAAAAACAGGCCTCTCAGACAACCATCAGTTCACAGGGTATTATGCATACATTTTTGTAAATATAGCTAAGAAGTAGTTTGTAGAAAATTACTTTTTGAAAAACTACTTTTCCTCAAGTTTTTTTTAATACCAATAACAATGAAAGAACATTATCACACTATAATTGGGTGTTAGATAGACCTTATAATATGCCTGGATACAATTATATTCTTATAATAAGCTATAATTATGGTATAATAGCCTTCCTAACGTGTGCAATAAAAATGATAGCTTTTTTTTTTTTAATGACTGTTTTCAGACAACAGAAGCTTGGCACCGATTATTGGGACTGAACAAGGAAGCACGAATGCTTGGGCCACAGTTGCTGCTGTCTTTTTATGTAACAGATATTCCGAAGGATGGCCCAGTTTACTGTGAGATTCAAGTAAGTGCTGTAATACTTTGTGAGTATATATCACAATGTTATTAATGTACACACTATGTTACATTTAGACACAATTTTAAAAAATAAATAACAATTTTAAAAAATTTAAAAAAATATTATGACCATCATGATACTATCAAAAAAAAAAAAAAAAAAAAAAAAAAATGGGATGTTAGAAAAGAGTAATTTCTTTTTTAACATAATTTTTCTATACTTTATGCCAGGTAGACTAATGAGGGATGAGGGTTCAGTATTAATGTTAAGGGTAAAGCAGTGGGAGTGATTGTGGCTTGAATTAAGACCTTAAGACACCCAGTTCAGAAATGCCACAGACTAACCAGCGCCTTATTCACATCGATCAACGAGCCCATTTAGATAAATAGATATAAGGAGGAATAGTATTACCAAGAGGTTTTATTTCATGTTGATTTGAAGCCACTTGGTATAGAAAACATAGAAATACGAGGTACGTCCAGAAAGTAAGTTCCGTTTCAATTTCTCTACGCTGAAGCGCTGCGATCATAGTTCCGCACATGCGCGGTAGATGCTCTTTATCAAGAAGAAGAAATGTGCGCCATTTTGAGATCGCTGTCAGCCATATATGCTTTGTTGTGCTTGTTTACAATGTCGGTGTAGATTGAAAATCCCGCCGCTTGTGAAATCAGATCTGTGATTCGTTTTCTGAATGTTAGGAAAGTGAAACCAATTGAAATTTATCGGCAAATTTGCGAAATTTTCGGACATGCGATGAGTGATTCAATGGTGAGAAGATGGGTCCGACAGTTCAATGAAGGACTTAGTGAAGTGCATGATAAAGAACGAAGTGGGCGTCCATTTTTGGTTACAGAAGAACTGGTTCACGCGATTGATGACAAGATCCAGGAAAACCGCAAGTTTACAATTAGTGCTCTAGCTATGGAATTTCCCCAAATCTCACGATCACTAATTCATGAAATTGTTACCGAAAAACTGAAATTTCGTAAACTTTGCTCACGTTGGGTACCAAAGATTCTTACTGAGCAACACAAAACAAACTGGATGGGTAGTGCACTTCAGTTTTTGACCCATTATGATGAAAGCGGCGAAACATTTCTGACACAGATAGTCACAGGAGATGAAACTTGGGTTTTTTAAGACACCCCTGAAAGTAAGCGGCAATCAATGGAATGGAGGCACACTTCATCCCTAGCAAAGGTTAAGCCGAAACAAATCTTGACACCTCAAAAAATGATGTGCACAGTGTTCTGGGACTGGAAAGGCATCTTACTCATTGATTTCTTACCGCGTGGTCAAACAATCAAAGCAGATGTTTATTGCGAGACACTTAGGAAATTGTGCCGCATAATACAGAATAAGCGCCGAGGATTGCTGTCAAAAGGTGTTATTTTTCTTCACGACAACGCATGACCACACACTGCAAATGTGACGAAAAACCTATAGGGATTTGGCTGGGACGTGTTTGACCATCGTCCGTACAGCCCTGACCTCACTCCTAGCGACTTTCATCTGTTCTTACATCTCAAGTCTTTCCTTTGCGGTCAACACTTCAACAATGACGAAGAGCTGAAAGAAAATGTTTCCAATTGGTTGAAGACACAGGCGACAAACTTCTTTGAAGAAGGTATACAAAAACTTGTGCCATGCTATGACAAATGCCTGCAAAATTTCGGCAGTTATGTGGAAAAGTAGTTTAAGAGTTGTAGAATTTTGTGCAATAAATAATTTTTCTGTATCTGTACACAATTTAATTTTATTACCAAACGGAACTTACTTTCTGGACGTACCTCGTAATATATTTTGTAGTACAAGTCAGGCTGGATAGTTGGTAAAATACCTGTATTTTTTGACACAGAGATTTCATTGATTTGCAGTCATGTTTGTTTGAAATCTGAAAGTAAAGAGTTCTGGATCCTGAGTAGTGTTTAAAACAGGAGAAACTAGATCTCTTCAGTTCATATAATACTGACTAGCATTGCTTCTGTAATTACAGAAATCGTACCCGTGTCTAACACACACTTACGACTTTAACACTTTACACTCACACTTACATTTAGGGAGACAATGGTAGCCTCAATGTGCTTTTCACCTTAAAATAACAACAACAAAAAAAACACACACACACTATATGTATTGTGATGATTTATATTCTAAAAAGTAAGTAAAATGTGTTCTATTAAATATGTGTTGTAAAAATGTGTTGTACTTATTACAAGAAATAGGAAGTATAATGTAGAAATTGTTGATATTGGATTCAGTACAATATATTAAGATCCTAATATTAAATGATGATGAGATTAAATGATAGACTTTATAATTTATAATAATTATTACTGTTATAAGGTTAGGTAAAATTTTATTTTTGTGTTGTAAAATAACAAATTTTAATATTTTCTTTACTATTATTATAATTACAAACAATAATTTAAAAAAATAACAACAAATGATAAACACTAAACAAAGATTAAAATTTAATTAATTAATTCAAGTTGACAAAATTTATTATTATTATTTCCAGTAGCTGAAATAGCAACACACTTCAATATTGTTATTCCTTTCGATTCAAGAATTATGTGAGATTATGATTTATATATCAAAACAATAACATAATATATTATGAAATCAATTGACTATTTCTATAAACAATAACATTTAATTAATTAATTATATTTACTTATAGGACATTTAATATCGCAAAGATAATATTTAATTTTCCACTCTACTATTTAATTTGAGGTCTAATTTAAATTAAAATATTTGATCGATTAATGTTCATTGTATTTAATTCGAATGAAATTGCAATTATGATTTGAATTAATGGAAAGGAAATTCATAGTCCCTCCTATGCTACTAAGATAAAATTTAAAAGAAAATAAATATATTAACCACTAATCTTAAACTATCCTTAAATATAATATTATAATCCTTCTTATAACTAAATAGTGTTCATATTTTCACAGGTCATTAAAGTCTATCACTCAGTTATTTCTGAATATTTTGAGTCTTTATAGTATCTCTTAATACATTTATAATCTCGGGGAAAATTATTATTTGAATCTATTACGCCTATCACAATATTTAATCAGTTCTTAAAATTGTCTATTTAGTTATTTTAAAAGAAAATTCTCAGGGGGGATTAACGAGCTGGCCTCCTTCTAGTTTATTCCAAAATGGAAATGGACTATTTAATTTGAGGTCTAATTTAAATTAAAATATTTGATCGATTAATGTTCATTGTATTTAATTCGAATGAAATTGCAATTATGATTTGAATTAATGGAAAGGAAATTCATAGTCCCTCCTATGCTACTAAGATAAAATTTAAAAGAAAATAAATATATTAACCACTAATCTTAAACTATCCTTAAATATAATATTATAATCCTTCTTATAACTAAATAGTGTTCATATTTTCACAGGTCATTAAAGTCTATCACTCAGTTATTTCTGAATATTTTGAGTCTTTATAGTATCTCTTAATACATTTATAATCTCGGGGAAAATTATTATTTGAATCTATTACGCCTATCACAATATTTAATCAGTTCTTAAAATTGTCTATTTAGTTATTTTAAAAGAAAATTCTCAGGGGGGATTAACGAGCTGGCCTCCTTCTAGTTTATTCCAAAATGGAAATGGTTTACAATGTAAATTAAATTGTTTATTTCAAATGTTTGTATGTAATTATTTTCATATGATTGTATTAATATTTTTTTTTTTTTTTTTTGGTGTTTAACGTCCAACTATTGTGCACACTTGGGCTAATGCAGACGATGGGATGATTTAGCGTATGAAAATGCCAAGCCCTCGCCGGGAATCGAACCCGGGTCCTCGGGGCGAAAGCCTAGTACGCTATCCACTAGACCACCGAGGCGGCTGATTGTATTAATATTCCTTCAACGTTATTTAAATAGCAAACAAATTATCATTAGAAACCGATACAAATAATGGTTAGAACTCACCCACATTTCCACAAAAAAATAAATTATATTTCTCTTGACTCATTCACTGTATTAATTTATGTATATATATATATATATATATATATATATATATATATATATATATTTCATTGCTAGTATTTATTTCTACTAATCACTAACTTCACTATTTATCACTATTGCACTGTTATCTTGACAAACCGCTGTGGTTGTCAGATCCGTCTCTCTCCAACCCATGCCGAACACTGTCTATTTATACTCCTGTAACTATGTGTATACTCATCTTGGGATTTTGACTCATTTTTCGTCGAACTTAAGTTTGAAAAACTGGAGTTACTATGATGTTCAAGTTCGTAAATTTTAGCGAAATATCATTGTTACCGTAAAGTTTGCACATAAATTCATTGAGACTAGTATCTTTAACAGCATGATTGTATTAACTAATTTATTTCATATTTATTTATTTAATTTGAAATTTGTTGAGTTTGTTCCATAACCTCACTTTTTCACATAGCACTAAATTGATTCGCGCTGTTTGAGTGTGACACATGGACTGCTCTTTTCTAGCTACAGTTACAGCGTCTCAATATGTCTGCCTTGTCGATTGAATTGTAGGCGGTGTGTTTAATGTTTTTGACTTGAACATTTTCTGCCGTTGCAAACATGGTTTTAATTCCTAGAATGCTGGTTTAGTGACATAATTTAGTGTTCCTCATCGAATAAGTGATGATTTGATAAAATGAAATATGTTTGAACTAGGTTTGACGCTATGACGTCACCGCGACTGTTTGTTTTCGTTTCTTAGCTTGGCTTGGGTTTGTTCAGTGTTTACATGTGAGTGTTTATAATCTATTTTGTGGTTTGAATTATGAATTGTTACAGTGTATATATCAAAATGTTTTTTTTTAAAGAAGGAACAGTAAAAAATAATGCACATTGAAATACTAAAATGACATTAAATTCATAAATTCATAACCCACTTCTTATATAGGGTTAAAAAATTTGGTACTTTCACTAGCGTAAACTAGTACCTTGCAATTTGTAGAAATGTTAGAAATTATAAATGTGAATCTGTATAATGTTGGTAGTGCATTAGGTAACATTTACTGGTTATACAGGATGAGGCAGAAAGGATGGATGTTTTTTTAAAAAAACTATATTATCATTACTTGTGCTTCAAAAAAATTGTTATTTATAGAATAATAAATGTGATAATAATAAACATAATAATAAATGTGATGACGCCATTTTATAAAATTAATATTTGAAAACAATATCTCCCAGGTGACGGCCGTTTTCAGCAATGCATCTCTCAAGCCGCTCTCGAAAGTTGGCTTCCACTCTCTCCAGCATTGCTCTGTCAATTTGAACAACTTCCACACGATTTGCTTCCTTTAGTTCTTCAAGTTTATCTGGTTTAGGCTCGTATAAACATGACTTGAGATAATCCTACAAAAAATAGCATCACATAAACAGGTCTGGGGAACAAGGAGGCCAATTAATATCACCAAACTGGGAAATGATGCGACCACAAAAAATAGTCTGAATAGCTTCCATTGACTAAACAGCTATAGCTTGCTGACTATAGCTTCCATAGCTTGCTGTGTGAGCTGTTGCCCTATCCTGCTGAAACCACACTCGCTGGATAGTAATAAGTTTTCTTTTTTATTTAGGTGAATTCAGTGATCATCTGTGTACAATGCTCCGAGGTTACAGTTACAGTGTTCTCGTTATCGTCTAGGAAAAAGTAGGAACCAATAACATCTGTACAGGTCGCAGCACACCAAACAGTCACCATAGGACTATGCAATGGTCTCTTTTGGATTTTCACTGACCTAGTAACAACAGTTCTGCTGATTTATCATGTAATTTAAGTGAAAATGAGCTTCATCATCATAAACAAAATAATGTTGTCATATTGCTCAATTGTGGCCTCCATTTCTCAAAAAAATTATAGCTGTTTTACGTAATCTCCTGGGTTCAATTGTTGCACAATGCTCATTTTGTAGGAATGAAGTCTTAGATATGTATACGAAATACGCCTTATCGAACAATTACTGTGCACAGTTCAGCAAAATGTCTCCTAGCAGATCAACCAGGACTGTAGAGGATGGCTGCCTAACTCTTTCCACATTTTCTGGAGTGTGTATGTACTGAGCAAAGAGCCCCTGCTCTATTCATTTAAAAAAAACGAATTTCACTGTTCCACTGTAAATGTTTGTTTCACTGTTCCTCATAAATGAAATGATTTAACCTACATAAAATGGTGTTATAAGTGGGAACACTATCATGTCTCGCAAAGATAAATGGCAACAAAACTCACGCTGAACTGAAACAATAGACTCATTACTCCACACAGAATTATCTTAAGCGAACACATGATGTTGCAAAGTCCACAGCTCTATGACCTTGACTAAACAAAATGGCAAGAGCTACCGAACATGGGATCACATTATTCCTCCCACTCCCACTATCTGAACCTGAACACTAGCTGTTCGAAAAATGTCCGTACTTTCTGCCTCACCCTGTATAAAAAGTATTGTAACTATATGTTTGTGAAATACTTGTATCGACCATTTTAACAAGCTGTTAAATTCCTATGGTGAATTCAAATGGAAATAACTTGTAACTTTTGTTGATCTGGCCCTCAAATATGTGCACAAACACACAAATGAATGAATATATTTAAAAAACAAACATATATCAAAATTTCAAAAGATTTTATGTCACAGTACTGAAGTAAAAAAGTAAGATTTATAATTTTTTAACTGTTTAAAAAAAATTTCTATTAGGAAAAGTGTGAGACATTTTAAGTGTATGTTTTCCAGCAAAACCCTCCGATGTGGAAAAAGTCTTTACATGGTGTTTCTCTACCTATATACGTCAAGGAAGATGAAAGTCTCATTCAGATTGGGCCAGACAAGATCTGTACAAATCGCTTTATTTTGACATTGAGTGTTGCAGCTGCTTACAATATCATACAGCTAATTGATGATAATGTAGATGCAGACCTGTGCGTTGTCTACACATTATTAGGCTTCACAGTGCGGACAAAACCTGTACAACGAGTTAACAACACATACCAGCTGGACGAAAAGATTGTGATCCATTTAAGGTCATCGCTGAAGTATCTGAGTGAGCTGACAGAGCTGTTGAAAGTGGACTTAAAATTAATGTGTGGTAACAATGAAATTGGAACAACTTCATTTTTACTTGAGGTATGTTAAACAGTAACTAAATAGCACACACTCTATATAATATAGAGTTGATCTTTATTAATATAAAGTTAATATAATACAAAGTACTGGTTGTTTATAATTGAATGTCCTGTTTAGCCTGCTGTTCAGTGATATAATATTATTACTTGCCTTTAAGTCATTAGAGAACTTCATAAATCTAGTGCTAAAATAATCAAAGCTTTATTTTGAGTTTAAAAATTAAGGCCAGGCGACCACCAAATGCTGAGCGGAGTAAAACAGAATGAAGATGAATGGTAACCAGAAGTAGAGTTCAGTCAGTTCAAAGAATGCATTTGTATCTAAATATTTAGGCCTACTGTAACGGGTTCTAGGAACTACTGTTTAAAAATTGGCAGTGGTAACCAAGGTAATGAGAAATAGTAAGTTTGAAGGCATGGTCATTATGGTGGGGGAAGTGGAGTCAGTTTCAAAACTGAACCTAGACAGATTCAAAACTAAGCCGAGTGAAGAATAGAGTATCGTTTGACTCTGCTCAGCACCGTTACACTTTCAGTGGCCGCACTTACATGAAAAAGAATATGTGTTTTGAATGCTTAGTCTGCTATTCTCAGCACAACTCCGCTTGGTGGCCACCTGACCTAAGATTTGAAAAATAATTTTCCTAAATTTAAAAGAGTTAAAGCTGTTTTTAAATTAATATTTCTGCATGGAAATTAAGTGATGGCCTGAATAAATGTATTGCTCGAAACCAATTACTTAGTTTTCTTTTCTGGAAGTCTACCTCTAGTTAGTTTTATCATGCTAACAAAGAATGGTTTGATACTTAGCAGGAAGTAATTTATGAGCAGAATACTTTGAAAAATAACTTTTATTTAATTATTCTTCTTTGATTTAATTGGTTTACAGGATTTAACAAAAAATTTGAAAAAAGTTGTAGAAAAGCAATGTGTGATGGTGTCACCAAAATTAGATGTGAATTCTATGACTGACCTGCAGCCGTTGCTGGAGGTAGCTGTATATTTTGCTAAAGAAAGTAGACCTGTCAAGAAGACTATGGACTTACGCACAATAGAATCACATAGACCCAGAGGTATGGTAGAACTGCAACACTTCTTTTTTAGTAATTTATTGGTCAGGATAATATAGATACTCTATTCATATAACAGCATTAAATAATGAGAGTGAAAATCAATAGTAATTTACCTCTTGTGGATTAAATGTTTCGAGTAAATGAAAATTTTTAATCCAGCCCGCAAGACCAGATGTTAATGTGAGTAATGTCAATCCGGCCTTGTATGACCAAGTGTTACTTTATGAATAAGAGCTTGTAATGGGTTAAATAATTAAAGCTCTTTATAATAAATTGGGGGACAATAAGTAAGAGTTTATAACAGAAGTTAAGTTTACAATTAAAATCTTAGATATTGGTGAATATACCTTTGAGATGTAATTCTTTAGACTAGGAGGGTTAGATCCCGGCTAGTCAGTGTATCTTTGGTGTTGAGAAACTGAAGTACACAAAGTTATTAGCATACAATGTTTATAGTTACTTGTGTTCATTTCACTAGACTTTATTTCACTTTATGTTTACGCAGAATATTCTGAAGAAATCAATAAATTTTTAGTATTTGGAAATGAAGTTAAAGCCTAAAATTATTAATAATAAATTGTTATTTCATTTTTCATTTCAAATTTTAATACAAAAATTTTTTCTGCTTAAACCAGATGAAGATGGTAAGAAATGGAACCGACCCGAAACTTTGCTAGACCAGAAACGGCAGACAACATCGCTGCCTTCAATTAAGTTAAACTTAGCCTCTCTGGACAATCCTTGCCCTGAAACAGTTCCTGCTGGATCTACCTATAGGGCACAAAAAGACGAAGGATCTTTACAGAATTATGTGTTAACAGTTGTATTGGACAGTGTCCAGCTGTCTCAGAAACCTAATAGTGGGAATATATTCTTTAGGTGAGTATTCTTTAGCTGTACTTTGCTGCCTAGATTACTAGAAATTTCCATTAGAAAAATAGCTATTTGAGCTGCCACCATGGAGATATGATGCTAACTTGGCACGAAAATCTGACTTTTATCATTGTAACCAGAATTAAAATCTGCGTATATTAGTATTTTAATTTTCAGTGGTTTAAAATTAACTTTTTTCATAAATTAACAAAAACTTAAAATTGTTTCTGAAAATAATTGGCAAACAAAAAAATTAATGAAAAAATTAATTTTAAACTACTTTTGTTAAAGAATCATCAGACCTTAAAAAAAGAATTCATTATTGTTAGATTTAAGATTACACTCATATTTATCTAGAAACTTAATAGGTATATCATTTATTCCTTTTACATGAATTAAACTAAATACTTCTCATGCTTTTACTCAGATTTCATCATCCAGAAGCAGTTATTAAAACATTATCTGACACTGAGGTGAATGTTGATGACTTCGTACCTGTAAAAGCCAGGTTCCACTTCAAGTTACCAGCAAGCATTCACCAAAATTATCTTACTTCAAGGCCACCTAAAATTACAGTCAGTAGTGAAGAAGAAGAAGAAATAGCGTCAGTTCTTTTACATTTTGGCATCTTGTTTTCCAGCAACCAGGTTAGTGTAATAATTTATACAGAATGAATCAAGTACTCTAGGGCTTGATTATCCAAATCTTGATGGCACATTAAAATGTTGTAATCTGCGGAAGAAAGTAGAAGTAGTCCGGGCGACCACCAGGTTGGCCGCAGGCTGGCAAGGACTGTGAAATAACCTAGTGTTGCCTGTTGGCCGGACACCCTCCCGAGCAAGTTGTGGTGTCTGTGCTGTTGGTCCCAGTGTTTGTAGGTTGCTGGGTTGTTTTAGTGTACTGGATGGTCTTCGTTGATGTTCTGTCAAGCAACTGTTTTCGGTCTATTTATACTTTTAGAATTGGAGAAAGGATGCACCAATCAGAATGCAGCTTTTGTGCATGGGAGACGCGATGTGATGTGCCGACAGTTGAGCCTGGGCAGAAGTGAATTAGGCTAGTGTAATAGAGACCCGAGATACACGGGCACTGTGAAATAGTTGGGAGTGAGTCTTGGCTGACGGGAGTGAATTAGGTTTTGCAGGCCATGGCACTTTTCAGGTCCGGGAGGGAAGTACAGGGATTTTTAGTGTGGTTGTTTAGGTGTTAGTAAGCGGAACTTGGTCGTGTAACTCAGTTCCTATGTTGTATAGACGATGAAAAAAAAAAAAAAATGTTTTTTGCATCTCATAAAAGTAGTATTAAATTACTATCAATGAATAAATTTATATTGTATTGTTCCTTTATGTTTATGGTGCAAAAATTATTTCGTATTTCATTATGATAATAAAATATTGCTCAATAAAATTAGTTTTAAAAAAATCAAATTTCATAATATACTAATGTTTAGCAAGCTGTACTACAGTCAGTTCTCGATTATCTGAGTAGCAGCTTATCCATGATGACAACAAAAATGTTTCTCAGTAAAAGAAACCGTACATATTGTCTTTAAATAAAAAATTACTTTTAATTATAGTACTATAGATGTTATTTTTTATGGACTATTAAACACAAGAAAAGTTGGAATCAATGAAGAAACCTATGTTTTATGTTTGAAAATAATCTAGGTTGTGAATATGATAATGTTAAACAATAACAAGCATGAATTGTTTTACAATACAGTACTATTCAACAAATAGAAGTGTTGACCTGGTCAGATAAGAAAATATATTTTGTGTTTATTTATGTTTGTTTTTTTTCCTTATACTTTTTTGTACTCTTTTTACTTTTCCTACAAAACTAATTCTTTGAATATTGGATACTCTTTTGTTGCCCTACATCTATTAATACGGAAATGTTATACAATTATAATTACATTATATGTACATAATTTAACAATATATTCTTGTTTTACAGAAAACATGTTCATATACAGCTGTTCTGGAAAATGATAAAGACAACAGAGGCCTTGTGGGTATTACAATGACCTTAGAAGAGGTTGACAAGCAATTACAGGCGCACTCACCAATAATTGGTGAGTTAAAGAGTTTTAAACTTTATAGCTCTTTATAGCTGTACTTTAATAGCTGTACTTTATAGCTGTACATTAATAAAGTTTCCATTTACCATATGACTCTTTCGTGCTTTTACTCTTTCGTGCTTGCACTTAAAGGACATTTCCTTATTTGACATTTTCCCACTTCTTCCTATTTGTCAAAGTTAGTTGAAATTTATTAAAATTTTAAGACCATTTTTGAAAATGCATTACAATGAGCTTGGTACATATGAATTTAATGAGTTTGTGCAGATGTTCACAACTTGCAGATGTTGAACTTGCTAATAAACTACAACATGCACAAAATTATTGTGCTTAATTTAGAATATGATGATCATGTTAGTTTTTTATTACGAGAAATTAAATCTTTTAAAATTAAATAATTTTTGGTCTCATCATATTTTATCTGTGTTACATGCTATTCAAACTGGAGTGCCAACTTATTTGACAAGTCAATTTGTTTTTGCTTCGGATATAAGTTCTAAGAGTTCAAAAAAGGAGCAAAAAATGCTGGTTATACTTAATCACAGATCTGCCATGTACAACAAATCTTTTACAGTATTTAGAGTGATATTTGTGGAACTTGTTACCATATTTCCTAAAGTCAGTTGATGGCTGAGCTCAGTTTTCAAGTTGATACTGACGCTTAAACAGTATCATATCAGTGTTATAGACTGCTTAGAATGTGTATATTCATGAAGCGGGTTTATTCATATTTTTTGTAAAGCTTATAGTATATATTTTATTAAATTGCATAATTTTCATTTTAAGTGATCAGTTGTAATACATTTTATTTAATGTGCAAAACAGTTTTTTTGTTTTATTTTGGTTTCTTTTCTTTCTTTTTTTTGCAATAGTTTTATTTAACAAATATAATTGTTTTGCTTTTATTATTCAATTTGTTAATATATGCTTTTGCTGTATAAGTTGTTGTAGGGTAAAATGGAAGAAAAGATCTAATGGTGCTACCTTCATCTCAAATAAATAAAGACAGTAAATCAATCAATCAAACAATCAAAGATTTTGAGTCCATGGTGTAAGAACAAAGTTTATTGCTGTTCCAGTTGATAATTGAATTGTTAGTGGACATATTCAAATAAATAGCTTGAAAACTATCTTTACCAAACAGCTAATATTTTTATAAAGTACTGTAGTTGTTTCTTCATTACGTTATTTATTTATTTTTTGTTTCAAGTACATTGGTTGGTTTTAGAATTATACCTTTTATACATGTTTTTTTTAAATTCATTTTAAAGTAACAATTGAAATCCATTATTAAGAAAGTATTTGTGTATTTTCATGTATATTTTTGTAAATTTTATTTATTTTCAATTAATTCTGGTACTATTTTGTACTGAAATGTTCAAACACTATTTAGCATTTTGTTGTCTTTGGACTATTGTCCTGATTACATATATCTCTGAAATTCATTTGTGTTGTTCTTGCATTAAAAGTGAACAACCAGTCACCTTGCTGTTGCTGTTGTAAATGCAGATTGTTTTTCTACAAATTATTTATAACATTGTTTTTTGTCTATTTTCTCGAATATTTTGCTATAAATTAATATTTATAAACATTAATTAATTATTATTTTAACTCTACTATTCTTATTGTTATATAATTATATTCAAACCCTGTGTGTGTGTGTGTGTGTGTGTGTGTGTGTGTGTGTGTGTGTGTGTGTGTGTGTGTGTGTGTGTGTGTGTGTGTGTGTGTGTGTGTGTGTGTGTGTGTGTGTGTGTGTGTGTGTGTGTGTGTGTGTGTGTGTGTGTGTGTGTGTGTGTGTGTGTGTGTGTGTGTATTTGTAAATGTTTATTTTACATATTTTTTTAATTTTATTTTTTTATAAATTGTGCATTCTGTATATTTATTTTGATATGTGTTTATTGTTAAAAATAATGTGCTTTTTTATTCTAGTCTTTAAACACTGTGTAAGACCAAATTAAGAACTTCTTTTGCATACAAGGTGTAAAGCGTAAATTTGCAACTAAGTAAAAGACATGTGTTGTAAGAATAAACTTAAATTTGTTTCCAGAAGAAATTTTCCGTACACCAATCGCAGCAGATAATCAGCTGATGTTGAAAGTGGTAGAGGAGTTAGAAGACTGGAAAGAAAAGCAGGAAGAAATTTTCAAGGCTGAGGTAAAATTGTTCAAATATAGTTTAGCTTATACAACATGGAACAAAATAAGTATTACTTAAAATATAATTTCACAATAATTTACTAAATGTGTGAAATATGAGAACTTTATTGTAACTAATAAAACACATTTATTAGTACAGAAGACATATAGAGACTATACAACAAACTTTTTTGAATTATCTTTGTTCAGCCAAGTAGACTTTTGCTTTTTAGTTACTGCTACATGATTTTTTCTTATACTTTACCTACGATACTGAAACAAAGCAGCATTCAATGTATTGGAAGAGCCCACCAAAATAACTGAAAATGAGCAAATCAGAATTCAAGACCATGATTTTTTTTTTGACAAGTATGGAATTGCCTACATTAACTGGGTCCCTAAAAGTCAGATGGTCAGTCAACATTATTACGTTGAAGTTTTGATAGTCCTTCATAAATAAATGAGAAGATGAATTCCCAATTTGTGGAAGAGCAATTCCTGGATGCTTCACCATTCTGCCTTGTTGTGAATGAATTCTTTGCAAAATACAATATTTCAGTGTTAGACCACCCACCATACTCGCCTGCCTTGGCCCCTTGTGACTTTTTTTATTTCTTAATGTCAGATTGGAGCTTAAGGGAACAATATTTCACTTTGTAGAAGTGGTGAAAGCAAAAGTGATGGAAGTTCTCAACAAGCTGGCAGAAGCAGATTTCCAGCACTGCTTTGAACACTGGAAAATTTGTATGGAGCATTGTAGGAATCAGCAAGGAGAGTGCAATGAAGATGTTTTATAACACTAGTCCGATTATTTAATTGCCACACCTTGTACTTATTATATAACTGCCAGTCGCAGATATTCTCAGATAACATGTACAAAATTAACAGTTAGCAATGAAGTAGCTGTTCTAAATAAACCAACTGTCATTTTGTATGTTGTGCTTTATTCATATTTCTCATCTTCGTTAAATCAGTATACTGTATACAGTCTTATCTTGTATGTCTGTTTGACCGAAATGTAGTCAGTCACTGCAATTCTACTCAAATGTAATTATATACTAAAATCATTTGATCATGATTTATAAAGACCACATTTAGGTAAAAGTTCTGATGTTTTGAACGTGACCATAGTGTGTGCTGAAATGTGCCATATTGATCATAATAACCACCGTAAAAGTAATGTTAATTTAAAAATGGAATCTGTCTTTTGTCATTTGATCAGTATAAGCAGCTGATCATCATTTACAGCTGATGAACTCCTCCACAGGTTATTTAAAGGCTGTTAACAAACTGTATTTGAAGAGACTGTATTTTGAGAATGATATTGCTTTTCAGCTATTGAGAAAAGAACGTGAACATATGGCTAAATTGTCTGCTGAATGGGAGGAAAAGAAATGTCAGATGGAAGAAGCGTTGTTATTCAATGTTGAAAACAGTCAGACAGTTTTGGATTCACTGAACACGGCTACAGAAAATCTAAGGCTGCGTGAACTGAAACTGAAGGAAAAGGAAATGAAGGTATATTGCATGAATATGATTGTTGTGTTCAAGAATTTGATGATTTCTTTAATTGAAAACATTTAAAAATTAGTGCATGATATTTTGATCTCTTATTTAGAGAACTAATAACCAAGATGGGGGAGATTTGAGCCTACAGATTTAAACTCCAGAAGAACAGTGTTTAGCAAGAATACTCAAATTAACTGTTCTTATTGCCATTTAATTAGGAATTGGTGTTGATTTCTGAATGTCTCAAAGTCATGTTCAGTTAATTCAGATCTTATGTTACTTTTTTTTGATACAGAAGTATGAAATAAATTTGAATTTGTTTTAAGAAAACATTCCTTTTATAGTCATTTGTAAACTGAAGAAGGTGCTTTATGTTAGCGCTAACCATTGTTATAAAACACAATAATAAGAATTAAATAAATATGGGTACATTGTTGTTTTCCTGATTTTTGGTCAATCATTGGTTTTCAGACTTCAGAACACCATGACTATATATTTCATGTTAATAATTACGTTTATATTTTTATTATAAAAATATTGTTAACATATAATTTAAAAAGTATTATTTTTGAGAAAATATTTTTGTTTTTGTTTTATGCTTTAAATTTGTTTCTAAATAAATTATGTTTTGCCAGTTATAATTCAGAAAAAAATCCCATTTCTAGGTATTTTTCCTTATCAGGAAAATATAGATTCGGAAGATACTATGGTGATGTCGAACTACCTATCTGTTTTACATTCTAAGTGTTATACACTGAATATATGGTATTAATTTCAGATTGTTGGTATTATGATTGTTTTTTTCACAGTTACAACATGATAAAGAAGAATTAAAAAGGAAATACACTGCAAAGCTGCAAGAACTGAGAATAGCATCGCATAGAGTGAAAGACGAACAATCGCTGAAGGTAAGTTGTATCAGTTGTAATAAAGTTTTGAGATAATTGCAATACTCTCTATAGATTAGACAGAAAGAATAAATCAAATCCAAAAGTAACTACTTATTGTTAATCTAACAAATTAAGCTATACCTATGTGAAGCTAGGAATCAAAACAATTATGTTATAAAACTAGTACTTTATAATATTAGTATACAAGTAAATACTTAGTAATAATAATATGGTAAATAATAAAACCATTAAATAGGTGTAGTACCTAAATTTGGAATGATAAAAGATTGACATGAGTAACTGATTAAATTTCAAGTCCATGAGAAAAGAAGTCAAAAAATGTCGAACTGAACTGGTGTGGAGAAATAGGTGAGCCAAAATCATTGTGGACTAACAAGAGCAATGGGTGTATCATCTTCACTATAATTGGTCAAATAAATTTGCAGCTGTTCTAGCCGCAGTTACTTCCGTTAATTTTCCGTTACCATTAACGCTGATCCCTTGTTCTTATTAGTTTAACTGGCATGAAGTTTAGATGTTAAGACAAAAAAAAATTAATAAATCTATAGCTATGTGTATAGTGAAGAGGTTGATCAAATATAGTGAGAGTGGTCATGGGGTACAAGACTGGGTGGTCACCAGATGCAGAGCAGAGTTGTGCTGAGTGGGGCAGAAACAAGAGTAAAAGTAAAGTTAATGATGTCATAACATAATTTAAATGGAAAAAGGTTTGATCTTACAAAATTTATAGATAAAAAACAAATTTTGGTTAACTCACACCTAAAATTATTTTAGAACTACAATTTTAACACCTTTAACACACATAATAAACTAATTAGCATAAATGTTTCTCTTGGTTTTCAGGCATCTGTGGCAATTGCAGAACAAGTTGGAGAATTTGAAAAGCTAATTCAAAAAATTGAAAAAGAAAAGAGAGATTTGGAAGCCAAAGTACACATATTGGAAAAAGAATGTGCTAAACACAAAGAAGATTTTTTGAGCAAGGAACAGGCTGACACCATTTACGAGGATATCGTAAGATTTATGTTATAATTAAATAATTATAGTTTTAGTATAATTAAATTTAAAATTAAAATATGGTTTTATTTGATAAAATATTATCAAAGTTGAAGTTTGACAGATAGGCGAGTTTAGCTTGGTTGTATGATAGCAGCACTTTGCCATAACTCATACCTGTAAAGGTAGTAAGTTATTCTAAAAATTGTTTCTAATATGTGTTCAGCTCTTTTAACACACGTTGTTAATGATTGAACAAAATTAAATGCGTAGCATATAACAGACTATAAATCATGGAATCTTCAATTCAGGTACATTACAAATCATTTAAATGTATTACCTTTGGAATAAAGTTATTTCTTCATAGAAAAAGTTGAAGTAAATTATTACAAAACTGTTATTTTTATTAAATTGTAAAGCAAAAACAACATAACAAATCAAACAATATATTCAGTGAATACAATTTCATTAATACATTTCAAGTAAAGAAATTTTTGAATCTTCATTTCAGTAGGAAGAAGAATTTTACCTGTTTGAATTCAGACTTTGTAATCTTAACCTGTTTGAATTCTGGCTTTGTGATCTTAAACCTGTTTGATTATACCAGACGCAATGAAATATAGTTTGTCATTAGCCAGGTTAATCATAATGTTATGTAATAACAGGAAACAAAAAATGTGATTATGTAATATGTAGTTTATTGTACCAATGAGTGCGCCAAACTAAGAAAACATAATTAATAGACTATGGAACAGAAACTAAAAACGATAGAATGAATAAATAATGGTGAATCAGTGAAACTCGTTAATGCTGAGAAATGCTGTTTGGAATTTGGATAACAACAGTTAACAAGTGGTGTTGAAATAAGAAAGCCATTCAAGATTATTGCACAAAAAATTGAATCAGAAAAAGTTCTATCATCCCGTTGTACATTAAAAAGATCTACAAATGAACTTGTCGTCAGTGTATTGTGGTTATGGTTCATTCAATAACATCACCAAGGTAACCTTGACCATCGCTTATAAGAGGACCAATTTTGAACAAAAATATTTTCATTTTAACCAACTTTTTTGTTATTCGATTAGGAACTGGTTTCATGGGTATCAATGTTTATATATGTTACACAGGTACACATTTTTTAGGTACATATATAGGTAGACATTTATATATTCCATTCTCATTTTGAATTATTTAAAAAGGACAATTTTTCAGAGAATGTCTATTGTCAAAGTAATGAAACAATATTACACAGATTTAGTAGTTGAATGTGTTTCTTATTTTTAAAGGCAAGTTTGACGCAAAAGTTTGAAAAAGAACAACAATCGAAAATATATTATAAAACAGAATGGGGAAAGGCTGTGAGGGAACAGCATAGACTTCAAAAAATGTACAATGACATTTTGAAACAGTACATTGAGAAGAATAACGAAGAGACGCATATATTATCGTGAGTATTTTATATGAAATGTGAATTTCTTTTATCGTTAGTAAAATGTAGTCATTTATGTAGTTCTTAGTTCATTGTAGGAATTTATCTAGTATTTAGTGCAATGTAGGAATTTATCTAGTCATTGGTACAGTGTAGAAATTTATCTAGTCATTAGTGTAATATAGGAATTTAACTAGTCATTATTACAATGTAGGAATTTATCTAGTCGTTAGTGCAATGTAAGGATTTATGTAGTCGTTAAAACAATGTAGGAATTTATCTAGTAGTTAGTACAATGTAGGATTTATGTAGTTGTTAGAACAGTGTAGGAATTTATCTAGTCATTGGTACAGTGTAGGAATGTATCTAGTCGTTAGTGTGATGTAGGAATTTATCTAGTCATTATTACAATGTAGGAATTTATCTAGTCATTAGTACAATGTAGGGATTTATATAGTCGTTAGAACAGTGTAGGCATTTATCTAGTCATAAGTACATGTAGGAATTTATCTAGTCATTGGTACAGTGTAGAAATGTATCTAGTCGTTAGTGTGATGTAGGAATTTATCTAGTCATTATTACAATGTAGGAATTTATCTAGTCGTTAGTGCAATGTAGGGATTTATATAGTCGTTAGAACAGTGTAGGCATTTATCTAGTCAGTGGTACAATGTAGGAATTTATCTAATCATTAGTATAGTGCAGGAATTTATCTAGTAGTTAGTACAATGATGGAATTTATCTAGCTGTAGTGTTAGTACTTAAGAATGTTTGCAGTTCAATTCTACAACTCAACTCCTTTCTAAAATCATCCCAATTAGTTTTAAGATTTGTTAACTTAGGAAGTTCATCTTTTGTATTATATTCCCAAATATATGAACATGCACACAACTAGAACATTTTTTTTTGGTTATTACTTTGAATCAACATCATAGACTTCATTTAAGAGAGATTGTAACAAATTAAAATCCAAATATTACCGGATGTATACTCAGTATATTCAGTTATAATTACTAATATATTTAAATAATAGCTAATAGCCTGAGCTCTTAGTAGACTAGTGGCTCAATCTTTCCTCATGAATCAGGAAAAGGTTCTGGCTCCTATCCCTAAGCAAAGTTTCAGTCTTCAATACTGTGAGGCAAATCTGACAAGCTGTAATAAGTGATCCTGGTTTAGAAAGATTAAATTATAGCTGAGAAATCATTTCTCCCATATCAAACCACCATCTAGCGGACCTAGGCTTTTAGTGGGCTTTAGAACAAGGGGTAATAAATTAAAAGTTATAAATTAGGTTCCATGGGTACCTTTATATAACATGTCTTTAACCTTTTGCACTATGAGGGAGCTTTTTTTTCTTTGTCCAATATAAAGAAATACACACACACACACACACACACACACACACACACACACACATATATATATATATATATATATATATATGTGTGTGTGTGTGTGTGTGTGTGTGTGTGTGTGTGTGTGTGTGTGTGTGTGTGTGTGTGTGTGTGTGTGTGTGTGTGTGTGTGTGTGTGTGTGTGTGTGCGTGCGTGTGTGTGTGTGTGTGTGTGTGTGTGTGTGTGTGTGTGTGTGTGTGTGTGTGTGTGTGTGTGTGTGTGTGTGTGTGTGTGTGTGTGTGTGTTTATGTATATATATATATATATATATATATATATATATATATATTCTTGTAGTCACAATAAAAAAAATATGTCACTGGTTGCATATCATATAATTTTTTCCAGAATTTTAAGATATAATAAATAATTATTTTCTTTAATTTTATGCATTAATTCATTTCAAATAAAATATTAGATTTTTTTGAAATACGAAATAATCAGAACCTTAAAATTTCAAAATATTGTGATGGGATTGGTCCCAATTTATCACAGTAATACAAGTTTTATAGAATTCATATATTAAGTTAGTTGTCATTACTTATATGAAAAGATAATTTTTCATTTCCAAAAATTGAAAAAACAATAAAAATATTTACTATATATCTAATTCATATTATATTTCTGAAAGTTTGTGTGTTTGTTTGTTTGTTTGTTTGTTTGTTTGTTATTCAATCACGCTTTAACCACTTGACCAATTGAGATGAAATTTGGTACGAATATGGTTTAAGTATCAGAGATACATATAGGCCTATTCCCGTTTTACAAAACGTCATTATACTACTTACCCAGCCCAAAATAATTATCAGTTTTTAGTTTTGTGTCATGTGTTAATTGTAGTTATTTACTGGACATGTGATTTAGGTACCTGAGATGAACATAGATTCAATCCTATTTCAATAATCTTAATCTGTGTTTTATTTATTGCAAAATTATTGTTTTTAATGTAACATTTTCAATATTTTAGTTGAAATTTTTTTCAAAACTGACTTTAATTCGTTACTTTGTGTTGAATTTTCAATATTAAATATAAAAATCCCTACACAGAGTGCCAATTGTAAGGTAGTATATATATTTGTGTAATTACATTACATGAAAAATAGTAAATATGCAGTGTAGCATAACCTATATTTTTCGATATTTTTGTTACTAAAATGCTTTATTATGTGCCCAAGAGCAAGAATCCAAAATATGAAAGCACGAGAAGTACGATAAAATCTAAAATAAAAGTGACCAACATAACCTCAAAATTGGTACCAGGCGAAAATCAGTAACGTGTTGTAAATCGGTAAAACAATAAAAATCGACTAACACGGGTTTTGGGTGATAAGAAACCAATTTTTAAAAGAATTCTGCATAACCAAACTGACACGGTTGTTAGGCCTAACAAGGTGATTCATGAAAAAACCATTATATATTTTTTAAAAATAGCCTACTATATATCCTGACACGGTTGTTAGGCCTAAAACGGTGATGCGTGAAAAACCTTTACAATTTTTTTTAAGAATACTACATATCCTAACTGACATGGTTGTTAGGCCTAATACGGTGATGCGTGAAAAACCTTTATATTTTTTAAAGACTACAACATATCCCAACTGACACGGTTGTTGGGCCTATCATGGTGATGGTGAAAACCTTTTTTTTTTTACTACATAACCTAATTGACACGGTTGTTAGGCCTAACACTGTGATGTGTGAAAAACCTTTATATTTTTTTAAAGAATACTACATATCCTAACTGACACGGTTGTTATGCCTAACACGGTGATGCGTGAAAAAACCTTTATATTTTTTTAAAGAATACTAGGCTACATATCCTAACTGACACGGTGGTGCGTAACAAAACCGTTATATTTTTTTAAATAATACCACATATCCTAACTGACATGGTTGTTGGGCCTATTATGGCGATGTGTGAAAAAACCGTTATTTTTTTTAAAGAGTACTTCAAACCTTAACTGACACGGTTGTTAAGTCTAACAAGGTGATGCGTGAAAAAAACCGTTATTTTTTTTTAAAGAGTACTCCAAACCATAACTGACACGTTTGTTAGGCCATGGTGATGCGTGAAAAATCTTTATATTTTTTTTAAAGAATACTGCATAAGTTAACTAACATGGTTGTTAAGCCTAACGCGGTGATGCATTAAAAAACACCTTTATTTATTTTTTAAAAAATAGTACTCTAGAACCTAACTGACACGGTTGTTGGGCCTAATACGGTGATGCAGGAAAAAAGCCTTAATTTTTTTTAAAGAGTACTCCATAACTTAACTAACACGGTGGTGCGTTAAAAAAAACCTTTATTTTAAAAAAGAAATACACCATAACCTAACTGACACAGTTGTTGGTCCTAACACGGTGATTGATGCGTGATCTTTAATGTATATTACGATTGCGGGAAAAGCCGTGACGGTTAACAGGTAATCATATTATATTTCTGAAAGTTTGTTTTTGTTTATTTGTTTGTTATTCAATCACACTTTAACTACTGGACCAATTGAGATTAAATTTGGTATGAACACGGTTTAGGTACCTGAGATAAACACAATACTATTCCAGTTTAATTGAATAATAGTGATTTTTTAATAATACTGTATTTTATTAAAATATGACAGGACCCTGTTTTAGAGTATCGAGTAGCAAAAATGTATATTTCTTGGCCGAAAACCATAAATCGTATAATATTGTAAATAGAAATATATTAAAATGAAATGATCTATTCTGATTTTGAAAATCGACTATAAATTTTATAGCCTACATTATAATTGCAGGCAAAGCCGCAACGGGTAACAGCTAGTTTTATTATATAACAATGTAAAAAAGGTAAGTGTGTATCAATTTAGTACTCTGTTAACTTGAACAGGACTGTTCACATTGTATCATATAGTTATAACTAAGCAAAATACACCAGTGTTCAGCTCAATGAAACAGTTCCATTCAAAGGAGAATGGAGAAAAGGCCATCTCATGGCAGTTTTAAATACTATACAAAATTTGAATGCATGTCTCAGTTTGACTGATGGAAGGTTAATAAATTCAATAAAATTTTATTTAGTCCTAGATACATAACCTTACAGGCATTATTGTCGTCATAACAGAATATATTATAAATTTATAATGTCAGATAAATAAATCACTTATATAAATAGCCACTAAACATGTGGCAAAACAATATAATTAGTACTCAGTCATCCAACATCCCAAACGAATACAAAAATGTTGCAAGTTTTTTTGAAAATATTAATATTGTTTATTCTTTTTTTAGTATCAGAGCGCTGACTTAAATGTCTGACACCATCAAAAACATGAGGTAATGGTTGTGACATAACCAAGTGATGTCATTAATAATTATACAACATAAAACATATAAACTCATTTCTTCCGTTTTTACTGCTTAATTTTGAAAGTAAATACACTGCTGTTCCCAAACGTTTTTGTCATAATAACCTTGTATATATAAATGTATTAAATGTATATGTAAAGATTTGACATTTTGTATTACGGCTTGAAGATGTTAAAACCACGGTAGCCTTTTACGAGATTAGTTAAAAGACCAGTAAAAAGGAGAAAATAGGTCATAATCATAATTATTTAAATATGTGGTCCGGTGGCTATGTTGCAATAATAAAAACAAATATTTCCATTCAAATATACATATTCAGTTTATAACAGGGCTTCTGATGCAGGGTATATACTGAGACATCTCGGTAAGGTAGTTGTGTTTAGATCATTAACCAATCAGAGAGCTTATGCACTCCTATCGACCATTTCATCAAACCAGAAAAACCAGGTTGTCAGTTTTATTTAATATCTGAGTATATAGTGGAAATATAGCACAAACATTATTTTAAGATTATCAAAAATAAAATTTAATGATATATTTCACGTTAATATATCAGAAATATCAAAGAAATATATTAGGTTATGATTTTCAGGAAAAAATTTAAATTAAAGAAATTTGAAAATTTATGTTCAACTTCTAATATTAACTAAATTTTGAAATATCTTAATATTTAATACAGAATACAACAGATTGCAGCAGACCATGATAAAGCTTTGCAGCAGGATCAACTGTGGTTGTTGGACTTGAAAAATCAAATATTGTCGTGGCGTAAAGGCCAAGGAGATTCTGCAAGATCAGCTGGCAGTAAGCAGTCAGGTAAGCTGGTCATCTATATCACACTAGAACACATTCACTGTAAATGTACAAGCTCAGTTGTTAATAAGGTAACAAACGATTTGTTATAACTTGTATTGTGATTTCCTGTTTTTAATTGTCATAATATAATGTTTCTCTTTGTTAAATCAAATTGAAGTTGCTTTGTCTTGAATTTTCAGACAGAACTTATAATGGTTTGACATCAAAAATATTTTGTAAATAGAGATTAATTTTTTTTTTTTATTACAATATAAGGATATTGAAATTTCAGTTATACGTAAATATATCTAATCACCTTAAGGTAGCGTTTCACTGAACCCTAAACTCACCTTAAAGAATGAAAACAACCATAGCCCATTTTCATTTGCAGACCATATTAAATTAAATATATTCATAATAATATTGTAACTATCATTTAGGCTTAAAATACCTTTATGTAAAACATAAATAAAAGAATTACCTCAATAAATGATCAGTCTATAAGAAAATTAAAGAAAAACCAACATTTTGTAGAAAATAAGAAAAAAAAGTAAGAGAAAACTCAACAGTGAGGAAGCCATTGTGAATTTTGATTATTCTGATCCAAGCATTTGAAGAGAGAAGTTCAACATTTTAAAAGAAACCAACTTGAGACTGTAAAACATCAGTTTTATTAAACAACAAAATTCAGTTTACTGAAAATAATAATATATCTGGTAATATAATTATAAGCTTTAAAAACTTGGTGAGGGATAACATTTTAAGACTAAATTCAAAATTCGGCTAGTGGCTTTAATCATCAGACTTGGGGACATAATTAATAAAATAAAAATCTTATAAAACGTTTTTTATAATTAGTGAAAATTTATAGACTGTTTTAAAACCAACCTAAAGTATAATAGCCTAATTTAAATGTATCATTTTATTTTGTTACCATCCATAAATCACCTCAGACCTTTCACCCGCACATCACCCATCTAGTTATTAAGTAAAATGAAATGTTAGTAGTTTTAGAATTTAATTGTACGATTTCATAAAGCGTTTGTTTTAGTGGTGTTAAGTGATTCTGAATTTGAAAGATAGCCAAGTCACAAACTGAACATTGAACCCAAGACTTGTAATGTTATAAAATAAATTACATAAATTAATAATTTTGTAAATCATACACATATTGTACGATTTATTTATTTATAACCATTTAGTTTCATTTTTTTAAGTTCTTGAGATTGTGAAATGCGCTGAAATACTTTATCAATTTGTACTTAAAATAATCTATGCAAACTTTTTGCACTTTTTTGTGTAATTGAATTCCTTTCTGAAATTAAAAGTACATATTTGTAATCAACAATTCTTGTCTTTTTGTATGATACGAAAACATGACATTAATTTTGTAAATTCTTAATTTTTATATACTCTTTTTTTAAATAAAATTTTATTTGAAACCTCAAATACTTTTCACCATTTAGAATCAAAAAATCAAAAAACTGTTGCTTTATAATTTTCTGACTTATGGTTCATATACTGTAGGTGAATTACATACAGAAGGCAATATTTTTGCAAAAGTTGTTTTATTTTTACAACATTTAAACTGTCAAATTAGATTTGTTTTTGGAAAAAGTTACTACGAGTAAAAGACTACATGAAGTTGCTTATTTATTGGAGAAAATTACTAGTGGTGGATAAGTTTGAGTCTGTATGGACAAAGCATACAAATACAGTCCTGAATATAATACAAAAATATTACTGTATTTGTTATTCTTAACAGTTCTGGAAGTGAAGTTGTGTTTAAACAACTAGAAATCTTTGTTGGTTGTTTTAGGTTTTCAGCTCTGTCCAAAATATGCAAAGTCCGAAGACCTGCCTTCTGCTGATGAATCTAAAAACTTTAATCCCTTATTACAATAAATCAATGAATAACTGAAGCCTTTCAGTTAAATTATAAACACTCTGTTGCAAATACTTGTGTCTTATTTGTTAAAAAAAAACAACTGTGCCAACTTAATTAAGTATTGTAAATTAAATGAAAGAGATCTGTATACTGTATTGTTTATGAATAATGTATGAGGCCTTAGGTGAAGTGTCCTTAAATTCTTTTTAAATAGTATAAAGCATATTTATTTTTTATTCATCTATTCAAATCTGTGGAAGCAAGTATTTAGTACTAATTAAAGCTTCTTTTTTATAATATTTATTTACTTAACTTATTCATATGTAACTTACTCATATACTCAAAGTAGAAATACAATTTTAATTAAATTGACAAAATATAAGTAAAGTTAAATTTTTGTGGATTGTCGTTTTTTAGTTATAGGTGCTAAGGAAAATCTGTAATAATTGCAAGAGTAGTAAATAAAAAAACCTTTAAATATATTGTCTAACTTTTTTTTATTGAAACCTTCAATTCTAGTGCTTTTGCAAAAACTGGAGCTGTGGTTTATGTAAAGTAAGTGACAACAGTTGATATTTTGTTTATAGTTTTGATTTTAATCTTGTAAATATTTTTATATTGTGTTCTTTCAATAATGTAAATTTGAATATGCAGTGGAAAAAATGATTTTTTTTAAAGCACCTGTTCTTTGATAAATTATTTTTCCTTTTATACAAATGTTTAGAAAAACATTCTTTATAAAAAATAAACATTCTTTATTCTTTATAAAAAATAGTATGAAATTAAAAGCATGTATATACATGCAAACTTGGTTTTCACATGACAAAATTTTTAGTGTAGGAAATGTATTACAGTTAAGAAAACTGCCCAGCACATAATTTGACTGTACAGCTTTGAACAGAAAACGATTTGACTCCCTTGACACTTTATGAAGTGGAGAACAGACGGTGGAACATGGCAACATCATCCAAAACATTCACCATTCTCCAAAAACCTGCTGTGGAATGGGGAAGGTTGAATTTGTGACTGAGGGTGCACAGTAAGCTTTGTAGCTAAGTGGCAAAACCAGGATTATGGGAGTCCTGGCCCTCTGATTATTAAAAAACTCAAACTTTTATCTCACAGTCCTGGACATACTGTCACCAGAGAGTACTTGTACCTTTTTGGAATGATGGACCCACCTAACATCTGCAAAAGCCTGGAGCACATAATTACTGAGTGTACCATTGGTGACAAATGAGACAGAGGGAATCTATTGAGATATCGTCAAAGTATCAACACCACTTAATATTTCATATGGCTCACTTCCATAGAACTTACGAGGTTCAACAATTGAGTAATGAGACTGTTTTTTTGTAGCAAGATGCAACCCTGCAGCTTTGTCTTTGACCCTGATCTTTAAGCTACTTTTAGTCCAAGCAGCACAATGGCGCAACCACTCATTCTTAAGTTGTGACCTTATGTGAAATAAGTGAACATCTGTTTTTGTGTTTCATCGTGAAAATGGAATTACATAATATTGCGCAACAGTATGCCATGTCTTCATGTGTCAAACTGGGTGTAATGCAATGACAACTTACAGTAAGCTTCAGAAGGCTTCTGGAAATGAGGCTATGTTAACAGTTCAAGTTTGTCGGCATGAAATGTTTTGTGAAGGCAGAAGAAATGTTGAAGATGAAGTGAGTAGTAGACAACCAGCAACCTCATGGAAAAATGTCAACGTGGCCAGGCTGCGTGAAATCATACAATACAATCGAAGATTATCTGTGAAAATCTTTGCAGAAGAATTCAACATCAATCAAGATACTGTTCACCAAGTAATAATTGAGGATCTGGGCATGAGAAAACTTTCCCAAAAAAATCTCACAGGGCAACAGTAATAGTATAGAAAAATGTAGCAGCTGATTTGTTACAAGTGAAAACTAACCCAAATTTATTGAACTGTGTTATCACTGGTGATAAAAGTTGGTTCTTCCAGTATGATCCAGAGACAAAACGTCAAAGTTCGTAGTGATGTTTAAAGGAATCACCCAAATGAAAAATGGCTTGTGTGTCGAAGTCGAAAGCGAAATGCATGCTTGTGTGCTTCTTCGATTCTAAGGGTATTTTTAATAAAGAATGGGGTGCCTCCTAGCCAAACAGGTAGTCAATATTTGTTCACAAAAATTCTACATGTCTTCACAAACATTGATAATTGGATTCTTTATCACAATAATGCACCATTCCACTTTCTGTACAGCAATTTTTAATCTCAAGCTGCATTAGAGTACTACCACAGCCACCCTATTCACCTGACATCGCTCTATGCGACTTTCCTATTTCCAAGACTCAAAATATGGTCAAGGGGCACCATTTTTAAACAACTGAAAATTTCCAAAAAGCTGTAACGCGGGACTTACCAATTTGGCTCACCAAGAAATCCAACTCAATAAGTTAGCAGTTTCAGATCATTGAGTCTGTTTTGTCACCCATCACTACAGGAAAGTGTAATGTGCAGATGTTATGTCACTGACATTTACAGCAATAGTTGCAATCTGTGAGTCATAGACTTATCTCTACGATGGTCAAATGGGAAGGGTGTACCACTACCAAGGATTTTGCCCAGAATGGAATATCCCCCTTCCCCAGCAAAGCAGGGCATCTGTGGGGAAAATATTTTAAACTTAGACATAAAATGGTGAGTTGTATGGTAAATTATTAATATTCCTTAGTTATGTTCTAGGAAAACTGCTATAATTTTATTGATTAGTGGAAAATGACAATTTTTAAAATTCACTTTAGGTTATTGATATTATAATCTTTTTAGTTATAGAAGTTCAACGTTGCTTGTAAAAAAAAAAAAAATGTTGAACGCTTTAGCAAATGGTTTTGTTTTTCTGTGAGAAATTATTCATAGTAAGTCCTGTACATTGCTGTCTGTCTACTATTATAGTTGCATTGTAGAAACGTAGTACATTGCGCCAAGTGTGTACAAATGAAATTTGTAGTACCTGACAAAAAAATACTAAACTAACCTGTGTAATATAGTTGGACTATTAAAAAAAATGTGTCAGTCAGGGGACTAGCCAACAGAAGTTTTGCTTATTAATATATAAATACAATTCATTTTTTAGTACCTAATTATGAGTTTACAGATATCAATAATTCAATAGATAATGCTATTTTAACTTGACTATACTTTTTTCATTTTATAATCTGCAAGAGTAAACCAAAATAACAAAATAAAGTGCTTTTTATAAATTTTAAAATGTTAAATTTAGAAAATATGAAGTTGTAATTTTACTATCAAGTATTAAAAATAAAAATTTGTTAATTTTACATTGGAGTAAAAACCAATAACATTGGAGTAGTTTTAATGTATATTGGCACTTGTAATTCCCAAAAATGATTATTAAAGTAAAGTTAAATTATCAAATGCTTCTTTCTCTTATTATGCTATAACCTCTACATCAATTAATTAATAAATATCCATTTTTTAATCTAATCTACAATTTTATAAGTTTATTCATTTATTAAAAGATATGATGAGCTATGCAAGCCCACTATAAATTAATACAAGTAACAGATAAATACAATTACAATTAATTAATAATTACACACACACACACACACACACATGATGATTCACCATATACAGCTAAAGCATGATCAGAAGCTAATGCTTTTTACTCATTAAAAAGTGTTATACCTATATACGAGGTGTGTTCAGAAAGTAAGAAGAATTTTAAAATTTCAAGGGCTTAGAGAGTCCGATTGTTAAACATTTTTTTTTATTATGTTGGTATACATGCCCTTGAAGTATGATAAAACTTTCAGCTGTTTTCATTGTTGACTTTGTTTGTGACAGCCACTAAGGTTAGACGTGTTTTTATGAGATCGGCGATTTTCGTTTGTTAAAAGAAATGGATCAAAGAATTTGTATCAAATTTTGTGTAAAAAATGGAATAAAGTGTAACAAAGTGTGTGAAATGTTAACAAAGGCCAATGGTGAGTCTGCTATGAGTAAAGCAAGAGTTTACGAGTGGTATAAGTGTTTCCAAGAACGCCATGAAGATGTTGAAGATGACGAACGCCCTGGGCGCTACAGCACATCAACAACCGATGAAAACGTGGAAAAAGTGAAATAAATGGTTATGAACAATCGCCGAATCACACAATTAGAGAGGTCACTGATGATGTTGGATCATGTCATGACATTGTTTCAAATGTTTTGTGTATGAAACTCGTGACAGCAAATTTCGTTCCAAAATTGTTGAATTTTGAACAAAAACAGGGGCGAATGGAAGTTGCTCAGGAGTCATTAAATGAGGTCAACGACGATGCAGAATTACTGAAACATATTATAACAGGTGACGAAACATGGGTTTATGGATATGACGTCAAAAATAAAGCTCAATCATTCCAATGAGGCATTCTGGCTCACCAAGACCGAAAAAGGCTTGACAAGTGCGGTCGAACGTGAAGGTTATGCTCACTTTGTTCTTCGATATTAATGGCATAGTGTATCATAAATTCCTGCCACCAGGTGAAACAGTGAGTAAGGAGTACTACCTACAAGTTCAACGCCGTTTGCGTGAAGCAATCTGAAAAAAACGCCCGGATCTGTGAAAAAACAATTCATGGCTTTGCACCACGATAATGCACCAGCTCACACTTCATTGCTTGTTCGTGAATTTTTGGCCAAAAACAGTACTGTAACGATGGCCTCCATCTTCGCCAGACATGGCTCTGTGTGACTTTTTCCTATTTCAAAAAATAAAGAGAACCTTAAGGGCCGTCATTTTACAGCCATAGATGAAATTAAAAACACATCGTTGAAAGAACTAAAGGCTATCTCAAAGATCGAGTTTGAGAAGTGTTTCAAGGATTGGAAGAAGCGCTGGCACAAGTGCATAATCTCCAATGGGGACTATTTTGAAGGCAACAACATCATTGTAGAAGAATAAATAAATATTTTGTTCAAAAAATTAAAATTCTCGTTACTTTCTGAACACACCTCGTGTATTCAGATGATTCACCATATACAGCTTAAGCATGACATGAAACCAACGCTTTTTACTAATACAAAAAGTGTTATAATGTGCCTAAAGAAGCAAAGTTTTTTTACAGTAGGATACAATTTCACCCCCTGTACATCTATATGAATTTCCTTGCATAGTTTTATGTAAACCATCATATACTAATGGCTCTACATTACCATGGTTCTTCCCACTAATTGGCTTGAAACCCTATTACCTATTGAAAACCCTACCACTTACTGAGAAAAATTATATTGGTTTAAATGTAAGCAAACAATGTACAAACTTTCTCACTTTCAGTTAAATCATTATAAAAAAAGTTAAATAAAAAGGGTCAATATTTTCCTAAAAAAATCCTTATGTTAATGACAAAAACCTAAATTCGATCTGATTTTCTAGAATTGGTTCATAATTCTTAAAATGTTGGTCACATATGAAGATAATAACTAAAGTAATTGTAACCATTAAAAAAAATGCTTGAGAGTAAATCAAAAAACATTTTGGACAGAAATAACCAAAATAAACCTGATCAGTCTAGATTTAATATTTTTTCAATTTAGTCCTGAACTGTAAACTGTATTCATTTAAAATTTGCCAAACTGACAAGTTAATCTTCTATTTGACAAAATTTGAAATCGTTTTGAAAAATTAAACCGATCTACAAATTTTTTAAAATCTCTCCCCAAACCAGATTGTTGGGGCTATAACCACATTGATTAAATTATAGCATACATTATTGAAAAAATAGTATACAAAATGTGTATTTTGTTAGCATAGTTAAGAACTATATTTCAGCAAAATTTTATGAAAATCATAAAACCAATATTTGTGAAAATCTGATTTTATCAAAAAGGCGTTTTAATTCTTTTTTCAAAATTAAAATAGTCTTAAGGTGTGAAAGATAAGACCAATTTACAAAAATTTCATAAAAGTTTTTAATGATGTGCATGTACTCGAACAAATGCTGATGGATATATAAGTAAAAACCACTATTGGATTCAGGAGACTTTAAAAAGGACAAATTTTTATACAATTATATATTCATCTGTCAAAATTGTTTCATAGTTACCACATTTTCGCTATACTTCGTATAGTGAGAGTATTTGTTTTTGGTCAATAAATTTACCTGTTTGAAATCTTGCTTGGAAACTAAAATCTGTTCTGTAATTAATACTTTAAAAATTTATCTCAAAACTTTCCTATTTTCTCCACTAGGTAGCGTTAGCATTAAAATCTGGCACAATGAAATAAAGCGCCTTGCAGCCGCCAATAACAAGGAGCACATCAATCACGTGATACCTGATGTAACACGCCCCACACGGTGCAAGCACATGGCACTGCATTATCCCCCAGCTCGCCAGTTGTTCTGGAAATTCAATAGTGAATTGGTTGACTGTGAGTTGGGTGTTGAACAAGAGTCGGACAAAGAACAAAGATAGCCGTTTTTGTTTATGTTCATTCTTTTCTTTTATTTTTTTTGTTTGTTTTCTCTGTTAACTTTAAAGGTGTCCTGTAGATAGAGTTCCGTTATCAGGTAAATAATAGATTGTGATCGACGGCCCCACCCACTTTTTATTCATGGATCACGACATAAAGTTCGCTGCACAATGTTTACTCCAAATGTCACACTCAAAAGATGAAAACTGGAGGCCGTTGGATTTAACCAGAGATCAGGCTTTGGAGTTATTGCGTGATCGTCAAAATTCATCACATAGAGTAATTGTTGAACCTGTCAGAAGTATATCACCGGTTATTGTAGAAGAACAATCGGTTGGAGCTACTGCTACTGTGTCTACAACTAAGGACCTTCCTGTTTATATGGTGGCTAGGATTTTAACGGATTTAACTGAAATTAAACAAGAACCCGTACCGAGTGCTCTACGCGAAGACTATAGTGACGATATGAGTTTAGACGATGGGGAAGAATCGGTTGATGTGATCACAATTGTTGATGTGGATAGGCTAAAAATGACAGGACAAAAACAGTGCTTCAATAGAAAAGTAGTTCGTACAAATTCAGAAAGCAATGGAAGTTCGACATTATTTCGAAAAATTCATAAATGCGTTCATCCTGGTTGTTCGAAAGTGTATGGCAAAAGTTCACATCTTAAGGCACATCTCAGAACTCACACAGGTAAAATATTTACATTTTTTAGGTTAGTGTTAAATTATACCTAAGTTGATGCATTTTTAGTTTAAAAGTTGATTATTAAACTTATTTATTTTTACTAGATTACATGTCTACAAGAAAGGTAACCTCCTTAGTTATTGTGTTTAGAATTGACATTTTCATGATATGTAAACAATAGGATCAGCACAAAAATATTTTTGATAATGAACCTTAGAAATGTGGCAGAGATATTTGCAGATAAAGTTGTAACAAGGTCATCTTAGCAGGTCCCAGAGGCTTCAGGCCAATTTTTTCTAAAAATCAAATGAAATTTTCATGAAACTAAATTAGTACCTATCAGGTATTACTGCTGTCATATGAAGTAATTGGTTTATTCTGTTTGCAGTTATCCTATTCAATTTAATGAACACTGTTTAAGTATGTTTTTGTTTCAGTTTTCAAAACAAAATTATTACTTTTATATAAATCTTAAAAAAATTATGTCTGGAAATAGTATTACGCCCTAGTGAATTATAGAAAAATACCTGAGCTATTTTGTTTTTCTAAGTTCTTTTCATAGAGACAGGTTTCGGACTGTTAAAATGTCTCAGCAAATAGGCTAGCTTTTAATTTTGACCTATTCAGGTTTCTAACAAATGTCTCAGCTTGGCTGTTTTAGTTTTGACCTGTTCACTGTAACTGAAAAAAATATATTTAGCCCACTATATTTTTCTAACATTGTTTTTGGACTGATGAGCTAAAGCTGTAATGACTATCAGAACAAGTACTTTATATTCTGTAGTGTGTTTAAAAATGTGTCAATAATTGATTTAAAACACAAGGTCATCATCTTAGTTAAATCATTGTTTGAATAAAAAAGTCTTCTAAAATGTTCACTAGACATAATTGTTAGTTTTTACCATAATCATAATATTAATTGAAAATGTAGGTCCTCTGAAATACTTAATGAGGATGGTATTTAAAAAATAGGAACTGATTTACTTCTGAATTTAAAAATTGTATCAACTGATGTTTTTAATAACAAAAGTTGATATAGACTTCTTGTTGTGCTGCTAAACAATAAATGGAAATTAAAATTTCCATTAATGTTTAAAAACATTAAAAAACGTTTTTAAGTTAAACAGATATTATAGGTTATAAATATACAACAGGTTATAAATTAATTTTCTTAAGTTGAAATTTTGATTTAAATAGCCTACCTTGAATGAAAGCTGAAAAATTTCAACATTTTGTACAATTTGTCAAAACATTTTTAACAATAGCCCACGTAGGCTGTGTACAATAAGTACAGTAGTCCTTTTATTTACACAATTGTCATGAATTGAATGTAACATTTTTCTGTTTAAAGATCTGTTGGCTTTAAATTAACAGTAGGTTTTGTAAATTGTTTTAGTAGATGAATTTAGGTGAAAAGTGTTGAAAGTTTGCAAACTTTTGATAATAAGAAAGAATTACTTCATCCATAAATGTATTTTTGCATTTTCTAATTAAAAGCTCATAAATTATTGTTTAAATAACAAAGTATTAAAATAATAAACTATCACTTTCCCAAAACACCTTGAAGATAGCCTTGGTCTTGGATTATTAATAGGTCACGTGTGACGAAGGAACATTGCGAGGGTCCTAGACCCAGGTATATTGTACACAATGACTAGACTTTTGATTTGACCTTGAGCAAGCCAGTGAGAGAGAGGTCCTGGGGAAACCTTGTTGAGTGTGCCCGAAACAAAGGTTTGTCTTGTAAGATCAGTGGTTATATTGTTGGCCTGTCAATGATAATTTTGTTTATATTATTTGTAATACTCTGTACGTTTGTTTGTATCTATAAACGGGGTTTTCTTAGGAAAATCGTCCATACAAGAATACTGTTTATTTTGGATTAAAATTTTGTTGTTTCATTTAACCCCGCCGATGACCAAATTGAAAAGTTAAGAAACTTTGAAATGTTTTTGTTGTGCCGAAACATACGGAAAATATACAGTGACAGTTTTTATCTACAATATATTTCAAAAGTGAGTAAAATTAATGCATGAAAAAACAATTTAGGCCTACAGTTCATGCAGATTTTTTAAAAAAATAAATCTTTGACTTAGGCTACATATATTATTATTTTCAGGGACATTTAATTTGGCGAGCTATAAATTTAAATAGGCTAAAAGACAGAAGTTTAATTGTTTACAATCTATTGCCACGATGAATTTCGTAGAAATCCCCTTTGAACTCCATTTTTGATAATAAAATGTCTTGCTAACTGTTTTGTAGCAAAATTTCGTTTCAAATTTTGTTATTGATAAAAGACAAATAAAATTTAAGTGTCTAGAATATTAAAAAAAATTCTGGGCATCTAGTAGGCCTATGTAATATTATTTACAACAAAGTAATATTGGGAACTAAGTACTGTAGCTACAATATGCGCGTGTCAGTGGAATATCAAAGAGATCCAGATAATGTCACGAAGAACTATTTGCATTAAATTTGTAAAGTACGTGGACGTTAGGGAATTGAATAGTAGCCTAATCAGCTGACATTACGTAACAATAATTGTCGAGAACATTGTAGGCCTAACGCCTCAGAGAACTGCGTTGTCTTTGTTTCGCTGTTAAACAGTTAATTAATAGTTGTAGCACAGTTGTGTTCACTGCCACGCTGTCTAATTGTTTATAAAATAAAGTCCTTATCTCTCTATCTCGTCCCAAAGTACATGAATAGTTTGATAACATTTTGTTGTGACGCATTTAACTCGTTTAGATTGTAATTTAGCGAAACAAAACTCATTACAGTAAAGGAATTTGTTAGGTTTGGTACCGAAATTCTGATTTGTAAAACAATTATTTGTATTACCATTGTTGCATTTGTAATTTTTATCAAGATTCCCTTACGAAGAAAATTTATTTATAATGTTTGGACAACCTGATTTTAACATGGCGGTCGTGCAAAACTTAGTCTATGCATAAATGATTTAAAAACATTAAGTACAATATGTAAAAAAGTGAGGAAGAAATGAAAACCTCAAAATATTGTTTCATTTTTTCCGATTTACCCCCTTTTTTTTTTTGGTACACTGGCCGGACTTACGAATTTTCATACAGTATTTGGGCAAAAACTTGTCCGATTTTGTAAAATGAGATCATTTAGCTGACTCTATGAGAGTAGTTAAAAGTGAACTAACCATCGTAGTTTTGTCCCTTGCTTGTCTTTTCTTAGAACTGAATAGACAGGTAAACATTTCCGCACATAATGCTAGTGGTCAGGTCAATAGCCGATTAAAATACCTCAAACCAAGTTCAGCAGAAAGTTAGGGGGGAAGTCATGGTCATGGGGGTAGTTGTGACAGCATTAACTTAACTTTTTAGTTTAAAATGTTAGTGTTGCTTTTTTTAAAACAAAAGTTGCACGACAGTTTTAACAACCGTGTTCAATTCACGCCGGTTCCACGGAAAATTAAATATATTAACATATAACTACAAAATTTGTGTGTGTGTGTGTGTGTGTGTGTGTGTGTGTGTGTGTGTGCGCGCGCGCGCTTATGTACACATTCTTTGTTAGAAGATAAGTCTAAATTTACATATGCAAGACTATTTTCTACTTCAAAAAGTTCGGGTTGGTCCCCGAATTAAAGTAGACTATATTTTGAATTTGTTGTGATTTAATCAGTCTCTCAATCAATAGTATCAGGATATTTGTATCGTTTTAATCATGTTTCATGCCAAATTTCATCGGAATCTGTTCGTTTCACGGACAGGCAGCCAACGGTTTTTAGTTGGTTTCTGGAGGCCTGAAAACGGATACGTTCATAAAAGTCTTAAGATTGTTTTTTTCCGGTGTCTTATTTGTAATGGCTGCTCTCATTTGCATTTTCCAAAATCAGATCTTCATAGGCATATTACACGACCAAAATTCAAACAACATTAATAAATCGATTTTGAGAAATTTTGTTTATTTTTTCGTCTCGTCAGGTTCGTTACGGATTTTTTTGGAAAATACAGTAAAGAAAATTTGTTTAAATGTTTGTAACCTACACCAGTAGTTAGAATAATTGTTCATTTATTGACCGTTTGACTTTCTAATAACCAATAGCAGATACAAATTTGGTACGTATCTACAGACGGAAGCACTGTCCGGGTCCGAAGCAATTTCTTTTTCTTCTTATTTACACAATTTCCGCGGCCTACGATTTACGCGTGAACGCTGTAACTAAAGAACCGTTGTGTTACGCTTTGGATACGCTTTCTACCGCAACGCGAATTAATTCAAATTTCAGGACAATAAACTCTATTTTGGTCAATTCGACGTCCACGTCAGTCAGTCACATTGAAGTAGGCTACCGAGGAACTTTCCAAAAATTCACGGCCAGGTTCCAGTTTCACAAAAGTTACAAGTTACATACAGTATTATTAACTAATTCAAAATTACAAGTATCTGTAATAACAATTTCACAAGTACAGGTGTTTTACAAAGATTTTTATCATGTAAAAAAAGTTTAAGTCCACAGTAACAACTATTTGTTTTCCTTTTGTACTTTTGAGGTTATGATACTGTGTAATTAACTGTTAGTTTTTATTACATAAAAGTGTCACTTAAAGAAGGAAAATTAGGCCTGATTTTTTTGAAGGGCGTTTTGGAGTAAAGCATATAATTTTTTCACACAAAAAAGATATTAATAGGTGACAAAATTGAACATATTGAAAGTTTTGGGTTGAAACATTGTGCCAGCCGATAAAGAGAAAGTTTATACAATATGAGTACTTATTTATACAAGGGATTATTATTTATAAAAGTATTTTTATATATAAATACTTCGTAGTAACAAAAGTGAGACGAAAATACAACAGTTATTTCAAAACTCTTTGTATTTATTATTATTATTTAACATATTATTATACATTACACATAATGTAGCCTAATTTGTAACATATAGGCTTAATTTTTAATCATGAAGTTATTCTTCCTTTTGATATAGAAGAGCTACACTTAAATATTTATAAGAACTTAAAAAAATAAAATAAACGATAGCACAAAATGTTTCTTAATTCTGGTTGTAAGATAAATGTTGTATTAACAATTAACATCTTAAAATTGTACCAAAATAAAAATAAAATGATAGCACAATTAAGTTACCCAACTGTAGTAGTGGGTTAAATTTAGTTGTTGTTTTTTTACCAGTGTAGTCTTTTAACTTATGAAAAATGTTAAAAGTTACGTTATACTGTATGTAAAACATTGGCAGTGAATTAGTTAAAATTTACTGGTTACTACAATTCTTGTAACTTTTGTTTGTGAAATACCTGTAACTACTTTACTATTTTTCACAAGTTGGTTAAATTTCACTGGTGAATTTGTAATTTGTAACTTTCGTGAAACAGGGCCCAGTTGGTTTTTTTAACGAATTTATTTTTAAAACTTTGTAACTACTGAACAATTAAACACGCGAAACCGTCAGATTCTTTGATTTAAACTTTGAGGAACTTTAGGCGTTAAATGTAGAGCAGATTAATTTGTCGACTGAGTTAATTGTTGTATAACATTTTTTTTGTATAATTAATTTTATGTATACAATTTGTTGGTAGGTTTCTTCTGGAATGCAGCATATGAACTATATTTGAGCTAAATATGTTCAAAATCGTTAGAGCAAAGAAATTAAAACTTGGTTCTTTCATTAAAAAAGTCTCAGATATGCCAAATTTTATCGAAATCTAACATTTCGTAGATATCCAACAGTGTACATACAGATAAAAACCTTTCTTTCGAACAATTGCAGTTTTATTCCGAGTTGATTGAAGTTTTGCACTGTAATCCATTTTGATAATTGTTTGGTCATATTCATTAGGCCTAACCAAAAAAGTTAGATTTTTTGAAAATCTGATTTAACCATGATAATCGATGTTAAAACCTGCATAAGTTAGTGTTTTTAGTTTCGGAAACGATTCTTATGGTGGTTAGGGTTTACTGTCGTATTCAATTTCATTTTGAAAATGTTGATTTATTCAGATTGTCCTTAGTGGACAGAGAGAAAATTCTTGAAACTGAAATCTCAAATTTTTGGTCACTAAAACTAGTTGACCGAGCGAAACGAGGTATCTGTTTCAACTCGACCGTTCGGCCTTTGGATGACTACGCAGTATTGGCCGAACGCGTTGACCGATTGTTTTGAAATTTAGTTCGAAAGTACCTTGTATAAAGCCTGAACGACGTATGCGTATGATTGTTCACATACATTTCCGTTTCGAGATGGCGTCCTCTTATTTACAATAACGAGCAAAAGCTGTTTTAGCCGAAAGCAGTGATCGATTGTTTTCAAATTTGATACGAAGGTACTTAGCCCAAATGACGTAAGATTATTTCCCATTTACTTCCGTTTCAAGATGGCGGCTCCAGACTGAAAGAAGAATGTACGCAGTTTTGGCCAAACGTATTAGCCTACCGATTGTTTTGAATTTTCGTACAAAGATATCTTTTATGTAGAGGAAATAACATGTGTAACATTTTGTCCTATATACTTCCGTTTTCAAAACGGTGGCCTCTGATTTAACGATGACGAGTGTACGCTGTTTTAAATGCATTAGCCAATTGTTTTGAAATGTGGTACGAAGATACATTGTGTAAAGCCCGAAAGACGTATGTATCACTTCCGTTTCAAGATGGCCTCTGATTTACAATAACGAGTGTAAGTAGATTTTTAGCCAAACGCATTGACCGATTATTTTGAAATTTTTATACCTTGTATAAAGCCCGAAAAACATATGTGTAAGAATTTTTCCCATTTACTTCCGTTTCAAAATAGCTGGCTCTGATTCAGCGTTGAGAGTGTATTTCTTATAATAACGGCTGAACGGCAAAACCTACCGTAGTTTTAACCGCTTAATGGAAAGAGCATAAATTCCTAGTAACGGTCGTCCAGTGACAGTGATTCCCCGCAGGGGGGTGCAGACTAGCTGCACCTATTGAGAGGATTTAGACGTTCCTCGCTGTACCCGAGTCTAACAAACACTACACTTTCGACTTCAACATTTTACGCTCACACTTACATTTAGGGAGGCGATAATAGCCTCAATGTGCTTTTCGCCTTAAAATAAAAAAAAAGTTTTCGTAAATATTACAGTTACCGGTTAAATTGGCGGAAAAGGTTACGAGCGCTGTCGTGGAGCGTCTGTATTAAATAAGAATACACTGCGAGGTCTGCTGTTCTTTGAACTATCATAAGAGTAGACGTGGTGTGAACAGAAACAGATGTGCGTTTTGAAAATTCAATGACCTCCCCTCCCTTCAGTCCCCTTGCCTACACGGTTACACACCGCAGCCTGTTTATCTTATCTGTTCTTTTTTTATGAAGGTAATGTTATCTCTAAGGCCGCAGTGTTGGCTGTTCACACAATACGTTCTTTATTACCAGTGTTGAGAGTAGGCATTCGTCAAGGGAGGAATAACGTTTTAATTTCGTACGTTATAGGTATTTGTATTTGAAGGTTTAGGCTTTAACAGAAAAAATCGCGAACAGATGGTAGCGAATTTTCCAAAACTAACAATATCGTATTATATCACCGTCCAAAAGAAACATATCGATATGTATGTTCCTAAATAATTTATTAAGCAGCACAACTCGTTCATTCGTTTCAAAAATACAGGCATTCGAAATAGTAATGTTTACGGCACCTGCTGATAAAGGTCGGCGTTATTGAATATAAACGGACTAGAAGTACAACCACCGTTATAAAGAGCGTGCTCGATATCAGAGACCAAAGGTCAAGTACTTGGACTATTTGCCGCTACGAGCGCTGCAAACTGCAAGGACAGAGGGAAGACTTTTGAGAAAATAGTACTATTATATATTTAACACTGCCGCAAGATGCCTCCAGTAGCGAGTGCTCACATATCTCTCCAGTTATCATTGTAGTACATTTATAATTTTGTGTAGGTACTGCGAAGTGGCAAGGATCTGTATGTATAGTGAATTTAAAAAAAAAATTGATGAAACGTAATATAAGTCAAGCGTTCCCCATTGGCTTAGAGCTTTGCCCTATTGCCTTAGAGCTTCGCCCAGTTGGCTTTCAAAGTTCTTATGCTAATCTAGATTTTATTTGATCAGGTAATTTACGTTCATTAACCTGAAAATACAGTAAATACAACGGTTTTATTCCCGAGTGTTTACATTTAAGTTAACGTACGTTTCTGCGGGTAGGACTAAATATTATGCTAATCTGTATTAATGGCTTGAATGAGTGAATGACTTTCTAGGTTACTGTTGCAGTGCGACCTTGTAGATATAAAATGCCTCCTTTCTGTATTTCTGAGATGCTAAGTTACAGCGCCTTCTCAAGTACGTAGTTAACGGCGGGTAAGTGACAGTTCAGCCAGTTATTAAAAGGCCTGCACAAAACTCTCGCGCATGTAGGAGAATTCCCCTCCAGCTCCCTCCAACAGAGCAGGTGGTGAGAGAGTGGCGACTCGACTGTCACACATTTCCTCCTCTGTCCTACTGGTGTTCTTAAGCAGGCCGTTTTCTAAGCGGTCTCTTCATAAAGTCTAGGATTTGGAGAGGATTCAAAGTGGGTAACTCCCCCACGTCTACTTGGTAACTTCGCAATTCATTATTGAGGTACTTGCAATTGCTTGCTCTGTTAATTGCCTTTCCATTTCTTCCCCCTTACTCTTGACCCTTGTCAAGGAGGTTGTGTCAAATTTGGCCAGCTTTTTGTTGTGCGGTGGATTCCCGCTCATTCTATAATACTTACTCGTGGGAACATCAGTAGCTAGGAAAATTACGCAAAGCTCCACACTGAGCCCCTCATACATGAGCACTGGGAGATTTTTGGTATCCCAGGGCTCCGTTTGATACACTCCGTGTCATTCATTCCATTATTATGGGTCGCACTTTAGCACTTTATAGACAGATTATGTAGTGTGTGTGTGTGTGTGTGTGTGTGTGTGTGTGTGTGTGTGTGTGTGTGTGTGTGTGTGTGTGTGTGTGTGTGTGTGTGTGTGTGTGTGTGTGTGTGTGTGTGTGTGTGTGTGTGTGTGTGTGTGTGTGTGTGTGTGTGTGTGTGTGTGTGTGTGTGTGGGTGTGTAACGATTTCTTTATTGTCAAAATGTAGTCGTTAATAAAAATCCAAAATTTTCATTTTGGGAACTATCGTCAAAAAGACGAAAATCTTAAAAAATCAGACTATGCTGAAATTTCAGTCATATTTGAAAATACTTAACTGTTTAGTCAGGGTATCTAATTTAAAATAAAAGAATTTTACTGGTCAGAAGTAAATTAATATAAACGAAAAAATTTGATTGCCAGTGAATTAGTTTTTCGATTCTCGATTCTCTTTTGAATAGTAAATTTCTTTAATAATGTCAGTTGTTGCTATTCTGGTCAAAAGTTATGAACCTTCATGTAGGTCTGATATGAAAATCTATAAACAGATTAAAGACACTTAAAGCCTGAAAGATATTCTCAATTTGCGGATTGCTACCAAACCATAATTTACGGGAAGATAGAGAACCGTGTTGGTCCTTTGGAATCCTTTAAGGACTCTGTTTCAAACTATAAATAATTTTACAATTCCTTTATACGATTGCTATTTAATAAAGTTTAAATAATGTTTCTCGTAAAACAGGAGAATGAAACGGATGCGAGTTTACATTAGTACCTCCTGCATCACGGTTTGCCTCTGAACTCAATCCGTGGCTACTTGATATCTGCATTTGATGACTAAGTGTGATAAGTGCTTCTCGAGTTTTGCAAGACCAGCTTGATATCGTTATACCTCGTACCACAACGAGGTTTGTAATAAAATACAGTATATGTATAGAGTAAGGCATCATGAGTGATGAAGTGAAGTAGGGAAGGACTCAGAAAATACCTGCTTTATGGCTTTTAAACGTCTTTTTTTTTTTATTAAAGGCTCATTTTAAACTACATACAGGAATTTGATGGACTTCACTGAAATTGAAGAGTCATAAAATCGACTTTTGTGCCGTTTGATTTTCGCTTGTCGATTATTCATCTGCTACTTTTCACGGCACCTGTTAAAAGTCTCAAAATTAGTTTTCATGCTGTTTCGCGTGTCGATTATTCATCTGTTACTTTTCACGACACCTTCTGTTAAGAGTTACAAAAAGTCGGTTTTTGTGCCGTTTGATTTTCACGTGTCGTTTATTCATCTGCTACTTTTCACGACACCTTCTGTTGAGTCACTAAAAGTCGGTTTTTGTGCCGTTTGATTTTCGCTTGTCGATTATTCATCTGTTACTTTTCACGACACCTTCTGTTGAGTCACTAAAAGTCGGTTTTTGTGCCGTTTGGTTTTCGCTTGTCGATTATTCATTTGTTACTTTTCACGGCACCTTCTGTTGAGTCACAAAAAGTCGGTTTTTGTGCCGTTTGATTTTCGCTTGTCGATTATTCATCTGTTACTTTTCACGACACCTTCTGTTGAGTCACTAAAAGTCGGTTTTTGTGCCGTTTGGTTTTCGCTTGTCGATTATTCATCTGTTACTTTTCACGGCACCTTCTGTTGAGTCACAAAAAGTCGGTTTTTGTGCCGTTTGATTTTCGCTTGTCGATTATTCATCTGCTACTTTTCACGGCACCTGTTAAGAATCTCAAAATTAGTTTTCATGTTGTTTGATTTTCGCGTGTCGATTATTCATGATACTTTTCACGACACCTTCTCTTAAGAGCTACAAAAAGTCGGTTTTTATGCCGTTTGATTTTCACGTGTCGATTATTCATCTGCTACTATTCATGGAACCTTCTGTTAAGAGTCACAAAAACAGGTTTTTGTGCCGTTTGATTTTCGCGTGTCGATTATTCATCTGGTACTTTTCACAGCACCTTCTGTTAAACTGACAAAAAGTCAGTTTTTGTGCCGTTTGATTTTCACGTGTCGATTATTCATCTGCTACTTTTCATGGAACCTTCTGTTAAGAATCACAAAAACCGCTTTTTGTGCCGTTTGATTTTCGCGTGTCGATTATTCATCTGCTACTTTTCACGGCACCTTCTGTTAAACTGACAAAAAGTCGGTTTTGTACCGTTTGATTTTCGCGTGTCGATTATCCATCTGGAAATTTGTTTAAATCAAGTCAAAGACATAGCTGTGTATTAGTGTTTTCTGTTACTTTTCACTGTTCTTTCGACTTGGCTTGTGGATTTAAAGTCACAAAATCGGAGCGTTTATGGGTAATTAGAGCACGACCTACTTAACAGTTCTTATCTGTGTCCGACATTGCGCAGCGCACTTCTGAATACTGTAATGTAATATAATTGGCTAGAGTTTTGCCGGCTTTCTAACTAAGTGGTATGCTGATGCTACTTAACTCATGACCAAAGCGGCAACAACGCCAACATCCCACATAGGGTGCAGAGGGAGATTGGAACAGACAAAAGAACAAAGCTCATAGTCGAGGACCAGAGGGGAGTGTGTGCAAACCCTTGCTTTATTCTACCTAGTATACCTACCTCAGTACTCTTGTATTACTGTTCTTGCTTGTAGGCGAAATAAAAGTTAATGTGCCTGCTTGGTTTTTTAGAAATTTTTAGAAACGCAGCTGCCTGCCCTCGTTATAATAAAAACAAAAACAAATACTTTGCAAAATTTGTCAAATTTACTCCTAGGCTACTTTCTTTGTTTTCATATTAGGTTGATTGGGACATTTTTTTAAAGCAACGTGATTTCGAGAAATTGGTGTTTAAATGTTTGTAACCCTCCCCCCCGCTGGAATCAAAAACAGATTTTGGAGTATTGTCGACGCATACTTTTTGTGAGCCGTTTTAAAATTTTTATTTCATTTTAAAATTACGAAGTATACTGAAAGTATGGTTATCGTGAAAAAATAATTGTGTGTGTGTGTTTATTATTCGCGCGCGCTCACAGAATAAACGAATTTCGATAAAAATTAATATGTAAAATAGATAAAAGATGTTTAATGTAAATTAATATAACTTAATGTAAATTTAATGGACCATATTTTAGTTTAAAATATTATGAAATTATTCTATGATTAATTATTATTATTTCAATTAAATAAATCGGACTTTGATCAAATTTTGTTCTAAAATGTAGTTTTTCCAGTAGGTCTACCCAAACAAAACATAGGCTCTGGGCCCGTATTCCTACTTAGTATACATGTAGGCCTAATTAGGCCTACATCGTGACAAATTTTCGATACCGTAGGCGACCATTTTTGCGTTTAACAATAAAAATACCAAAATGTACCCTAATCCTTGTCGATTTTATGAAATTTCAACGATATCTACCGATATGATTCAAAACGTGGCACAAAAACGATTTGGGTGTATAGCTTTAGAGAACCTTTCATGGCAAAACGCATTCAACAGTTGCAAAATAGCGGCCATTCGAACATTAAACGAAATTATAACTTGATTTACACTTTGTTTGAAAATCCGATTTCGTTTTGGTAATCACCCAGTAATTAGCATTTAAAATTTTTAATATTCTTTATTTGAAAATTTAAAATGTAGATTTTAATATGGTTATATTGATAAAATTTTATTTGCAAAAGAGTGTAAAATGAAAATAGGAAATTTGCTACCATTATGTAAGTAATTGGTGTCATTTTGAAATCATGCGCGCGCGCGCGCGCGAGCGTGTGTGTCCGAGCGAACGCGTGTTTCTGAATATGTATTAAAGTTTCATTTGTTATTATTACTTTTTTTTAACACTTACTTTCTATTGTTAGCTTTGGTAAGAGGAGTGAATAGAAAAAAGTCCGCCGAACGGAAGAATGTAACGGAAATGTGGAACAAACGAGCAAACAAGTTTCGTCTCTCTATTTCTGTCTCTTTCTTTTTCGATAACAGTAAACGCGTATTAGCCTATATGAAAATGTTGTGTTGCTTAGGTTTTCCCTTAGTTGAAGAACACGTGCACATGTAAACGTTTATAATAATAATTGTTAATATTGCTATTTTTTAACAACATAACCTAAAACTTGTTATAGCCTACCAGCTGTTCAATGAAATCAGCTGATAGTTACGAATTAATATAAAACAAGTGATCTTTTACTATAGCTACTGTAAATAAAACCTAACCTAGGTTCACGTATTTATTTATTTAAACAAAACAAGGTATTTGTAAATATATTTTCAAACTAATTATATATTCGGCAAAAATATCATTAACAAAAGCTTTGCTACTGTGGGTAAACTTCCCGAGTTGTCTGGAAATGAAGTATTGTAACGGAGGCATATGTTTACATTATTTTTCCAATAGAACACGCACTGAAAGTTTGTTATATTCTTTGTGAATCACTCTGCAGCCTGTAGAGTGCTTCTTGTGCTGCCCACAGTGAATAAATTGCACTAAAGTTCAACGCTTTATGCCGTAATGGCGCCGGGGTTGACGCACTGTCATTAGAAATGATCGACTAATTAACTAAGGTTTAGCAGTGTCACAGTAATAAATAGACAGTTATACGTTGGCGTATTTGTGTTTTGTAGGCCATTAAATCTGCCACAACTAGTTTCTGTCCCAATACGTACTGTAATTATCGAATTGAGCAACTGCTCAACCTGTTTCGTTGTATGCCACAGTGCTTTGGGAATGCAGATATGTTATTTCCTTATAAACTAGTAGTTCATAGAACATCAGACCTCGCAGTATATTCTTAATTAATATACAGAGCGTTCCACGACAGCGCTCGTAACTTTTTCCGCCAATTTAACCGGTAACCGTAATATTTACGAATAAATTTATTGGAACAATTTTATTTAAAAATGTTATCCTCTTTTTCCATAAATGATAGGTTTTGCCGGTCAGCCAGTATTACAGGAAATAACCAGCAACTACACTGTAAACGTTGAATCATAGCCCTCCATCTTAAAATAAAAGTAAATAGGGTAAATAAAAGTAAATGTACACATACTTATTTTGGGTTCTATAGCCTACTCACCTTTGATACCTTCGTATCAAATTTCAAAATAATCGGTTAATGCGTATGGTTAAAACTGCGTACACTTCATTGCAAATCAGGGGTCGCCATCTTGAAACGGAAGTAAATGGGAAAAAATCTTAACAATTTCAATCTTACCTTCGCACCGAATTTCAAAACAATCGATTAACGCGTTTGGCCAAATCTGCGTACACTCGTTATAGTAAATTAGAGGCTGCCATTTTGAAACGGAAGTGAATGGGAAAAAATCTTGCACATAGGTCGTTCGGGCTTTATACAAGGTACTATCGTACTAAATTTCAAAACAATCGGCCAATGCATTTGATGAAAATAGCGTACGCTCTTCTTCGGTAAATCAGAGGCCGCCATCTTGAAACAGAAGTAAACAGGACAAATTTTTACACATACATAATTTGGGCTTCGTACCAAGTTTCAAAACAATCAGTTAATGCGTGTGGTTAAAACTGCGTACTCGTCATTGCAAATTAGAGGCCGCCATCTTGAAACGTAAGTAAATGTGAAAGTTCGCGAATTTCAAAACGATTAACGCATTTGGCTAAATCTGCGTACACTCGTTATTGTAACACAGAGGCCGCCATTTTGAAACGGAAGTGAAAGGGAAAAGTCTTGCACATAAGTCGTTCGGGTTTTATACTAGGTACTTTGGAACCAAATTTAAAAACAATCGGTCAATGCGTTTCCCCAAAAACTGCTTAACAAAGTAAAACCAAATGTCGAACTGTCGAGTAGAAACTGAGAGCTCGCTTCGCTCTATCAGTTCTTAAGTAGTTTTCGTTATTAGTGTTTTATAAATAAAGGTTGTCGTCATTAAATAGCCTTTATTCATACGCGACAATATTAAGGTCGCGAAAACTTCAATCCGAATTTCTGATAGACTGCGTTTTTTTGGTGTTAAGACTTCATTTGAACACTTTTATAAACGAGAAAATTTCTCAACTCGGTTAACTTCATTTTCGCTCTGTGAGCTAACGATCTATTCCCCGGTTTTTGTAATATTTTTTAAGACCTCACTGAATGGTTACAAGGTACTCCACAAGTAGATACGACGCACTTAGTACATTTTTCTTGGTTGCGGATATCATAAGCGGTTCAAGTCGTACTTGTTAAAAGGAATAGCAAGGACAAGTTTCGGCACCCATCGGGCCTCTTCAGGTCAGCCACCGCCCGTTCACCTTGGTGGACTTGTAGGTGTTTACATCTTGCGTTCGTGTAATACAGTTGAATCAACGTTGCCAACCTGCCTGGGAGAAATAATTCGCTAATTACTGAACTGAATGTACAGGGTGTTAATTAAGTTAGGAACGAGTCTGTATCTTAAGTTCTTATGACCAATAGATAGTATATCTTTAAAGATTTAAGATAAAAACTTTTTCCAAATGGATTGTAGGAACCTAACTTTTTAAAAATGTTGACGTTGTATTTGTTTAAAAATTTGCAACGTATGTTCAAAATGTGCATCGAAAGGACACAAAAGTTTTGGCACAAGTTGTTCCCTTTACACGCTCCAAAATCAATAGTTCAAATTTTGCGTTCTTATTTGTTTCGTAGTGATTTAAAGAAAGTTAAGTGAGTGTCATTGTTTAGGTTACAAATTGTTTTACCTCCCCAATCAGAAACAGTTGATTTTGAGCTATGATCGTTTTAATTTTAATGTTAAATTTTTAATGATTGTAACTGTCGTAGTAACAGCAAAAATATTGGCAGCTCAGTGATTAGAGTTAACTTCACCCGCGAATCTTCGAGAGTGAGAAAACGGATGGATTTTTTGTGTGCAGATTATTTGTCACCACAAATCCAAACCGAATCTTTGCTTATCGGGTTCGCATAAAAATAATAATCGTTTAACCGAAGCAGTTTACTTAATTACATTAATACTTAATCTTTATATAACAGTGGCTGATAGGCACACAAAACTGAGAATTCTGCAAGATATCCTTACTTGCTGCAACCTGCTAGCTGAGCGAGACAAAGACCGAAGACAATTAGTAATGGTCGCGTCGGCTGAAGAACCGGTACTATGCAGGGCGTGGCGCTCATCAGCTGATCCGAGCGTTAGCCTAGTAACAGCGATCTTATCCGAGAGACTCCAGTTCTCACATTTATTCTCTTATATCCAGGGTAAGTTCCTAGAAAATGAGAAGTGACAAACATTAATTATATTCTCACGATTCCTAATAACATCTGGTAACAAAAACATGTTTCTACATTAGGTAATACACAGTTTATATCTTTAGGACACACGTTGGCCTAAGGGTGGTTTAGGAGCAGTACCGAAAGTGGGACAGTTTTTGTAATGAAATGTTTTTTAGCTTAGGTAATTAATGGTAGTATTTTCGGAACACATGTTTGTAGGCGCGTGAGGGAAGATTTGGAGCTGGCTGAAATAGATAATAGACTGCTTTGTAAAGAAATGTTTTTAGAAAGTTTATATCTTGGTGCGTAAGGAGAACCTCGTAGCTTCTTCGTAACAGAGAGAAGAGGAGGAAACGGGTGCTTTCAATAGTTGTTAGCCGCCTCGGTGGCCTAGTGGATAGCGTACTAGGCTTTCACCCCGAGGACCCGGGTTCGATTCCCGGCGAGGACTTGGCATTTTCATACGCTATAAATCATCCCATCGTCTGCATTAGCCCAAGTGTGCACAATAGTCAGACAAAAAAAAAATCAATAGTTGTTAGTCTTATTGGCGAAAATAAATACTATTGTAGTCATTTATAAATATTAGCAAACAACTTAGGAAGATAATAAGCTAATAATTTTAAGATCTTAGTCCAAAATCCGAAAACATGATGACCACAAGTACTAGGAAGGTCAGGTAGGATATTGGTTAGGGAAAAGTCTTGGAATATGTGGAAAGATAGACTTCATTTAAAATGTGAAAGAAGTTTTACTACAGTTAGTCGTTTGCTATAACGGGATTCGTTATAACGGATTTTCGATATTACGGGCTAAAAAGAAGGATTGCTGATAAGCGGACTCGGAAGTCCGCTCGGTCCCTTGGGGTGGTCCAGAAACCCTGGTTTGTTCATTCGATGACAAAAATGGAAATTTAAAAATAAGTGGTTTCCTTATTCAGATTAAAAATTAAGTATATGATGGAGACATCGATGTACAGTATATTTCTGGACTGATAGCACGAGTGCTGTAATGGAACAAGGGACGACGATCTCCTCTCCACCACTGGACCTCAACCCGCGACGTACCATACTCCTCCAATCGTTTCTCCTGAAAATTTATTTATTTATTTGAATTAGGTTTTCTTAGTACAGTGATATCGCAAATATTGTGTAAACAAAGAAGTTCAGTAATATATATTTAAATTATAATTATCGCCATTATGCTACATACTCAGTCTTTGTGGCACAAAATAGCTTTTATAGTTAAAAATATCTAGCACATACTTTGTATAAGATTGTTGCTTAATTTTATGTATATAAGTTTAATAATCAAATTGTAAATTACAACATCATATACTACTTCAGCCCATACAACACAAAATTGTAGAAGGTTTACAGTGAAATGTTCTTGCACATTGTGCCGAGTTGCTTTTAAAAAGGTATTAAAAATTGGTCATCCTGTTAGATGTCCTGTTTAAGTAATCCTTGATTGTAAACATTACAGGTTCTGAATTTCCTTGAAAATGCAGATTTTGTTTTGGAAAATTATTTGTGAAAGTTTGTATGAATCGTGTACGGTAGTCAGCCTTGTACGTTGTATTCGTATGTTTAATTTAGGCCTATGCTTTGTATAGCGTATAGCGTACACGTAATTATATGGTAGTTCTAGCTTACGTAGCCTATCACGTATTAAGGCTGTCAGCTGACGGTGAAAGCTTATATTCTGTAGGAAAATCAGCTGGTACTCCCGCGATCGCGTGCGCGCAGTGAAAGTTGCAAATGGCGGACAGCAATTTTCCGCTCGCCTAGACGTGACGAATCTAAAAATCGGTTTCGATAATTTATAACAGCCTGGACTTACACGTCGAGGGACCGGAGAGAGCTGTTCTTCGGTACAAAATAAAGAAAAACAGTCGCCTAAAAAATTCGATTAGTTTTACCAGGTAAAAGTAAACGTCTATTCGCCCGTTTTAAAATCATAACTTGCTTTTATTAAAATTTTTATACATTATCCGTTATACTTCTTTATACACGATCAAAATCAGATTCGCTGATTTTCAAAAATTAGGTGTTTTAGGATATAACTTCCTGGATACTGAAAGACTAAATTTAAACAGTTATTTGTTTCAAAAAATAATTTTTAAAGTTTTTTTTAAAGCTAAAAATCCTTTTTTAACAATTTTTACAGACAAAAACAGAAATTCAGAAAATATGTACGCCTCGTAGGCTACATTTATAAAAACTTTAACATAAATTTTCTAAATAATAACTCTGATAATTTTTATTAAATTTGGCTCAAGTATAACGCTCAAGAAAACATCGCTTTAAAGTTAGAGGCATTTAAAACTTGGAGGTAATGTTTAGTATAAATAATAAACACGACAAATTATCTAACACTCAAATTAAGTGGAACAAAAAATGACCTTGGGTTTTAAATACATAGCCGAGATGAAGATATAACAGTAATTCTAGAATTTTGGAGGTGGGCGATTTGACCTACTTATTTTTGGTGTAATATATCCAAGGCTTTTTGTATTATTGCGGTAGGCACCTGTTCGTATTTCGCCTCTGTTGTTTAAACGATAAGCTGGAAAATTTGGAAACGTGGCAGTGAAACGAAACATACATTTTGTAAAAAAACACATTTTCTTACATTTGATTGTTAGGGGAAGAAAACTTGCAAAAAAATTGAAAATTCGGTCTAATTTCTCAAAATCGGTTTATCAGTTTTTCTAAATTTTGTTATATAGTCGTAAAGAAATGCATAGTTAGAGAGCAAATTGAGGGGGACCAACAGTGATCAGGGTTTCTTTTTTTTACTCCCGAATCGACATTTTTATTTATGTCAAATATGTTACACTTTTCATACTGAATTTTCATATAGCCTATGACAAAAATTTGAGCATAATCTGATAACAGATTTTGAAAAAAATTACCCATTTTTTATACTTTTATTGACAGCTTACTTTATATCGCATAAAGACGTAGAGGGGGATATATTTTATTTGGGTATTTATTGCCTACATTTAAACAAAATCGTTCGAGCAAATTTTGAGATTTTTTGGACATATTTTTGACCAAAAATAGGCTTAATTTTTTTCATAAATTAAATAATAGTTTCCTTACACACACACACACACACACACACACACACACACACACACACACACACACACACACACACACACACACACACACACACACACAAACATACCAATTTTTTTCTTCACAATCACCAAACTTTACATTTCGAATAGTGAAAGTAAGAAAGTAAAATAGAAGAGGATAAAGGAAGAGTTGAAACATTTTGTTTTGTTTTGAGTATGTACTTACAAGCAACAAAGATTATATAATCATTTTATAGTAAAAACTTGTTTACGATTCAGTGTACACTTTTGGTTGCGAGTACGTCTGTATTTCTCTAGGTAAAAAGAAAAGAATAACGTTATGAATGTATACCGTATTTGTATACGCAGTGCATGATATATAAATTTGTCATCTAAATCTGTGGGATGCTTGAAGTGAAATAAAAGTCTAATGGTGATATAAAGTGGGATAATTATATTTTATATGCCAAAGGCCCTTTATACGTACTTTCAGCATGGTGACTGATCTTCGACGGTAAAATAACATTTCACGGGATATTCTCGGCAAGGTCTTATAAAACAGTATTCACAAAACTGAGATTTAAAAGACACACTACAAACACGTGGCCGGAGACCTTTGTCATATCGGCCCGAAATTGACCCGTTTTCCTTCGACGTAGCCGCCTACCGTATTGTCAAGGTCATCCTCGAAATAGCAGCTGGCATTTAGAAACAACGTAAAATGTATTGCGCAACTGTTTCGGGAGCATTATTTACATGTTGAAGCGATAAACTGTTTAATCGTAAAACTACGACGGTTCTTATTTGACGTCACTGTGGCGTCTGAACGGTAGGTTATTTTCTCATTTGGTGAAGTATGTAGAGAAAGTACTGTATTGTGATACAGTAAGTCTAATTTTTCCCCCTCTTCCCTTGGGTTTACAGAAATTTTTTTTATTTATCAGACTGCCTGTGTATGCGCACGTTGCTGTAGATAAATCGAATGGGACAAATTTCAATGAAATTTTGGAATTTAGTTGTAGTTTATCTCTATATTTAATGTATGTTCAACACAAAACACAAAATTGTTTAGTTTTTTTCGCGTGGATGTCCCTAAAAAGTAACCAACAAATTCTAACTGTTGTCAAAAAATTTCCTTAATGCACCACAGTAAAAGTTACAGGTCCGTTTTTGTAAGCCAAACTTAATTAGAGAAAAATCAATTATAATTTATGCAATAATATTTTTAAAAAAAGTTATGATTTATAAAACAAATTTGATTGATCATCATTTTTAAAAGGCAAAAATGTACCTTTGCAATAACTAAAACAATTTACTATACTGAAATCATATTTTCAAGAAAAGTAACGAATAGATTAACATTATTTAAATATTAATGTTAAGCTTTGACAAGAGGAGTGAATAGAAAAAAAGTTTGCCGAACGGAAGAATGTAACGGAAATATGGAACGAATGAGCAAACGAATTTCGTCTCTATATTTCTGACTCTTTTTCTTCCTCCTTTTCAATAACAGTACACGCCTCTTATATGAAAACGTTGTGTTGCTTTGGTTTCGGTATTTTTCCGTAGTTTAAGAACACGTGCACGTTGTAACCATTTATAATGCATTCGAAATTAATATAAACTGTTTATTGCTGTCAATATTGCTAGTTTTTAACAACATAACCTGAAACTTGTTATAGACTGTCAGTTGTTCAATGAAATCAGCTGATTGTTACTAATATAAAACAACTAATCTTTTGCTATAACTACAGTAAATAATATTTAAGCTAGATTCACGTATTTATTTATTATTGTATTTGTAGAAACAAGATATTGTATTTGTAAACATATTTTCAAACTAATTATAGGCCTGTGGTATCGTAAAGTTATCATTAACAAAAACTTCACTTCTGTGGGTAACGTCACGAGTTCCACGCGTGTAATTTTTTAACTTTGAATGATCATGATTTTGAAATGTAATCTGATTTTCTGAATTACGGATTTGTACAAACTTTTACCGAAGTAAATTTTTGATATCCGCCTCCGATGGCTTGTTTTTCAATCGAAATTCTCTGACAACATCAGCTGACTATTAAAATTGATTCGTTCAGGTCAAACACGTGTTTGTTATCGCTAATGGTGTATATATAGTTAATCTCATTCAAAAAACTTTTTCTGTGCTGCAATATTAACGTTACAATGAGATCTAACATTTAAAAGTCGGTGAAACACTAAAAATAATCCAGAATTCAGAAATTATTTTTCTGGCGAATAATTTCATATTGAAAATTTACGATTTGAGTAGTCATTTGAGTAGTACCTTGACATAAGCGCCGATGCTGACCTCGAATTGGCTATTTAAGGGTTGATGAAAAAGCATTCTAGCGTTCGCAATTATTCGATTTCAGTTCAAGCTTGGCGAAAAAATCGATTTGGTAGCAACTTAAACATGTTCATTAGGTTGTTACCGTCAAGCACTGCTACTGAAGTTTTCGGTAAGATCATCTAACAGATACAAAAGGCCAGTCTGTTATCTGTCATTCAATACACGTTATTTTTTTCTCTTGACCGCGGTTTCGCGTTACCTCATCTTCCGGTTACATGTTGAACTTACAACTAATAAAAAAGTACACTTCTCTTTAGTGAGAACATCGATGTAATTTAAAAGGCCGCACAAACGATACAAAAATGACCTTCTAAATTACAAGATTGACATTCTCACTGGTGAAAGATGATGAAGTGAAAGTGAAGATTTATTTATATTGTGATGTGTGTAACTATGTTGGACCGAACAAGATGGATTTACAGGACGCTTCGATCATCACTAGAAATAGTAGTGTAACACTTGAGATTGATTGGTAGCTTAATGAAATAGTCTAACGTTTCTTACGGTTTGGAGTTACAGGGCATTGGGATCATCACGAGAAATGCTATTGTAGATTAACACTTGAGATTGATTGGTAGCTTAATGAAATAGTCTAACGTTTCTTACGGGTTTGGAGTTACAGGGCATTGGGATCATCACGAGAAATGCTATTGTAGATTAACACTTGAGATTGATTGGTAGCTTAATGAAATAGTCTAACGTTTCTTACGGTTTGGAGTTACAGGGCATTGGGATCATCACGAGAAATGCTAGTGTAGATTAACACTTGAGATTGATTGGTAGGTTAATGAAATAGTCTAACGTTTCTTACGGTTTGGAGTTACAGGGCATTGGGATCATCACGAGAAATGCTATTGTAGATTAACACTTGAGATTGATTGGTAGGTTAATGAAATAGTCTAACGTTTCTTACGGTTTGGAGTTACAGGGCATTGGGATCATCACGAGAAATGCTATTGTAGATTAACACTTGAGATTGATTGGTAGCTTAATGAAATAGTCTAACGTTTCTTACGGTTTGGAGTTACAGGGCATTGGGATCATCACGAGAAATGCTAGTGTAGATTAACACTTGAGATTGATTGGTAGCTTAATGAAATAGTCTAACGTTTCTTACGGTTTGGAGTTACAGGGCATTGGGATCATCACGAGAAATGCTATTGTAGATTAACACTTGAGATTGATTGGTAGGTTAATGAAATAGTCTAACGTTTCTTACGGTTTGGAGTTACAGGGCATTGGGATCATCACGAGAAATGCTAGTGTAGATTAACACTTGAGATTGATTGGTAGCTTAATGAAATAGTCTAACGTTTCTTACGGTTTGGAGTTACAGGGCATTGGGATCATCACGAGAAATGCTATTGTAGATTAACACTTGAGATTGATTGGTAGCTTAATGAAATAGTCTAACGTTTCTTACGGTTTGGAGTTACAGGGCATTGGGATCATCACGAGAAATGCTATTGTAGATTAACACTTGAGATTGATTGGTAGCTTAATGAAATAGTCTAACGTTTCTTACGGTTTTAATTTATGTTTAGTTTGTGCAATGTTTTTTTTTGTGTAATTTCTTTAATATTTAATTTATACCGGATGTTTACATTTTCTTATGTAGGCTAAACAGATGCAGAAGACAGTATCCGAGCACATTTCATGTTCCCGGAAGCTAAAGCAGAGGCACGAGGAGGGATGGTATTTTGTTTACATGCAACGGGTCATTGGTATTGATGTGTAGCAGGGTGGTTATGCGCATGCGTGATGCACAAATAGCCTGCACGACCTTGGCCTTGCCGAATACAAATCAATTCCCGCTGCTTCCTGGTTGTAACTCCGGAATGTAGCCCAAACACTTTGTAGTGCGGCCATTTTGAAACTTTTATCTTTATATTGTAGCGTGCAATATTTTTTTTGCCACGTTAATTTTCTTTTGTTGCCAAAATCTGTTGTCAGTTATGATCAGAGTGTTGAACGTAAACATCATTAAATAGGTCTGAATATTAATAATTAATAATCAATTAATTAATAATAATAAAATTAATAATAACCTTAAGGTTATGTATGATTTTAAATACCTTTTTAGCTAAAATAAAAAAAAACGGGAAGTTCGTTTTGCTAATGTATTTTTATTTTAATACATTGTACTTATTATTTAATACCATGAAATAACGAATTTAATACAAACAAATGGGCTTAGCACGCAGGCAATTCAAATGAATATAATTGAAATCGGTCCATCAGTTTAGTTACAGTTTTGTACAGAAACATACAGAAAGACACGTCTAAAATCATTTCCTGACTTAAAGATGTAAAACGGATATATCTATGAAAATCGTAATTTACATAATTTACAAGGTGGATCATGAGATATTGATATTTCACTGTGGTAGCATTGCGTAAATATTTCATATATGTAAAATAACTTGTGTCAGCTGATCAACAATGATTTGGACTTTAAACGCAATGAATTAATATGTGGGGACGGTACAGCTACGATTTTTTTAACATGTATCATGCCTTAGGACTGTTTGTGATGCCGGATTTTGCGTGATGCGAGTGCACAAATTATATTGATATATATAATAGTCCCTATATTTTGCGCGTCGCAAGTCTCATATTAAATTAATTATGTTAAAAATTTCCTGAGATTTTGCCGGGATCGAACCTGGGACCTTGAGCGTGTGAGTCGCACGTGATAACCACTACACTACGGAAACTACGAAGTTTGATCGATGTAGGTATATGAAATGAATCGTTAATTTAATTTTGATAAATATGTAACAGTAAAAGATCAGTTTTTTTTTATTAATTCGTAACGATCAACTGATTTCATTGATAGAGATTAGATTAGATTCAAACAAGGGGAAGGGATAATACAACCCCAGGCACTGCGATCAACAGACCGATTGTGCAAACTAAACCTCTTGAGTACTAGTTTAGCAGATTGATGCCCTTAGTAATTTCCAACAACCCACTGACTTCCTCATTCTGCTGAAGATCTCTAGGGTTCTGGAAACAAAAAAACTCTTACCAGCAAGAGTTTACAAATCAAGGATTATGTGTCCTGCAGTCTCCTCTTTCCTGCATAACAACACACGGTTTCTCCATGGTAATTGTACAAGTATCACCTATCCTTAGATACCTATTCTTGTATTGGTAATTTAAGTAATACAGGTATACACACACACACACACACACACACACACACACACACACACACATATATATATATATATATATATATACATATATATATATATATATATATATACATTTTTTTATATTGTTTGTAATGAAGAATTTGTTGAGCACCTTCGGTAGCAGATAATCTGTTAATGTCTGATGAAGCAAATGTTCGCCTTGTAGGTTTTGTTAACACCGAAGATTTGGTGTTGGTCACAGATTGTGATCCTGTGCATTATTATCGAAAACCTTTTCATGCGGAATATGTTTTATGATTCAGCCAGAATAATTTGCCCTTTTAACTCTTCGATGACACTGTCAATAGAGGTCGTTACACGGAAATGTAAGACATCTTTCATTCCTTATCTGTAAGTTTGCCATATTTCTAGAGTGAACCCGGAAGAAGGTTGGAGAGGGAAAGAACACCCCATTAAGCGAAAAGGTGTTTCCTGAGCGAAAATTTGAAAATTTGTTACTAAAAAAGCGTACTTTTAAACAAGTTAAAAAAATTTTTTTACAAGCTTTTCCTTAACTTGCTTCCTATGTCTGTCTGTTTCATGGTTCAAATATTCTAATCGATTTTTAACCCACTTTCCATCATCCAATCGGCTTGAAATTTTGCACACTTGCTTGCTTCCGATGACAATGCAATATTAAATAATTGGGCACATCAAATTTTACTTCGTTTTGCTCTAATTAATTAACTGCAATTAATTAACTGCATGTGGAAAAATAGTTTTAGCATTTCTCAATAGATGGTGTTAGTGTTTTCTTGACATTGATGGTGCAAGTTGTCGGAAAAAGCTAGTTCGAGCCCAGCGATGTCCTAAACTTTTTCTTACACCTTTTAATTTATTGAACATTCTGCTATTATTTGTATACGTAAAAAAATGCTGAATGCAGATTTTTTGAATTTTTTATTAAAACATTTACGAAAAAATATTAAATATTGTCAGCATTTGTTATCATAAATTTAATTATTCATTAATGTATATTTAAATTAAGAACTTTTGCAAAATTGACAACTTTTGGTATTTTGGGAAAAAATAATAAATAAATCATTATGCAAAAAAAATCAAAAAAATGATTACAAGATTTATCACTAAAAGTAGAAAATAAAATAAAATAAAAAAAGATTTAAAAATAAATTTTTCGTCAGTTGGAGAATAAAGCATGGGCAACTATCAATACTCGCTTACAAGGATCTTCCTCAATAATTTCTAATTAATCTAATCTGCACCCACTCCGACTGATGAAAAATGTATTTTTTACTTTTTAGTGCATTTTATACTTGAATTGAAAAAACTTGTTTTTTAAAAATCTTTTTTTTACTTTATTTTGTCTATTTAATTAAGAGCTATTAAATATTAAATGACGTAGCTGAATTATTCTTTTCTTTATAAAAACCGAACTGTTCACAAACCATTCATACTTTTTACAATAACAATTTTTTTTGTTTTTTTTATTTTAGCAATCCGAGCAAGAGAGAACCTTGCATAACATTAAAGCTCTTGCAGTTGACTCCCGTATCTTTTCAAATATTATTCATTCCACTTCCCGCAGCGCCGATTTTTTGATTCGACATGACGCTGATCATTGCCCACCGAATTAATATTCTGTTTCGAATCGTCAGTGTATATTATTATTATAACCAGCCTTATTGATCTAGGTGTCTGCACAACAGTTCGAATTTTATAAGTTTTTAGTGCTTTTGTTACAGTTTTTATTTTACTGTCATTTTTGCTGCTGGCCGGGACAAGAACCCAAAAGCGGGACGTACGGGACATTATATCAGTCAATTTCAGAATGCATGTTTTCAACTAGGTGCTACTGCCCATGCCGCAACGTTAAGCGTCAAGTTTTACGAAAACTTATTCACGAATCATCTCATTTTTGATGTTTGTAAATCGTTTCCACACCGTAAATGAACTCAGAATTGAGCGTAAAGTGGGGTTAGTGACGTCACAAATGTTGGAAAATAGTGGCGGACAATTTCATTGCGCGTCCTCAACATATTGTATGAAACGGATGCCATTTGAGTAGTACGATTTTTAAAAGAAATTAGATTTCACTAAATTAATCCTCAATATATGTACTGAATTGTTGTAAAATTTAAAATTTGCTGTAGTTACTATTTTTTATTTAATGTTTAAAGTTTAAAATCGTCACCTTCCTATACCTCGCTCCATATGTAGGATAGTAGGCCTAAGAAAGTGACTAAATTGGTTGAATTTGATTGATTTTGAGAAGTTGTGTTATTAGGCGAAAGGCAGCCATCCCTAAAATTACAGAGTGCTGACCAGAATTTGGGGAATTTCAAAGATTGGTCATACTTTATGTTTTCGAGGGTTCTGAGGGTGTTATTTTTAATTCGTAAGGGGTGGAACACCATCACAAATGCATTTCTAACCCAAAAAGTGAAACAAAACTATTCCTGTAATTTTAGTGTTAAACTCGCTACATCTTTGTCTCATCTAAATGTTTCTTTTTGAAATTTTTATAGCATAAACTTGACACAACTACGAAGAAAATGAACACTGCTCAAAAAGAAACATTTAGATGGGACAAAGTTGTAGCGAGTTTAACACTAAAAAAACAGGAACAGTTTTTCTCAATTTTTAAGTTAGAAATGCATTTTTGACCATGTTCCACCACTTAAAAATTAAAAAGAACACCGGATTCAGAATCAGCACCTTCGAAAACATTCTCCAACCGTGGTCAGTATCTCGAAAACTAAGCGCTATTTTAGGGGTGTGCCGCTATATATAATGGTTATTGTTGATTTTTAGCAATTTCTTGTCGATGAGCTATTTGCTGAACCAAAATTCAAGATCTTACAACAATTACGAAACTAAATCTTTGTAGGCTTATTTAAAATTTAATCAGATCTTAAGAACAGTTTTTGAGAAAACTTAGGCCTTTAACTTTTATCAGCTATTCTTTCATGTATCAATTTTTTAAACTTAGGGGTTGAAACATTCGTTTTAAGGTTTATATCTTATTTTTTACCATTTACGTTCTGCATTTATAGTTGTTAAGCAGACGTGTAAATTATGCCGTCGGTTGTCGGATATTCTATTGATCGCCGCAATACTTTCTCGACACAACTGGGGTTGCGGGAGGAGGGTAATTGTAAAGCCTTGTAAATGCCAATCATCATTTGCATCGGAACGGGGCGAGTTCGGATTGTCATTTTTAATTCAGTGTATTTACATTTGATGTTAAAGCTCAGAATTCTGGCGTGACAGCAGGCCTGAGCGTGAAACTGTAGTTGAATAAAATAGAATTTCATGCTACAGTGTAGCGTAAGTGAAAATAAACACAAATGTGAATCATTAAACTTGTGACTTTCTACAAAGAGTTGAAAGTATTATCGCAACATGTAGTTCATCAAATTGGGTAGCTTTTTCTATTTCACACCTGCAGTTCCGTAAAAAACTTCATTTTCTTCTGTTTCAATTCTTTAGACCCTACATATTATCATATTTTTAATTACGAAAAATAACATTAAAAGTATACGTGTGGAATTCGGGAAGTTACCGACAGAAGCTTCTGTTGATGATACCTTTGCTATTCAGACTATACATTCAGACTATACATACATTCGTATAATTAGTTTGAAAATTTGTTTAAATAAATAAATACGTGTACCTAGCTTAGATACTGTAGTTGTAGTTATTACTACGGGTCATTATAAATATATTAGTAGTTTATATTAATTCGTAACAGCTGAATTAATATCAGTTGATTTAATTGAACAGCTGATAGACTAATATGTTTTAGGTTATGTTGTTAAAAACCAGCAATATTAACAACAGTTATTATAAACGTGCACGTGTTCTTCAACTAAGGAAAAATACCGAAACCAAAGGAACACAACTTTTTCATATAATAGGCATGTACTGTTATCGAAAAGAAAGAAGAAAAAGAAAGAAACAGAAATAGATATGAAAGTCGTTGGCTCGTCCGTTCCACATATGCGTTACATTCTTCCGTTCGGCAAACGTTTTTTCTATTCACTACTCTCGCCAAAGCTTACATTAAAAGTATCAGTAATTGTTTTATCCTGAGTGTGTGTGTGTGTGTGTGTGTGTGTGTGTGTGTATATATATATATATATATATATATATATATATATATATATATAGAGAGAGAGAGAGAGAGAGAGAGAGAGGAAGCCGCCTCGGTGGTTAGTGGATAGCATACTAGGCTTTCACCCCGAGGACCGGGTTCGATTCCCGGCGAGGGCTTGGCATTTTCATACGCTATAAATCATCCCATCGTCTGCATTAACCCAAGTGTGCACAATAGTCGGACGTTAAAAAAAAAAAAAAAAAAAAAAAAAAAAAAAAAAAAAAAAAAAAAAATAAATATATATATATATATATATATATATATATATATATATATATATATATATACCAGCGTAACACACGTACATCAAATTAAACATACCAGCGTGTCACATCAAGAAAAACTAGACACACAACAACAAACATAGATAGTTTACGTGCACTTGTATGCTAATTATTCGAAAAGCGAAAACTTGCTCTGTTTAAATGTCGTATCCCCTTTTTTGGGCTAATGCAGACGATGGGATGATCTATAGCGTATGAAAATGCCAAGCCCTCGCCGAGAATCGAACCCGGGTCCTCCGGGTGAAAGCCTAGTACGCTATCCACTAGGCCATCGAGGCGGCTAACCCACCGTATAGTCCTAAGTTTGCTGTTCCTGTAATTATACTGTCAGTTAGTAGTGGGGAAATCTTTGCTTCTGTCTGCGAAGAAGTGTAAAGCAGGTTGCGATAAAATAGGAGCTGTAATGCTGCAATGGATAACTCGTAAAATAATATTAATTTTACTTCCAAAATAACGTATTAATTTTATTTTTATATTCAGAATAACGACGAATATGTGTAACTTTATGTGGTTGGGCTTTAGAAATATACATTAATTTTTCTGTCATTAATTCTTGGAAGTCGCAGCAAGCCTAGAAAATATAGTCTAGCGAGCCGACAGTATAGTTTTTTTTAATCAATATGGAGATAAATAGTGTTGTGTGGTCCATTTCAATAAACATGTTCTTATATTTGTTTAGCGTTTATCGCGCTCTTGTCTGATAAATAAAAAGAGTTCGCAGATTCGATCCTGCTGAAGGCTAGTGATAACTTAATCTCTTGTCTGAGTTAACCGTTTTTTATGCAAGCAGTTTCAAAACCGTTCAGCTCTATCAGAGTTTTAGAATAACTGTACAGTTTACAGTGACGTATTGCTAACAGTTGTTTTTGTTTACACACTTTACAAGGCAATGACGTCAGTGTAGTCTTTATACCAGTGCAAATATTGCACGGGCTGTTTTCAATACAACAGTTCATGCACCTGTAAACGTGTAACTTAATTTTCAATTGTACGTTAAATCAAATACTCGTGTGTTGTTATTTAACGGTGAAACAGTAAGTTTGAAGGTAATAGACCGTCTTTCCTGGCGTCTTATCTGAGTACAGAAAAACTTGTGGCCCCTATCTTTAAGTAAATTATAAACAAATCGATTTCCTAAAATGATTTTGTTTAAATTTGATTAAAGTGATCTTAGTTCAGAATCGACTTTTAATTTAAGATCCCAGTCTTACCCTGGTCGGGTCTGGGTCTTACCCTGATGGCTGCTCCAATGAAAATTTGCTAAAAAAAACAAATGTTACATTGCACACATTACGTCAGCTATAGAGTTGCGTGCACGCACTATCTGTAGGCTAAATGTTGCAAAATATCCATTCACATCAACTTTCAAATTGTAAAAAAACTGCTCAGTTCAACTGCGTATTGCGTAATTCAATACGTTGTAATACATTATTATACAGCGCCTTTAGTACGGTCTGGTATTATAGGTAATACCATTCTAAATAATTAGGCGTTGTAAGATTTCTATGATATATTACATACAGAAAGGAGTGACTGGTGGCTTTCTCTTCTTTTATCTAGGTATAATACAGAAGGCTGTGACTGTCGCCGTATTTCAGTACTATTTGGCGATGTCAAATTTGCCGCAGTTTATATACCCGATGTACTCTTCTGTAAATTTATATTTTAGAGAATTGTCAGCTCTCTCGTTGACGCAATGGAAGCGAATTTTCAATATTTTTTTTTATGTTTCCCTCGTTTTGAAACTCCGACTTCACCATCATAAAAAAACATTAAAATTGCACATAACATTATCCACTATCAAATTGCATTGAAAATACAATGAACCCTGGCCGCAATCAAATTTAAGTTTCAACGGATTTTGTAAATTCATAATGCTAGTTTATGGAATTTTGAACGCTGATTACAATGGTGAAATCAGATTTTCAAAGATATGTAGAACAAAAAGTATTACTAATTTTAAAAAAATTTAAATGACCGCTATTTTTAAACTGTTGAACTAATGTTGCTGGTTAACAAACTTGTCCAAGCTATTACCGAAATCGATTTTTGTGTCAATTTTATATCAAATGGACTAAATTTCGAACGTAAAACACGCACGCGGACGTGCGCGCACACACACACACACACACACACACACTTTTGTTGGCATCAATAGAAAAAGTTACAATACATGTATTTACTAAAGGAATGGGAAGGGACCACACATTAAGTCGTTACAAAGAGATTTTCGTTATAAAGAGAGATTTCACTGTATATATATATATATATATATATATATATATATATATATATATATATATATATATATATAGTTGCGCTGAGCGGAGCGGACTATGCATTCAAGACCTAACCTATTGTTTTTAATGTAAATTCGGCCACTGAAAACGTAACAGAGCAGAATGGAGTGAAGCGGCGTCTCTGGGTTCTGCTCCGCGTTGCTCTGTATAGGCTCGGTTTTGAAGCTGACTCAGTTTCTCAACACCCTTCTCTCAACACGCTTCCAAATTTAATTTTTCTCGTTACCAAGGTTACCGTTGCCTAGGTTGAGGTTTTTAAGCATAATAGTTCCTAGAATCCGTTACAGAAGAATATTTAGAATATCTAAGTATTTATATTTAATAGTTTCAGACGCGTTCTTTAAACTGACTAAATTCCGCTTTTGGCTGCCGTTCATCTTCATTTCGCTCCGCTTGCCTCAGCTCAGCACAGCACAGCTCCACCCGCATTTGATGGCTGCCCAGCCTAAAGATTTTAATTGGCTGAGATTTTGGTAAAACATTCGTGCCAAGTTTTAAACGATTTGTGGGCCAAAATTACTAGTGCTAGCTTGCGTAATAAAATAACACCGATTTATACAAAATATAAAGTGTCCCTCAAAATACTTTCTACGTGTCATGATCGACGCACATTTTGTGTGTATGGTCTTTGCTGCAATAGTCTATTTTCCTGTGTAAAGAAGGTTATAAACGTGTCGAAAGGAAGTCGTATTGGGAACCTTATAAATGAGGGATGTATAGGCCTACAAAAAACTGATTCATTTTAGCATTTTGTAGTTCATCCAAAAGAAAATATTTTAACCTTAATATTTACAATTTTGTAGCCAAATCCAACAAAAAATCAGATATTTTTGGTAAAATAAGTAATAATTTAGGAAAACTTTTGGCAAAGAAACATGATTTTAATCCAACTTTCTGTTGTGACACCAATTTAGGTAAAATATTAAATGTAAGAATAAAACACTTGATTTGTATAATTTTTTTTCGGCGAAAAACCTTTAAGGTTATCATCGTAAAAATTAACGTGTAAATCTAGTTATGTAGACCAAACTGCTGGTCGTAAATTTAAAATTATAATAGAATACAGCAGAAGTTTTAGGTTAGAATCTAGTTTTGCTAACCACTTGAAAGTTCATAATTCTGATTTGTATAAAAATTCGGATTTTAAAATATTTAAAATCTAGTAAATTAAATAATTTAGAGAATCTAGAAATAAATTGTGTAGTTTTAAATAAAACTGTACTTTAAATGAACAATCAGACTTACGCTGTTCACCTCTTTTTAAAGCCTCTAGATAATGGTCTTTATCTCGTCCTAGTTCTTAAGCCTGTACAATGGGTTTTCCCTAACAGAAATATAATGCACTACCTGTTTTTAACTTTATTCTATAGCGGCCTTGACAGTACTTGTGGAAATATACAAACGTGTTATTTCATTAATATAATGGAATTCCACCAAGTACCAACGGTCTTAAAAGTAAATAATACTATACCCGGTAAAGATTTTCTAAATTTCATTTCAGACAGTAAGGTTTCTAAACACTTAATCTGTATACCGCTTATACACTGGATGTTTACGGAACATAAGGTAGGCTGTACAGTAGGTGTAATGTATTTTGGCCACAACGCCTGCACTATTTTTGGTGCGCAAACTTTGGGTTAGTCACCCAGTCCTGGGCATCACTCCAGATGTAGTGGACACACTGCAAGGTTTACTAAACTTCGGACTTGTATTTAAGCTAGGTCTAATAGCCTAACTCCTTAAAGCTTAAACTGATTAAACAAAACGTGTTTTCAAAAGCGAGGATCATTTTTAAATTAGCTTTGAAATCACTGACGTATTAATGCAATTTTGTGGGTGGGGGCGGTTGGTTGGATGATTCAATTTAAAAGAGGGTTGCCTAGGAGATGACAATTTTTGAAATAATACCGTAAAAAAAACTAGCACTATTAAGCTGTTTTGAGACTTAAGACGCATATAAAAAAGTATAAAAATTTACTCAATTTTAGACAAAAAAATCGCTTAATTTTCTTAGATTCCTAATTTTTAAAACTGCTCCATTTACATAACTTCCCCTCTTTTCGTTATACTTATCTATAATTTTTTATATATAGCTGCAGTTACTCCAGTTTCTTTACCCTTATCGTTAACGCTGATCCCTCGTCCTCATTGGCCTAAGCAAGTCCAGTTAAGCGGCACAACAGATTCTCAACCAAGTTTTGATCAATTTTAGAGCCGAGAAAGATCTTTCTGTTGTTTTAGTTAACGCAGAAAGAGAAGAGAGGACCAATATAAAATATTTGATTAACCCCGATCTCACCCTTAGTACAAGTATTTCAAAGTGCACAAACGTACATATGTACATACGGAAAAAACTTCATGTACATACAAAGTTGAGATCGGGATAATGTGAAGGGTTTCGGAACCCTCGAGGCCTTTGACTCTTTTCCTCGAAGCTGTGATACTCCACTTTAAAAAAGTCAAATAAGATCTTTTACATTTCTTATTTTATTTTTGTCTCGGGAGGGGCAATCGCCCCTTCGTCCTTTAATCCGTCCTAGTTGAAATTATGAATAAACTTAAGAAAAAAATTGACGTTTATCAAGTAGTTTAGTTTTGGTAATACTCGGCGATGATAACCTTAAAGGTTTTTCGCTGAAAAAAAAAGAAAAAATAGTTTTGGTAATAATTTAAACAAATTCGTTTCCCGGAAAAATCCGTTTATACAGATGAATACCATTAATACCTTAAAAAACCTACCTTAACTTTTTTTTAACTCTGTCTTTCCTAAATTAAAATATCTTCAATTTAATGGTTTTAGCAAATTTTAGTTTAAGCAGGGCATGTGAGGCTCTACTTCAAATCAAGGAGAACTGGAATAGTTTAAATGTTATCAAAATAGCTAGAAGTTGTGAATCTTTAAAGGTCGACAAAACCTTATATCAAACACAATTCTGTCAAACACCCATTATTTTTTAAAATCGGTTCTAACGGTTTTGCTTAAATGCAAAACGTTAGGACATAGCCTATATGTAGTAACAAAACGGATAGGGCTTTTTTCAAACTGATTTTTACTTATTACCAACTTTATAAAGAGAAAGTACATTTAAGTAATTATCTCCAAATTACCTGTGCAACTCCGTACTTTTGAGGGGGGGGATTAACAGCGGCTCTGTGGCCCCGACACGTCAGCTTAAGAGCTTTTTGTGCACTCCTATCACTTCACCTTAAACCGGCTCCAGTGCTCCAGAATCTTGAATAAGGTGTCCTGGTTGAACTCCTGATCCGGTTGCTGAGATCCAAACAGTCTCCTACTTTTGGCCTCCAGGACCTCGCAATCAAGGAGTATGTGTGCTGCGGTTTCAACACCCCGCCAGCACAAACACTCAGGCGAGATTTGTAACAATCCCACCTTATGTAGATGATTCCGGATGTGGCCGTGTCCGGTGATCATGACAATGACCTGCCTCAGTGACCTTCGGTTACACTTAAGTAATTATCTCCAAATAACCTATCCAACTCCGTACTTAGATTACATTACATTAACCCTGGCACGGCGATCAAGACCCTATTATGCAACTAGTAGACTGGTGCTCTCTAGAGTTCTATAAGACTACTGACTACCTCATTCTGCTGGATTCTGCCCAAACACCATTGCCTCCTGCTGACAAGAATCTCACAATATAGTTGCCTCTTCCTTCCTGCATAACTTACTGCAGAAACCACGATTTCTCCGTGGTACATTCCTGTCCAGTTTATGTGCATCAACAGACCACAGTGCCCTGTAATGATTCCCATTGTTTTCCTAAGTTAACCTTTGCCCAGGATTTTAATATTCCTGGCTGCACATGTACAAACATGTCTGTCTGATTTGAGGTGGACCAACCCATTACTGATTTCAAATGTTTAACGCCATCTCTCACTTCTTCCACTGCAGATTGGGTAGATCCGCTAGCGTTCCTACAGTCTGTCGCAGTTAATGAATTTATTGCAAATTTCAAGAATTTATATATTAAATTATGAATATAAATAACTAATAGTAAAAAAAATAGTAGACCTTGCAGTATATTCTTCATTAACATACAGAATGCTTCGCGACAGCTCTCGTAACTTTTCCCGCCAATTTAACCGGTAACCGTAATATTTACTTATGAACCAACTTTATTTGAAAAATGTACGCTCTTTCTCCATGAAGCGGTCAAAATTATGATAGGTTTTGCAGTTCAGACAGTATTGTAAGAAATAACTAGCAGCTCTACTCTCAATTTTGGGACATAATCCACCATTTTGAAACGGAATGAATGGGAAAAAAATCTTACACAAAAGTCTTTCGGGCTTCATTTACTCAAGGAACCTTCGTACTAAATTTAAAAACGGAAGTAAGTGGGGGAAAATCTTACACGTTATTTGGGCTTTAGGCAAGATAATCTTGTTATAAGATTTCGATACAATCGGTCAATTTGTTTGGCTAAAACTTCATACACTCGTTATTGTAAATCAGGGACCGCCATTATTAAACGGAAGTGAATGGGGAAATCTTACACAAACGTCGCTCGGGCTTTATGCAATGTGCATTCTTAACAAATTTCAAAACAATCGGTCAGTGCATTTGGCCAAAACTGCGTAAAAAAAAAGACATACACAAACCAAATGCGCCGAGTGGAGTTGAAACAAGAGTTTTGAGATTATTATTGTGATGAGGGAACCGTAAGTCACAGAAACAGCTTCACTTAAGGCTGGTACACGTAGTAGTTAAATGAAGCTTACATTGTTATCAGGGAACTATAAGTCACATAAAAAGCTTAACAAGAGCTGACAAATATTGTATCAAAACTGTGAACTCGTCCCGAAGGTAAGTTGTGCTCTCAAAACAACTTGCTGAAATCTTAACTTAGGCCTTATGTGTGCCAATTTAAGGGGGGGGGGTTACTCTTCGTCACTCTTTGGTCACTCTGCTTACGCATGGATTACTGACAGGTGGCGGGGACTAACTTGAATGCGAGTCCTGTAGAAAAACCATCACAATAAGACATATTTTGCACGACTGCGGTGGTTTCCAAAATATGCGTGTGCAGCAATTGTTTGCAGACGATGTTAGGAGTAGTGCCTCGGCCGTTAACCGGATCCTAGACTTCCTTATCGTCTGAATTTGTGTAATAAAATTTAATTTATATATTTGTTATTGTTGTGGGGCTTTTTTACAGTCATGCAACAATTTGTTTGTGTTATTTATTTTTAGTTTTTTCTTTAACAATTTAATTTTGTTATTGTAGGGCCAATTTACAGCCAAACAATAAATTTTGTTATGATTTTAAGATATAATAATGTTAACTAGTTTTAGGTAAATATTTAGTGCTGTTATTATATTTTGTTTGTTTTGTTGTTATATTTTTCAGATATATAATATTGTTGGCTAGTTTTTTTTGGTAACTATTTATATTTGTTAGTAATAATTTTAACAAATTCGTTATCCGGAAAAATCCGTTTATACAGATGACCGCCATTAATACCATGATACCATTCTTTACCCTTACCGTTAACGCTAATCCCTCGTCCTCATTAGCCTAAGTAAGTCCAATTAAGCGTCACAACAGTTTCTCAACCAAGTTTTGATCAATTTTAAAAGTCGAGAGAGATCTTTCTGTTGTTTGCAGTTAACATGTGAAAAGAAGAGAGAACCACCAGTTATTTTTATTATCCAGATGTTGTTTGTTAATTTACCTTTATTTTTATATTTTTTTCTACAATACCTTTTATTTTGTTTGTTTGTGTTTTTGTAATTATTTCGATTTCGCATCACGGCCTTTATGGTTTTATGGTTTTGCACCGAAACAAAATGAACAGGATGCCAGATTTCATCAAAATCAGTTTTTGTCTCCAGACATTGCTCACATGAACGCTAACTGGAACAGGCAACCAAAAGCATGTAAAAATCCATTGCTTTAGGATCAGGAGACCTGAAAACGTATTCATCAAAATGTATTTGATCACGATCACTAAAATTTCACGTTGAAGTTGGACGGGCCGTTAAATCTGTCTCTCTTTTAGTGCATAATCATTTACCATAGATTTGGACATTTAACCTCCTACAGTTATACGGTGATGCTATTTAGGATTGTGGCCATTCAGTATGCATCAGGCCACTTGTGACTAGGCAAGGTTATGTTAGGTCGTGAATGTATAATACGACTCCATTAATAGACGGCCTTCAGTGTATTATGCCTTAACAAATATACGCAGTTTGTTTTAACAACACCCCGCTCGATACGCTTTCAGCTGTAATTTTATATTCTGTAAATAATGCAATGAAAATATCAAGGATCATGTAACAGCGTCAGACTGCACAGCGGATTTGGTTTAGTGTTAAGGTTTGGGATATGGGATACAAAAAGACTCAAAGTGATATTTTTGCCACGGAAATACTAATGTTTTGGTTATCCGACTGTTGCGGAATTTATATTTTTGTGTTCTTGTGATATATATATCATATATATTATTTCCCTTTTCTCAGCACATACTATTCGTACAGGCATAAATGAGGTATCCTTAGAAAGATTTTTAACCGGCTCCTGACACTGCAAAACGATTTTGCGCTACAACTTGCTCTTTGTGAAAAATTTTAACATAAAAGACACTTTTAACTGTCACAGGAAAAACGGCATTGTGGATACACATGCGCGGCATAACAAATCAGACATTATTTTGTATATTTTACGACGCTAACTTATTAATCACATTATAAATGCCACTTTTTTGCATAATGCGCTTAGAACAACTTCAATATTTACTTAAAAGTCATTAAACTTATGGGTTATGTGGCCCTACTGACAGACCAATATTCCTGCCCGTCGTACAAGCCGGGACAAGTATTTCGAATACCAAACACATGTTTTGGACACTGTTTTTACACAAATATATTTGTGATTTCAAAGAGTAGGATTGTATTTACCAAATATTCACGGACAATTGTATGTAGCCTTTTCAAGAGTAACTAAATCAGCTAACATTAGTTGTTTTGTATCTATTAAAGAAAATGAAATACAAAAAGTACAACAAGATTAAATTCTTACATCAATAACGTTTGAAATGAGGTATTGACAATTATCTGTATTGAAATGTATGTAGGTCTACTACAGTGATTCATAAATTTGTGATTATTATTTCATATCGATCGCTTTTAAGTTTATTTTTTAAACATGTTTTCCCTTCCTTCCAACTATCGCCCTCACCCCAACGAGTACTCTTATTCAAAAATGTTTACTTTAAACTTTCAAGTGCGAAATTTCGCACGGGCTCCCTGGTAACATATAAACGTGCTAAAAAGTATTTTTGGCAAGGAATTAAGTTTTTTTAGTGCTAAAATTATTAAAAAGATTATTACACTGTAGCTACCGAGGAACCAGTGCACTCATCCAATGGCATTGTATGTGATGAAAACATACACATTTGAATATCTAGCGTATCTAACTTCTGGTTTTATTTTGTTAATTTGTATTTAATAGACTAATACGTAAAACATTTTCAAGATTGAGTATAATTTGTAGTTTTAGATTTTACAGGCTTATATAAAGAATAATAATCATGGCACGCAGCTGTCTTGCTGGTGAAACGGATTTTCAAAAATATTAAAGACAAAATAATTTATGAGTTTTTAAGGATTTAAAATGACCGCCTTTTGAATCTATTTAACGAATTCTTTTGATGGTTAACGGATAAGTCCAAGCTATTTCCAAAATCGATTTTTAATCAAATCGAACTAAAATTGTGAACGTGAACGTGTAACGAGCGCACGCGCACACACGACGCTTACTTTCAGGTCCCGAGCCCTGGGTCGTACCATGATGGCTGTAGCTAATTTTCCATTGCAAATTCGCTAAAAATTAAGAAGCACATTTATTAAAGCAAATTAAAAAGTTTAAAAATAAAATAAAATTGTAGGCTTACTAAATAACAAGCACTTTTCAGGATGTGATCATGAAAAAAATCCCAAAAAGTAAGGCTCAGGAGCTATTCAGAATAAAGTAAAGAAATCTGTCTCTAATTTCTCAAAATTGGTTCATTGGATTTTTGACCAAATTTTGGTCATGTAATGTTTTAAATTTATTACTCAAGTGGTTGTAGAAAATTTGAAAAGAAAATCTAGTGGCCCGGGAGTATTTCGAAAAACACCGTTGTAAGTAACCTCAATCGGGTTTGTTTTGTTTCCCGTTTCTCTCTCGAATCGTTATTTCAAATTTGTTTCACTGATTTGAGATATTACACTTCATGCCCGATACTTAAAATATGATAAACCGATTTCCTTTGCCCGATTTCCTGGTAGTACTGCCTGCATCTTTTGAACTAAATTTTGCCATACAAATAATTTTGTTTGAAAGTTTGTGTAATATTTTTGCGTCATTTATTTTCTACTCGTTGGTTGTACTACTGAAACAAGATCTTTAATAAAATATATTTTATCCATTACTGTAAAAGTTTTTCGTCTCTAAATTGTTATTACTATGGTCTACAGTAAGTGAATTATTTGGGATTAAATAAATTGTTGATAAGACTCTCTGGAATAAAAACGTGGCTACAGACAGGTGGGTGAATAATGTTGGCGCCTAGAAGGGAGCCGGACCCGCAGTAGGTGTTAAGTTCCTTCTTCGGTGGCCAGAAGATGCTGGTACCTGCAGGCACCGACCTTTAGGCACATACATCTAAATATATACAAAAGGTTCATCGGTATTGTGACGTAGTTAACGGAGATTATAGTTCAGATTTAGAAAAGAAGATCGCGCAGTTTAAGCTCCTTCCTATGTATTCTACCATTTCTCCCCGCATGTTCTTTACTGTTAAAAATGGAGAGTAGGCGATTTGGCAATAACTGTGCTGAATGTTTGTAGCAGTACGGCTGCTGGAAGTGCAGATTTTCGCCGATCTAAGATTAACCGTTGAATATAATCGGACTAGAAATAGAGCCACTATTATAAAAGTTCGATATCAGTGGCTAAAGTCTAAATAATTGGACTATGCCGCTACGAACATTGCAAGCTGCAGTGGAGACGTTTAAGAAAATAGACTGTACTATTATTAACTGTAGTTGAACACTGCCGTAAAATGACATCAGCAGCTAGCACTCGCATACTTCTTTTAAGGGTTATCTCTCTGGTTCGTTTATATTCAGTGTATTAATTGAAATTTTACGTAAACTTTCTGTATAAAAAATTTTTTTTCTGCTTCAGGCTTTTATGATTAGACAGATGTTTTTATTATGAGAGAATTTGCACTGGAAAATGAGACGTTGGAACTGCAAATTATGTTAACACAATGTGCACAATCTGTCACTTTTAGAGGAGCCATTTAGAATTTTGTGTGCTGTTTTTGTGGGTTATATAAGCCTACTGTATATACAATGGTCCGAACATCAAAGGTATCAACTCAATTCAGAAGCAGTATTGTACGTATCTAAAAACTGACTAAGGCAGGATGGCCACCAAGTGCGAAGCGGAGTTCAGCTGAGCGCATTCACTCCGCTCCGGACTACGCATTGAAAACGAAATCTATTGTATTTAATGTAACTGCTGCCACTGAAATCGAAGCGGAGCCCTGCGACGCCGCTTAACTTCGCTCAGCTCCGATTTGCTTTCAGTAGAACCACTTACCTAATTATTAAAAAAATCAGCTTTACATTTTGCTAAAATTTCGGTTTAAAAAGTGATTGATAACTGCAGTCAGTGTACCAAATGAAATCTAATTTTGGGTTAGGAGGTAGGCCTAAATTTGGACAGTTGTCTTGTTTATTTTGGTTTCTGTGATCAGCCATTCAGTCTGTTGGCAGTTGAATGGACATTAACTTGGACTTTTACTTGGAGTGATACGTAATTTAGTTAAATAAGGAACAAGTAGCCACAGATTTTACAGAATACAACCCCTTATCTTAATGTGCTCTACTTTGATAAGAACTCTGTGATAACATCTAAACACTATTAATTATGAGATTTGTATCAGCTAGTTCTCACATGTTGGAATACACAAGAATTGCTATTGAACATTCTTTTAATAATTTTTTGTTAATATTAAGCCATATATTTTCACTTGCAGAAAGAATTTTCTGATTTCTGACCACCAGTGCCACACGGTAAGCACAGGTGTGTGCTTTTTTAACTGCCTGTCATGTTCCAAAATATTTTAGTTTTTTTACAATGCAGTACAGCGCCAGTTTGGAATAATACAGCTGGAAAAGCATCCCTCTGACCTAACTCCTCTGCTGGTGCTGAAAAATCCTTTTTTATCCAACTGTTATTTTACTTATGACTTTTTAAAAGGTCCATTGTACAAATTGTATTGAATTTTTTGGGGTTTCCATAATGAATCATAGTGTACAGGAAAAAATTGTTTGCTATGGATGTAGCTTAACTTCTTTAATCAGTCCCAGTTGTAATACTTAAAGCTTAAAATCGTATAATTCATGAGATATATTTTGTTTGTGTTAATTACAAGATTGTTTTTTAAATTACATATTAGGCCAGTTTTTATATCAGGTGGTTACATTCCAGTGAGAATAAGTGGGATAGGGTAAGCCTGCAAGAATTTATATTGTAAAATTCAATTTTTGTACTCTGTGTGCAAGATAAACTGGTTCTGCTACGTAAACAATAAAAATACTAATAAATTGAAAGTTAACCACTAATTTCGTAAGGGCAGAAAAAACTAAAAAAAAAAAATGTACTGCCAACACTCAAATTTGTCACAACTACTTTTGATGGGTACGTGCTGCTACTCATATCTACTGTATATGTTTTCCTGTTAATTATGTGATAACAGATTGAGGTATATAATATTGTTATTATTTTAATAACCACCAGTATTATGTTTCAGGTGAAAGACCTTTTCCCTGTCGATGGGCTGATTGCCAAAAACGTTTTGCTCGATCTGATGAGCTGGCTCGACATCTACGCACACACACTGGCGAAAAAAATTTCACATGTCCTGTTTGCAGCAAGAAATTTATGAGGAGTGATCATTTAAGGTTACACTTATTATGGTTTCACATTTAGTTTAGTAATTTTGGAATGAAAGTAAACCTTATTTTTTCAAGTTATAAATGGTTCAGGAACATTGTTTAAGCTTCACTTAATTAAAGTCAATTGAATGATTCTTAAATAAAGCCCTTAACTAGCAGTACACAGTTTTAGCTTTCAGTGTATTCTTTTGAAGTAATCTTCAAATGTGAAGACTCTGCTATCATTGCTTTCTTGACATCCGTGTCCCATGACTTAGGTCTTCCTGGTTTCTTTCTTTGAGTTGGAGTAAAATGTCACACTTTCTTTGGCCATCATGTAGATAATGTACTGAATTAAGTAAACATGTGCATTTTAAGATTAAGATTAAAATCTAGAGGAAGGGATGTACTACCCCAGGCTCTGGCAATCAACTGACCTATTGTGGAACTAAACTGCTTAACAATTAATTTACCAGATTGGTGTTCTTAATTAGTTCCAACAAACCGCTGACTAACTCACTCTGCTGAAGATCCCTAGGGTCCTGGAAACCAAAAACCTCTAGCCTCCTACTAGTGAGAGCTCACAAGTCATGAATGTGTCCTGCAGTTTCCTCCTCCTTCCTGCACAACCTACACATGGTTTATCTGTGGTACATACCTATCCTGTTCATGTGCACCCTCAGACTACAGTGCCCTGTAATGAGCCCCATAATCTTCCTGAGTTGTGCCCTGCCCAGGACATCCTTTTAGCCCTCCAGAAGGAACTTGTTTAAGAAACGCTTACTACGGGAATGCCCATGAAGATTATCTCATCTTACCTGGTGTTGGTCAGTAATCCACCTATTAATAGCACACCCAGCCAACGACAGGGACTTCCCTAAAGTCGGCTCATATCTAGTAAACACAGATGCAAATTCCAATCCAGTCAGTCGGTATACCTTCTCATTACCCTCAGCCTCCTTATGCCCTGGAACCCAGTGAAAAGTAATCCAGGGACAGAGCATTGTGGTTCTCCCTACACTCACAGACCAGCTTGGACTGAATTATATGACCCACGAGTGCATTTATTGTTCCTGACTATCGATATAAATGGAATACAAGCCTTCTTGAAGCCCCGTTTCAAATTCTTCTGAACACAGTCATTAATGGCCATTACTTCAGCCTGGAAGACTTTTGCATGCTATCCCAGGATAATAACCTTCGTCAACCCCGGTCTCAAGCAATACGCACCAGCACCAATGCCTGTCTTTGTCTTTGAGCCATTTGTACGCCATACTAGGTCTCCAGATTTTCCCAACACACGATCTTCCCCTCTAGAGAACATGTGCCGTTTGATATCTGATCAGTCCCCATCATCGGAATTGCATCACTGATCTTGTCTGTGATTCTAGCATGTTCAAAAGTTAAGGATAGTCAGACTCCTCCCTGCAGTCTATATACTGCTTTACATGCCTCTCCCATGACATATAGGTCAGTTGGGGTTTTAAGTATTTCAGTTATATTCAAATCAATTTCCATTCCTTTTTTTGATTTGTCAACAGCACCTATACCTATCAGCAGCTTCTATACCTTGATTTTAACCTTTTTCTAATAAATTTTACACTAACTTTGATAGAGGTTTTATGGTATGTTTTCTAAGGCAGTTCCATTTTGGAATACTCATTACAAATTCTTATCAAAGAATCGTGTTCAGTGTTTGAGGTTTTCAGAGTTTCTTATTGGAAGAACTTGTAAGTTCTATTTCGTAATTAATTAATAAAGATTTGTATTTAAAAAAATCAATAAAAACAATATGTATTGGAAAAAACTATATGTAAATTTTAAAATGTCCATAAATTTAGGTATGAAAGTAATATCATATTTTTACTGTAAACCAGTCTGTAATATAGGGCGTGGCCGGTTGTAATGGTTCATCTCCTGTTGCGAGAGTTCAATTTCCTCTGAATAATTACTCAATTTCTACCCCTGAATCCAGTATTCCCCTATTTACTGAGCGAACATTCATGGCATAAAACATTTTTTTGAAATATTGAATTTCAGTTTATTATATTGTTTTCGTACAAATAGTATTATCTTAACTTTCATGGCTTGTTAAAATTAGTAAAATGTTTGGCCTAATTTATAAATCAGTAAGTAAAATAATTTAAATAATGTTCAGGTATGATTGTTTGATATTATTGTAAACACAATGTTTTTTCAAAAAAAAGTTTTAACGCAATTGTTTTAGAACAATTTTCCAAATATTATATACATAATAATGCCATTTGATAAACATTAGCATGAACAGAAATACAGAAATTCAGTTTTTAAAATTGAAGTCATGAAAATGGTAATTGTTTTTGTCAAGGTATCACAGATAGGTGGAAAAACACTTTTCAAGCATGGTGCGTGGATTTGTTCAAATTTATCACATTATGGCTTGCAAAAAGCTCAAAACTTCACTTTTTTTAATAAAAAAAAACTGATCCTTCAGCATTCTGTATAGAAGAAATATCACTGTTTGGACGTGTTTAATTTTTTAATCATAAATTTAATTATTTTTTTTAATACTTGTTTTACTAAGAGTTTAATATAAACAGATAAATACTTTGAATGTTGAAGAACATAATAACAGAAATTTTCCTTTGTTGAAAGTCAGTTATGGCTCTTTGTTGAAACCCAATATAATACGCTGTCTTACTTATATTTGAAACTAGTAATATATCCTGTTCCTTGCTGAGGATATTATAAGTGAAAAACAAATTAGTGTCTTTATGAGTTTTTAAATATTAAGTCTACTTAACATTCATTTCAAAGTAGATATGTTGAAATGTTAACCATTGCAGCCATTTTTGAAAGAAATGTTTTGTTTTAAATCATTGTTGCTAAATGTTTAGTAACAGAATGGGAGAAATATTGTTTAGTTTTTTAATCATTAATTAAAATGGTTTGGCTAAATAGATAATAAATGGCTCACAAGCATTATACAATCTTTCTCACATTAAATTATTTTCCCAAAAAGTCTGATTAAAGGTAAATAACAATAATAGGTAATAATATAATATATAATAATAATAATATTATTATATTAGGTAATAATCTACATAAAACCATAAATGTTAGAAAATTTGCCAAATTTCTCAAAATCATTTCATCAGATTTTTGTTCAAGTTTTGCTTACATTTGAAGATTTATGACTTAAGCCAGTGTACCAAATTTTAAATTTAAAAAATGGTGGTTTTAAAATAAACTACAAAAAAATTAATGTTTAAAATTTTAAAATTAAAAAAATCATTTTGGTACTAAACAAATAATATAAATTAAAATTAAATTTATAAAAACTAATGTACATTATCAGTTGTAGAAATTGAATTTAAAATAACTGAAAAAATTATTTCTTTACTTTCTTTTTTTTTTGTTAAGGCGAAAAGCACATTAAGGCTATTATCGCCTCCCTAAATGTAAGTGTGAGTGTAAAGTGTTAAAATTGTAAGTGTAGTTTTGTAAGTCTAAGAGTTTGTTAGTCTCTGGTACCGTGAGGGACGTCTAAATCCTCTCAATAGGTGCAGCTAGCCTGCACTCCTGCAGGGTCTTTACTTTCTTGTGTACATTCTAAAGAAAACTTCTAATTTCTTCCTTTTGTTTTTTTAAAATTTTGGTAAATAAGTGATGCATGAATGTGCAGGGGTTTAGTATCTATCAAATGAAATGATTTAACAAAAAAAAGGAAAAAAGTTAATCACTAAAATCAAGTGAGGAAAAACAAAATCAGTTTATGTGAATTAAATTGTAATAAGAAAAATTATTTGACACTGTTTTCCATTATGTATTTGTGGATGTTTTTCTTTTTTATTGTTGATTTTGCCACACATTGTTTCATCTAAAGTGATTGTGACTTATGTATTGCAGTAAACATGCCCGCAGACATCCTAACTTTGATCCTACCGTATTACGCCAACGAAGAGCTCCTGTCAAAGCATTCTCCGTCAACTCCAGCGATGGCACTCCTTCGGACCCTTCGGAGAACCTATCAGACTCCGTTCCTTCACCGTAGGATCTTCGTCATAGCTCTTGCACATTGTACCTCGAACCTCCCGGACATATCTCGTATCTTGTCAGTTGTCTTTCTTACTTCTGTCACAGTCTTTAGAATTTAAGCCATTTCTAAAACCTGTTTTTAGGTTATAAGATTTTACAAAGGAAATCTGAAGTTTAAAGTTCCGCACAATTGCAGGGTTCTCAAAGATCAATGGCCGTGGTTTAATAAGTATGTTAAGAATGTACTGAAAGCCTTACTTCTTGTTGATATAGTGTATTATACTATGATAGGAGGTTCTTGGCTTGACTTCATTCAGTTCATCAGCTTGTATTAATTTATGTTCATGTTCTTACATTGCAATACTATCTCGTATTTATGTTCACAGTTACTGTGAACAAACAAGGAATAATTATTCTCAAGATAAGTTATGGAAAACTGTTAGTTTTGTAGTTCTGAAGTTGATATTATTTATCATTTTTTACAAAACCATCCTTATGAGTTAAGTGATTTATCAAAAGTGTTATGAGGATAGAATTTATTCCTGTTTATCAGACCAGCAATGTTTTTATGAAGTTTATTTGTTGTGTAATTAAAATGTAACATGGCTCTTTTGCTATTAGAATTATAATTGGCTTTTTATCTTTGAGATGCCTTACATTTTGCTGTTGGATGCATATACGTATAAGATTGCAACAATGTAGCTCAGATGGGTACATTGAATTTAGCTAAAATTGGACACCGAAAGAGTATATGGGGTCTCAGGTATCTGTTAGCTTTTTACATGTTATGCAGATTCCTCAGTGATTAGTCTAATTGGTATAGAGTCTGTGGCTTATATACTGTACATTAAGCCACAGTACATAATATAAACCTGTGGTGTTCTTTAATTATATGAACATCTTTAAATCTCTAATTTTATTTGAATTAAAGAAAATATATTTAGACATAGGCTACCTTTTGATTTATTAAACATTCTGTACACATTCTGAACACTTGTAAGCATTAAGACACATTAAAAATTAAGACTATATTTTTTCCATATCATTTATACATTTGATGACGAAAGTATGGCTTCTTTAAATTGGAGAATATTTTGAAAGATCAGTTATTTTTCTATAACATTATATGACATTCTTAAAAAAATATAATTAATTGTTTAATTATTAATCTCAAAGATTAATTAATTAATCTTATTATTAAAGATTATTAATTAATTAAAAAAATTAGTAATTAAAAAGCACTTTTTCTAACCTCAGTCACATATACGAGACTGGCTAAATTTTGAAAAACACTGATTGAAAATATTTTAATCTGCTATTCTGAACTAAGTTTATAGAATCTTCTAATCTTTTAATAATTATTGAGGTGAATAAAAGGTGACTAAAGCTTTTGAAATAATGTAGGCTTGTACAAATACATGCTGTACTTGTATTTAAACTAAACTTCTGCCAAGTAGCTGATAAAATGGTTCTTGCATAACCTAAAATGTGGGATAAAATGCTAGTTTTCCTACCACACATCTCCATTGTATTTGTTACACTTGTAACTTACAAGTAGAAGAATAATTAATGGTAAGGAGATTTTATCTTTCTGAGGATGGGCAATATATCTAAAGGTTCCAAAGATCACAAATAATTGTGATTATTTTTAATAATTGTTCCTGGCAAATTATAGCGATTATTTAGGTTAGAAGGAGTGCTCTTTAATTGTTAATTTGAAAGTGTTAAAATTATTTCAGCTAAAAATGATATTTTTTTATTAGAAGTGTTTTTAGAATAGTTTAAATAAAAAATTTGCTAAATGTTATAATCTCTCAGTACACACAATTACCAATTATAAATATTTTGTTAACTTCGAATGTATGTTAATTGATTTTTGAAAATAGATAAAATGTAAAAGTTTAATCGCTCAGTTATAACTTTTGGACTAACTGATATAGCAACATTTACTTTGGACAAAAATATTTTTGAGAGTAAAATTAATTTGGTTTGTATCTTGTGGCAAAGCAGCTTAAAGAATGTTTAACGAAAATTATCTCTACAAATCATAGTTGGAGATTTGAAGGTGTTCTGAACTTATTTGACACTTGCTATATAGTAAGAAATATGGTCCTATTTCTATTACCTGGCCATATTAAAATTCTATTTCAAACTCATTTTTCAATCTTGTAATTAGTAAATGATTTCTTCAATTTACTAAAAAAAATAAATACTTTTGACTAGAGAAGATAAATATTTTGACATTTATAACAATAAAATAATTGTTAGATTCTATTTATAATTAGTTTTCATTTTGTTTAAATAGTGGAAATGTATTTATGAAATGCGACCTAATTAATTGGTAAAAGTTAATTTATTGGACCATTCTGGTTTGTTAAAACAAAAAAACAATTATTATTTGATCAAACAAATCTTTAATGACAAAAAAACAACAAATTAATGAGTCATTAATATGTTTTGTTTCTGCATTTCACTATTGAATCAGATCACAGATGAATATATTCATCAAATATTTAGTGAAACAAAAACACTATAATCTAATCCGTAATGTTCTTTTAATGTATGGTGTTAAAATTGAGCAGAAATTAAAATTCATTATTTTAGGCTGAAACACAATACCTTATATAGGTACTATTGTTAAAATCTATTTAGGCCTTGTGAGAGGTCTACTACCACCAGGTCTCTATGGGAATTATTTTACAGGCCCCAGTCCTCTCACACAATATTACCATTCATTTATTCCCCTATGTAACTTTCACGTTAATAAACATACCCGCTAAGGTTGTAAAATAATGTAAAGCAGAATGTAGATAATATTCATTTATTGCGATATTGAAATACCATTAATATATGAAAGCATGAAATAAAAAAATGAAAACAGTAGTTAATCTATTCTGCATAAATAAAATGTCCTAATGGGCAGAAAATTTTCTGAGAAGATTTATGACTTTTCAATATACGGTAAAGTGAAATGAGATTTGTAAAATGTTTGGATTTTTATCAATGTTCAAATAAAACTAATTAAACAGTATTAAAAAAGCCAGACAATTACAAAATTGATTTATTGATAACATACTTATCAGGCTAGATTATTTGGCACTGGATTGTTTTTAACCATAGTAATAAATCTCTATTTTATTCACAATATTTTCCCTTACACTAATACTAAAATTATATTTGTTCAAGAAATCTATTAAACATTTTTCAAAACTTAGAATGGTCACATAAAAATAATCTGTAGAGTATCAATTACATATTTATTTAATGTACATAATGAAATTGTAAATTTACCCTAATTATGATTAGATACTGGTTGTAAAAAACCTTTATTTTGTAATACAGAAATATAGGCCTATATTTATATGTGAATTAAAAAAGAAAATCTAATTACTCAATTAAAATCTAGATTGAAAATGACAATTTTTCGATGGTTTAGATGCCTCGAGTGTTTCTCTATATAAACACTATAACAAAATTATTTAGTTGTTTACAACATGGATTTCAGTTTTGAAATCGTTTAAACTGTTTTGGTTTTAACAACAGTTTCTTTTTAAAACTTTTAATTACAGTTTAAATAAATAAATCAGTTGTTCTGATTGTAAGAATAACATTTCACTTAATATTATCTTAATAACTTGAAATAAAAAGTTTGTATTTATGTACAGTAAATATACTGTCTAGTAAAAAAACAAAGATGTTGCAACAAATAGACCAGAAACAGTCTTTTTGTTTTGAGAAATTTCAATTAATTAGTCAGTGAGACAATCTGAGTGAGATTTGTATTTGATGTTTTGTAAGCGATTAAATGGGATAAGTGCAGATAGGCTTTTAAAGGTTAATTTTTATACAGGCTTTAAACCAGCAAAATAATAAATACATGAATGTTTAGTAAGTTTGGTGGCTTAAAAACTTTGACATTTTATTAGGTTAGACTTTCTCTGTTTCTTCAGGATGAAATATTACCAGACAAAGTCTGATTCTGCAGTGTTTGTCTCACTTGTAACTCCACGAATATTTTAAATTTGTTAGTAAATCTACTTAAAGTGGTACCTGCAAATGATTAAATATTAACTAACCAAATTTATCATTTTTCCAGAACAAAATGTTGTAAATGACTATGTATTTACATAAAATTAAACTATGTTATAAAAAATGTATGCATTAATAGATATCTATTGTAGTACAAACTGGTATACTAGGCTGTTTGACTTTTATACAATTACTGTAGGATATTAAGTAAGGTGCTCTGTTTTATACATTGTACTATTTAGAGTTGATTAAATCTATTCAAGTGTATTGAATTTTCTAATTTAATTACTTTAGTCTTCATTATTATTATTTACATTATAATTTCAAATCTGTCCTTACGACTTTTTATTATATTTTCCAATGATAAAGTTATGTAACCTGCAGTTTATTGTAGTCATTTGTAAATTTATGTACAATTTTTTTCTTTGGTAATTTCACAATGTTCAAACTAAATGATAATTAATTAGTGGTTAGACATGCAAAAAAATTATATCTCTGAGCCTGCCTACTATTTCAGTAATGTGAAGAAGTAGTAACTGCAATTATTTCAACATAAATTGATAAAAATTCTGTTAATAAAAGAATCTGTTGTATTTTCATTTAACCTTAGAACTGATAATTGGTGAATTACATTGTAAACATTTTTATTTTAATTGTAGCTGTGTTCAAAAGTTCGTAAAACATCTTAATTCCAGGAATATATTATTGTTGTCTATTTAGTTGAGCACAGTTGTCAAATATACATGCACAGTGTATAATGCCAGGAAAATTGTAGAAACTATTTGATGTTTGTATTGTTTTTATATTAATAATATGCTGGAAAGTTTGAATAGTTTTGTATACATTCCAAAAATATATAATAGATCCTTACATGTAGGTAGTCCAAGAAGCACCTGACAATTTTTAAATATATCTTATGAATGTTAAATATATCTTTGATTTTTGACATCTTGCAATAGAAGTAGGACGATACAGGTGCACATAAAGTAGGCAAGACTCATTTCTTGCAGTTTTTGTAGAAGTGAACAGATGTCGGGTAAGTTATCATAATAACCACGTGAGACCTAACTACTAAGCTTTTACTAAAGTAATTAAATCTGCCAGTTCTAAGGTTAAAAAGATATTTATTTGTATTGAATAATTAATGCTCAATGTAACAAGACCTTTTTTTACTAATGTGCATATCTGTTTAGATGTAGAAAAAACAATGGCTTATAAAATTTATTTGTAATATTATTAATATTTAAATTGTTAATTTTGTTAATAAAGACAGAAGGCAACGGACAGAACAAGTTATCAAATATTTCTGCAATTAACAAATCTGTCATTGCACATTTGATGGGAGAATACCTGATATTGTTCTTAACGAATAAACTGTGTTATATAAAATTTAGCAACATGCCTTTCCTAACTCGTGTCTGTATCATGAGATGCTACATTTGAAATTGAATAGAATATTCGATACATTATATGATGGTTTTTCATTTTAATATTTTGTATTTTAGAATGATTATTGTGGCAGAGATCAAACTGATGTGAAGGAAGTGAATTTTTTTAAAGATCTGTGGGTTCAATTTTGTATGTTGTTGGCTGATGAAAATTTCCAATTTAGGAAATCTGTTTTTTCATTTTAAAGAAAACTGAACCAAAATTGAAGTTAAATTGTGAAGAAATAGCCTACATAAATAATGTTGATACACTTCTTTTTTACCAAGAATCTAAAATTTAATTTGTTAATTGAAAAGTTAGTTATGCAATAATTAGTTTGATTTAGCTAATCTGTACATTTTTCTTGTCAAATTACTACTGTTAACACTTTTTTCAGTAATAATGTAAATTCTAATAACAGTATATTTTCTAATATTGCATCTCAGGCTGTAGACACAGATATGATCTCATCCAACCGAAAAGGTTAACCTATAAAATCAGCTGTTTAGTCATAGTGCTCTTAATGTTATAGCCTATTTATGGAGTTTTAAATAATCTATTTTTAAAAATTACAAAACATTTTGTATAGTAGTTGTAGATCTTAATTTTCTACAATAATTAGCGATTTTTAACTTTTAAGTAACTATTTAAGAGGTTGATGGTTTTTAAAGATTTTTTTTGTGTTGAATAAAATCCTTGAATAAAATCATGTTTTGTACTTAATTATATTGGATATACTGTACTGTTTTCGTATTTTATCATTTTGTACTATTCTTATGTTCCTGTATTTATCCCCAATTAGCTCAAATGTTTGTTATTTTAATGTATTATTGTATTTATCTTATTAGGAAAGTATGATTCCTTTCAATAAGTTTTGTATTAAGTACCAATAATTGTATATAGAACTATAATAATATGATGAAATTTTAAATTGTGTTGTTCATTTTTAATGCACCAGTATTCCAATATGGCCATTTGAGTCAAGGATAAATTAGAGATAAAAATATTGTTAACACTAATTTACTTACATAGTTCTCCTATAGCTATACAAATAAAATAGTACCTTTGATTCCTTCTTAGATCTTTATTTTAGGCCAAATGGTCTGTTCCTTCTTTTGGAAATTTGGATCAACACCTTCTTGTTCTGTTTATACATTGTAAGTTGTTTTTACCATGTTGTTCTGAGCCATCCTTGCAAAATCTCACTACTTTCTTGTATGACCATTACAATCCTTTTTTTCTTTCAAACATGCAATCATCTAGATTTTCTATTACATGTCATTCTAACTGTCTCTTCCCACTTTGTCAAACAGAATTTTCTTCGCCCTTCTACGGAATATTCTCATCTCAGTTGCCAAATGCCTAGTTTTCAAAGTTTTTGGCTTCATCTTTAGTAGCATATGTTGTAATAGATTATTGTAATTTTATCTATTCTAGCATTTGTGTCTACTCCCAAGAAATTTATGTCACTATTGACACTATATATATATATATATATATATATATATATATATATATATATATATATATATATATATATATATATATATATATAAGATCCAATAAATACTGTGAATTATATTTGTATTATCCAAACCATCTGCTGTGTTAACAGAATTAATTTTACTCCATTTGCTACCATTCCTTACACAGAGTGCACTCTTCTATGAGTTGGTGAAATCAATTTTCAAGGATTGTAAATTAAAAAATATTTTATTTTTGAGATTTGAATTTGGTTGGTGGTTATAAGTGCACCTAGAAATTAATCTATATTTTAAAATAGTATTTAGGAATCATTACAAAATAGAGAAGTAAATAGTTATAACGAACTTTGGCAAATTGCAAACAACTAAATATAAATTGCCTTGTTTAGATGACTATTGCTATAAATCATTGGATGAATAGTAAACTTTTTGGTCACATTTCCAATTTGTAAGTTTGCCAATTGCCAAGAATTCTGAATGTGAACAGCTCTATTTGAAAATCAAGGTTATTAGCAGTTCAGCAATTCTAATCTGTATATATACATAACTAAAATTAATGATACAAGAAAAATGCACAAACTTTCAAATTTTGTAATGAAAACTTTAATGCTGGGTAATTTTTTTTTAAAAAAAAGGGGTTTGGTGGTCGATGTGGCTAAAACATCTTCAGTATGCTGTGTTACTGAACTGCATACCTAAAGGTTCTTAGTTCGAGCCATAGTTGCTCCTATTGCTTTTCCCTTACTATTAACCCTGATCCGTCAACCTCATTAGTCTAACTGGCATAAAGGATGAGCGTTAAGGGGGGAGATAAAAAAAACTGTAATGATTTGACTGAAGTATATCCTTCAAATTCCCAAAACAAAACATTGGATTACATTCAAAAAATTTGGTTAAAGTACTGATAGCAAAAACTGAATTATAGTAACACTTCGATTAACTATCAGTCACAGAACTAGAGTCTTGATAGTTAAGTAAGGAGGGATAGGGTTATTTTGTTCACAAAAGTAATCTCATTAAAAAAAAATACACTAAAAACTTGCTAGAAAAAGAAAATAAACATTAAAAGTAATATGTACATTGGACACACCCTTTAACCGTCAGTCAAGTTAACAGCCATATTGGTTTATAGTCATTTTCACATTGTTGAAAATGATGTTTAGTACATACGCGTTTGTCAACTCACAACGATAAGAAGGAAGCAAAATATGATTACGTAATATGTAGCTTAATGTATCAGTTTCCTTGTGTTTTAGCATGCTATCAAAAAGAGTGATAGGAACCACTTTTGTTTTGTTGACATTTAGGATCTCTTCCTGTTACTGTGTGATTTATAAGTCATACAGTTTTGTGTGCCTTTAGATATTCAGTCATTTTGAACAACAATAAATCATCCCATCGTCTGCATTAGCCCAAGTGTGCACAATAGTCGGAGGTTAAATAAAAAAAAAAATATTAGGTATTCAGCCATGGTTTTTTATAAAATATGTGTGCTAAAACAAGTATGTAATGCATTGACTATGGAACAGAAACTAAAACAAACAGATAATGCTGAATCAATGAAACACAAGTAGTTTGTTATCAGGCAAACAGTTAAGGACTGGTGTCGAAATTAGGAAGTCGTTCAAGATTTTTGCACAATATGAATCAAAAAAGTCCTTTCATCAAGTTGTACATTAAAGAAACTTACAAATGAACTAGTTGAGGATGCCTTGTGGTTATGATTTATCAAGAAAGATGTTGAGGTATGACTAAGCTAAGTGGCTGATCCTCAAGTGAAATATTTTCAGTATAAGCAACTTTTTTAATACCCGACTAGGAGTCTAGTCCTATGGGGGGTCAGTTAAGATGGCTTCCACTAAGCATATATACGTAAAAATATTGCTTGAAAAGTCATTTAAATTTATTTTAACCAATCATTTTTAACTGCCATGTCTTGTACTCTTTTAAGCAATAAGAACTGAATAACATCTGTTTCAGTTTGCTCTTCAATTCAGTGAAGGCTCTTAGCATGGATTGCTGCACTGTAATCCATGGCACTTACTGCTTCAGCACAAGTGATTGTTTTTGTTGTTGGATTGTTCTCCAGCCTTTTTTTCACTTTGTTGTTTTCAGGATTACTGTATTTTGATTCTTATTGAATGTGTCCAAGTGTGATTGGACCACTGATGCTGATTTGGACATACCAGCAAATGGTCTTGCTGTTCAAGAGTAATTTTTCATTCCCTTCCACACTTTTATGTTGTGTTAGTGTTCTAAAGTTCTTAAATTTTGATTTTGTCAGCATCTCTTTTTTTTTAGCCGCCTCGGTGGCCTAGTTGATAGCGTACTGGGCTTTTACCCCGAGAACCCGGGTTCGATTCCCGACCAGGGCTTGGCATTTTCATAGGCTATAAATCATCCTTTAGCCTATTCATAGGCTATAAATGTCCATGTGACATTACCAGATTGGTTCCTTCTCCAAAGTGACTGGTGTAAGAGAGTGGAGGAACCAGTGTTAATGTCAGTTTTATACACCATTTGTATTGGATTACAGCTAATGGTTAAGCAAGAAAGACAGTAAATTTAGAGATAGATAATTGAGGTTCCACTGTAATTTTTCAAAACTAGCTGTTAAAAAAAAAAAAAAAAAAAAAAAACTGGCCAGTAACCCAGGTAGCCAGCAGCCCCAGTGGCTTATTTAAAAAAACTTTTAAGGCCTAGAATATGATCGGTCCCTACAGAAAATTAAAAAAAAGAAATTTACGAGAGGTAAATGTATAATGTTTACACCCACAAACAACTGAATTATTTTTTCCATTTCAAAAGTCTGTTTTTCTTTTAAACACACCAGAGTCGAGATTAACTGCATTACTTCAACAGTATATCTTTATATTCATATTAATTACATATCACAATAAAATAATATTTAAAATGTAGTTGAACTATTAGTGGCAACGAATTAGCACTTATTACCAAAAATTAAAACATTTTTTTGAATCAGTTATTTAAATAATTTCCATTTTAACTGAAACAATTTATGAAATCAAATTATAATATTGAATTCAATTCATCTAGGTTGTAATCAGTAGATTATAATGTTGAAAACATGTGCTGCTTCCCTTCAGTCATTTTTGCATTGTAGTCTGACAGTCATCTGCAATGTTTAGATCTTATCTACATTTCTAAAAACATTGTTTCGTTTTAAAATAACCAAGAAATTATTATTGACTAATAATTTCTATGTGTTTATTTGTTTTTTAATTTGTTGTGTTTATAAAGTTTATTTATAAGTTCATTGGTACTTTAAAATTGTTATAAAAAAATCTAATTTAGTTCCCAGTGATACTACAATTTATTAAAAAGGATGGTGTATTATTTTTGAAATTTATTGTGGTGTTTTCAGTGTATACAGGTAGTAAAGCATTTTAGCACATGTTCAAGCACTTTTAGCCAGAGGTAAAATACTCTTGTTACCTCTTTTGTCACTTTAACTTGGTTCAGCTCTTTAAACTTGTTAATCTGTTGTTAGTAAGCAAAAATAAATAACTTATCAAAGTAGAAACAGTTGCTGGTGACAAGTGATTAAGGAAATATTGTTACATGTACATTTTGTTTGGAATCTAAGCATTTCATTTAAAACATTTTTAAAATTTAATTGAATGTAACAAAACTATGGAATGTGTTTGACTTATTTATTAAATTTTGTTTTCTTGATATTTGAGTATAGTATATTTCTTATTATCTATAAACTACTTTTGTTTTCTAAGAAAATTCAGAGCACACCAGATGGGAATCACTGCAATAGAGCTTTGATAATCAAAACTGGAGATCAGCTGAATTTTTTTTTTATCATTGATTTCTGTCTAAAATCATGTGATAGTAATTAATATGGAAATAAACTAGTTGCAATAATTTTATAAATGATTAGGGTAATTTTTCAAGTGAATACTTGTTGGCATGCTTGTGTAATTTTTTGGATGGGTAAAAATCTTTTGCCGTCACGCCAGAATCTTAAATATACGAGGGCAAGTCAAAAAGTAAAGGGAAATTTCCGTCCGAATCACTTATGTCAGCACTGATTGTTCTATTATAACTCAGAGTGTCTATTAAGCTGGTCATTGAAAGCTGATTGTGATTGTGTTTAAAAGACTATGTAAAATGATGCAAATGACTCCTTTGTCTGATTGCACCAAGGAAGAAATGTGAGCAGTGATACGTTTCCTTAATTCAGAAGGTGTAAAACCAGTAGAGATTATTCGTTGAATGCAGCAATATGGAGAGAATTATTTGAGTGGAAAGAAGCTCTATGAATTGATTGATTGCTTTAAGAGTAGTAGGACTTTTCTGTGTAATGAACAGCGGCCTGGTAGGCCTTTCACTTCAAGGACTAATGACAATATTGAAGTGATTAAAAAAATTATTCTCGATGATCGAGGAATTACAGTTAATAATATTGCAAATGAGTTGAATGTAAGCAATGGCTCAGCATATTCAATTATCCACGATTTTTTAAACTTTTGAAAAGTCTGTGCTCGCTGGGTTCTACTTCAATTGACCAGCATTCACAGACATATCAAAATTTCCCAGAAGCATTATTAAACGTTATATAAAAGAAAGAGACTCATTTGTAAAGCGAATAATAACCATTGATAACACATGAGCCCATAATTTTCAACCAGAGAGTAAGCGATAAAATTTGGTGTGGAAAGTTCATCTCCCCATTTTGGTTCAAAACTCAGCTGTTTATAGGAAAGGTTATGATGATATTCTGGGATATGGAAGGTCCAATTTTGGTTGACTTCAACCATTTATTGAAGTCAAAAGTCAAATATAAAAGATGTGGTAACCTTTCAAAAGCATGATTTTGTTTCAGAATTATGTTCAACCTCATACGGCTAAAAACACAGTCCAATGTCTTCAAAATCTTGGTATTCAGCTGCTGGACCACCTTCCATATAGTTTAGACCTGGCTCTAAGCGATTTTCATCTTTTCAACCCATTAAAAGAAGTTGCGAGGGGGAATCATTATCTATCTGATGACAGGCCATACAAGCGGTACAAAATTTTCTGAATACCAGGCCAAAAACCTTCTTCCAGAAAGGAATTAAAACCCTTGTTAAAAGGTAGACTAAGTGCATAGAAGTAGGTGGGGACTATGTCGAAAAGTAATGCTGTATAATTTAAATAAGTATAATAAATATATAGATTTTTTCAATTTTACGTTACTTATTGGCTTATCCTGGGATGTAGATTTGAAGTGACTGCTTGTTTTGACAAACCTTACTGTATACTTCTTGGATAGGGAAAAATCTTTGATTTGCCATTATGCCAGAATCTTATACATACATAAGCTTATATGTGGACAAGTGTCTGTATATATATATATATGAATAGTCTGACATGATGGCAATATGACCCATGCGGTTTGGCTACAAGAGAAAGGCAGTATATTTGTATTTAGTATCTAAAATACATTGCCCACTATTATATACACTGTGGAGAGTATATATATGGAGATGAGATTGTTAAACGAGGTAAGGGAAACTTAAGTTCTTGTAATATACAAATGATACATTTTATTAATAATTACATTAGGCATAATATTGTTTCAGAAAAAAATTAAGTGTATGCAGGTATTTAAATAAATACAATTTAATTTACTTTTCAAATGTGTGTGTGTGTGTGTGTGTGTGTGTGTGTGTGTGTGTGTGTGTGAGAGAGAGAGAGAGAGAGAGAGAGAGAGAGAGAGAGAGAAAATAAAGATATAAGTCAAATTGTAATGATTTTTAATTTTTTATAACTTTTATTAATTTTAAAATGTGTATTTTCTAAATTTGTGTTGTTAACTTATTTAATGTATATGACCTATACCAATTTTTGAATGCCAAAATCACAAATATTATATTTATTATTATACTTAGACTATTAAAACTCTTCAGTCAGACATGCCAATAGTAGTCACTTCTGTCGACCAGTCCCCCAACTGCCTAATTTTTTTAATAATAATAATTTAATGTAGGTTGCTTGTCAGTTGAATGTTCATGTTCCATTTGAGCTTCTGCTCCAAAATGTTTCAAAAATACTTGATTCAAAGTACTGCATGCACATTAGCATTGTGTAGCACATTACCTAGAGTATACGATAAAAAAACAGTATCTTCAACTTCTTATATAATAATGTATATGTCCAGTAACATAAACACACATAATATAACAAATACATGCATTTATTTATTGCATTTGTGGTTACAATTTACAAATGATAAATTAGTCAATTGTGTGTTTTAATAATAGAAGCAATTTATTCTCTAAAAATAAAAATTAAATAACAAAAAATATACAATCAAAGTCTTTTGCTATATATAAATTATTTTAAATGTAAAATCAATTTCATAAATATAAAATTAAAAATTAAAAAACAATTTATTAATTTTATTTTATATTATTTTTTATTACAAATATTACACAATTAATATATTGTATATAATAATTATGTTTTAATAAAAATACAATAGTGAAAACTGTTAAAATAGTAAAAGTATTTAAAAACACTAAAAATTTTCAATGTTCACAAAATAAATCAAATTTGACAATATTTATAAAAAATAACTATGCAACTAAATAAAACAAAATAATGTTTTGTATTCAAAATAATAGAAATACAAATAACAAATTCAAAAACTAAATAACATGCATAATTTACATAATAATTAATATACGTATATATATTTTACATGATATACTTTGTACCATTAATACGAACATGGTTTTGTTAAGAAAACTAAAAAATTGTACAATTTTCAATAATTTGGTTATCGATTGATTGTTAAATTATTGCCAAATGCCTGCATAGTTTCCATACAGGTTAGCAGGTAGAGGTCCGCCCGCAGAGAACAATCTGGTTCCTGAAAAGTCGTAACAGTGCGTATATATAGCAGGTGTGTATTTCACTTGATGGAAACCATCCATATACTCTTCATCTGGGAACTGAAATATGTACATTTTTAGATGTTTAACATTTTTCTAGAAAAGTACAAAAAAATTGTCATATTAGAGAAAAAACTGTCATAAATTTTGTAATATTTTTTATAAACTGTTTATTGTTGGCAAGAAGAACTTTAACAACCAATATTCTGTTTGCCCCTGCAAATTTATACAATAATAATAAATAAATTACTATTGTATATGTATTATTATTGTAAATTGCATTTTACTGCAAGTTATTACAGTACAATGAAGAAACAGCAGTTTGGTAACAAAACGTGTTACCAGTTAGCATATTTGTATAACAATTGCTCACTTGAATCTGTTTTTAAATATGTACACCAACAACAAATTCTCAGTCACTAATAAAAAATTTTTTTAATCAAAACTAATATTTTCCCCTTATAAGTTACAATTTATGCTTTAAATGCTAAAATTTTTTTTATTTTATATTTTTATTGATTTTATTACAAAAATTTTGATTTATACATTTATATTCAACAAAAATAAATTTATAGAAACCACACCTTGTCAACCATTGAATCAATGAAGTAGTAGTATTCTTAAGTCACAGTACATTAAAGAAGTTGGATCAGAGTATCTAGGTTGGCATATTGTCACTGCAGTAACAGACAGCATAAAATTTTGTACAGCAGTAGTTCATAAAGAAATACTAAGCCTGTATTGCAAGAAAATGCACACTTTTTAAGATCCTGTAAAAGTAACTAGCCTAGCTAGGTAAATCATAAATTTTTAACCTGTGCTACAACAAAAATTTCATATATATGTTTGTAAGAAATATTTTTTATATACATTTCTATATAAGAAACATATTCATATATACGTATGTTTTTGCAGTTAATATTAAAAACAATAAAGATCTGTATTATTACAAGTTCAAAAACTTCAACAGTGTCCGTAATCATAAAATAAAATGTACATTAAAAAATTTAACACTGATATTTAACTTCCATATATATATATAAAACAGATGTTGAAGATAGGCACGTATACAGAAGAAAGATGCTCGGTTGGAAGGTCCCAGAGAATGAAATCCCAAAGAGAGCAGGGGTAAAATAGACGGAGGAGCGGAAGAGGATCCATGGGGACAGGATGAGGGAGGTGTGGAGGATTAGAAGGAACAAGACATGAATCGGAGTACTTTGCGTGATCCAACAGGGTCTATGCGCAAATAATAATAATAATAATAATAATAATAATAATATATATATATATATATATATATATATATATATATATCAGTACTTTTTTTTGATTTAGTAAATAGCCAAGAGAACCGAGCTGTATTTTCGGGTACAGTGCAAAATTATGTGAATTTGTTTTGCACTGTTTGAAAATACATTATTGGACATTCACTGCAAAACTGTGGTTCCAACCTTAACGTAAAACTTGCCTTCTAACATTAAAATTATAGAATGGTATAACAGTTTGATAAAGTTTCATGGAACTCTTACTGGCATTGTATTTGGCCACGTGTTTTTCAATCTATTTTTTCTATAAACTTTTCACCATTTTGAATGAGAAAAACTCCAAGCGTAAATTAAAAATGTGACTTGTACCACACATTACAGATAATTAAGAGTTGATTGCATATTGATTTATCTACCACCTAGTTTAACTGATGAGTATTGGTAGGAAGTAACAAAACTAACAGTACGATTTAGACTTTTATAATAACAATATTAACTTACCACATAACCTCGTGAAGATTTCAGCACAACCGTACGGCTGGAGTTGATGCTGGACTCTAGGTACTTTCCTGCCCTTAAGTCATAAAACATGATCATACCTACACCAGTGCCTATTGTCAGTACATTTCCTTGGAAACTTACAGATCTGATACCTGAAACAGTAAACAAAGGCTCTGAGGAATATGACCGACCAGCATACTATACAAGGTGTTACATAAAATGTGTGTAATAATTTAGAATATGATCTAGCTAATTAAAATAAGAAAAATAAACTGGACATGACCCACAGTTTCCCAACTATGTGTCATTTTGGGTTTTAACAAACAAATTATATCTTTAAACCGGGTTTGACCACATAAACTGAAACTGTTTGATTTGCATGTTTTTATAAATCATTGATAAATTACTGAAAACTGTGACAGATTAAATCAGATAAAAACAATGGCAGGCTGTACTCGTTCATAATCTACAAAATATGTTTGAAATCATCACCTCTAAGTGCAACATAGGCTTGACACCTGAGAAAGGAAGACCATTTAGTCAAGCCATTCTTACCGAAGTATTTCCAGCCATTTTCTGTATATTTTCAAGGGAATGGATGTCCTGTTTTCAGCAAGTGTCGGCTGGTCCTCTTGCTGAGAACCGAACATCCACTTTCTGGAGAATATACAGAAAATGTCAGATACTTCGGTAAGGATGGCTTGACTAAATGGAATATAGTTTTGTCACACATAAGAGAAGTTCCTTAAGGCACACTTAATATTATTTTAAGATTTCTTGGACCTCTAGATATGTTAGGAATCCTATAGAAGTTTTTCAATTTTTGTCCAGACTCTGAAATACAGAAAAATGATTTTATAAAGAAGTTGATAGATAAAACAAAAGATAGTTATTACAGTGAAAGATATGTCTTACCAACAACATTATTAAAAATTAAGTCTTTATTAGGTTAATTAATCTTGCTGATATAATCACATCATGTCATTAAAATATAAGCGATCTGTTGAGCACTAATGGCACTGGCGCTCCCACACTTACATTTAGGGAGGCAATAATAGCCTCAATGTGCTTTTCGCCTTAAAAAAAAAAGAAAAAAATCACTGGAGCTGATTCCAGAGTGTTATAAACTACAGATAGTTCAGTTTTTTACATTAAATATTATGTTTTAATGACACTGATGAAGACCTGCCAGAGCGAGTAAAAGTTGATATACAAAACTTTTAACTAATTTTTGACAAGTATAAATCTACACTCAACCCAAATGAGTACTGTACTTTCAATGAAATGCATGAATCATCTTGAGGGTGTTGTAGTTTTTGACAAGGCCTGTAAAATATGGCCTAAAAATGCTGTTTTTTGTGTACGAACTTTTTTGAACTGTAAAGTTACAGATATGCTGGAACCCAATTAGCTGGTCCCTATCAACAAAGTAACAACTGTACAAAGACTGGTTGAACCTGTTGTTGACACTGGAAAAACTATCTCTGGTTTTCAGACCATACAAAATTGACTGACATGTAGTAGAATTTTACTTTTCTTCCCGGCTACTTTAGTTTCTTATGTCCCAAATAACAAAAATCTAGTGAAACTTTTGTCTATCATGCACTTTACAGATGTCATTGACCCTATGGACTACGCTAAGGCATCAGAATTATAACTTTTTGCAACGACTAAATGTGAGGTTGAAAACATTTATATAGGTGCTGGACATTTATATTGTTCTTTTCAATTTTAAACATTAGTGACCTAAACTGCTACATTGCAAACAAACAATAAGATTCAGAGTCCACACACAATCCTAGTTGTAATCAAGCTGAAAATAAAACAACTTTACAAAGCTAGAAGATTTATACTTCATGCGGAAGATGGCCATTAAAAGTAGCTGGGGTCCTGAACAGTGCTATCTTAGAGGTACTAAAAAAAAGCCAGTAAACAGAAACACAATGTACAGCACACAATATACAAGGTGTGTTCAGAAAGTAACGAGAATTTTAATTTTTTGAACAAAATATTTATTTATTCTTCTACATTGACGTTGTCGCCTTCAAAATAGTCCCCATTGGAGATTATGCACTTCTTCCAATCCTCGAAACACTTCTCAAACTCGATCTTTGAGATAGCCTTTAGTTCTTTCAGCGATGCACGTTTAATGTCATCTACGGCCCTTTAAGGTTCTCTTTATTTTTGGAAATAGGAAAAAGTCACACGGAACCACGTCTGGCGAATATGGAGGTTGGGGCATTGTTACAGTACTGTTTTTGGCCAAAAATTCACGAACAATCAATGAAGTGTGAGCTGGTGCATTATCGTGGTACAAAAGCCATGAATTGTTTTTCCACAGATCCGGGCATTTTTTTCGGATTGATTCACACAAATGGCATTGAACCTGTAGGTAGTACTCCTTATTGACCGTTTCACCTGGTAGCAGGAATTCATGATGCACTATACCATTAATATTGAAGAACACAGTGAGCATAACCTTCACATTCGACTGCATTTGTTGAGCCTTTTTCGGTCTTGGCGAGCCAGAATGCCTCCACTGGGATGATTGAGCCTTAGTTTCGACGTCATATCAGTAAACCCGTGTTTCGTCACCTGTCATAATACGTTTCAGTAATTCTGCATTGTTGTTGATTTCATTTAGTGACACCTGAGCAACTTCCATTCGCCGCTGTTTTTGTCCAAATTCAACAATTTTGGAACGAATTTTGCTGCCACGGGTTTCATACACAAAACATTGGAAACAATGTCATGACATGATCCAATCAATATGTCAATATCATCAGCGACCTCTCTAATTGTGATTTGGCGATTGTTCATAACCATTTCTTTCACTTTTTCCATGTTTTCATTGGTTGTTGATGTGCTGGGGTGTCCAGGGCGTTCGTCATCTTCGTCTTCACAGCCTTCTTGGTAATGCTTATACCACTCGTAAACTCTTGCTTTACTCATAGCAGACTCACCATAGGCCTTTGTTAACATTTCACACACTTTATTCCATTTTTTACGCAAAATTTGTACAAATTCTTTGATCCATTTTTTTTTAACAAACGAAATCGCTGAGCTCATATAAACACGTCTAACCTTAGTGGCTGTCACAGACAAAGTCAACAATGAAAACAGCTGAAAGTTTTATCATACTTCAAGGGCATGTATACCAATATAATAAAAAAAAATGTTTGAAAATCGGACTCTCCAAGCTTGTGAAATTTAGAAATTCCCATTACTTTCTGAACACACCTTGTATAGACACACTAGTGCAACATGTGTTTAATGTGTAGGACAAAAACAAAGCAAAATCTGATTTTTTTTTTTAAATGCAGACGATGGGATGATTTATAGAGTATGAAAATGCCAAGCCCTGGCCGGGAATCGAACCCAAGTCCTCGGGGTGAAAGCCGAAAGCAACACTAGTTAGGAAGCTTAGTATGCAATAGTTCTTTTTAATGACTTAGACTGGGTTAGATAGACTGAATTTCTATAGTATTTCTAAACAATATCAGTGTTTTAAGAAAGTTTTTTTTTCAAATGTAAAACTGTAGAAGGGATGTTATACTCATAGTACTATTGAGTTCTTTAGAGTTTTCTATTGTAACATTGTTTGACAGAAAATAATTATTGTTAATTTTAAATAATTTTTTTTATATTAGGAATAATAACTGTATTTAGTAAAAATAAGTAACAATAACAAATATTTGGTATTTTTATTCAATAAATCCTCATGAATTTTGGTCAAAATTCCTATTAGTAAACATCTAAAGGATTAAGGTTAACGAGACCTTAGGGGTTCTGCCACCCTGTGCGGTTACTTTCAGTGCCACCTGCACTGTTCTTCTCCCAAATTCTTCTCCCAAATTCTAATTTTCTTTAATTTGTTCAGATTATAAAAATATAAATTTATAGTTATCAGGTTTTATTATATTTTTTAAGGCCTATTAATTATTTATAATATGCTACTCATCGAAACAACAGAAAATATAGTGTTCGTAGATTTCAAATGATGTCTTATATAGTAAACTATCATTACATTTAAAACCATTTTCTACACACACACACACACTCTCTCTCTCTCTCTCTCTCTCTCTCTCACACACACACACACACACACATTAAAGAATAAGTACTTTATTTCAACAAGTGAAAGAGGTAAACTAGAAACAGACTACCATTCATATAATGCTATGCAACATAGGCTATTATTGTATGCAAAGTGCTGAATGGTAAACAAACAGTTATGAAATAAGCCCTTATTTTAACAATTATGGTAGTACACTTTGCAATTTTATCGGTGTTATGAACTGAAGATGTCATTCATATATAACCATTATAATAGTTATGGATATGTTCGTAGCATATCTTTGAGCTTCCCTTCAATTCTTGTGAATAGATCTAGAATCATCTTTCCATTTTTTATGGATTTCAGGCATTTAACTCATAAAATTAACAATATAGAATTTAAAGCTTTTACTGAGAATGAATACAGTGTTGGCAATTTTTAAATTTTTGTTTTATTCTTACCACATCCACTGTATCGTGAAGATATTTTCTTGACGGCTTGTAACGTTCTTGAGTCTAACAATAACGTGTAAGACCTGCATCCCACAGAGTAAATAGATCCGTTGTCACGAACAGCGATACATACATTATCTTGGCATGACGGAAGTTTCCTTGATATTTTCTAAAAAAAATATGCAACTGTTTTATGCATTTTATTAGCGAAAGTCTGTTGATAAGTTCTTAAGATTAGCAGAATATCTTTTATCTGGTCATCATAATTACAAATGGTTTTAGTTATTTACTAAAATTCTTATTAATATTTTCATACTGTATTTCATACATAAGAATAAATTAGGTTCCATGAGGTTTATTGTAATTTTAAAAAAGGTTGCACTGATGTGGTTTTCACAGGTGTGTGTGTGTATTTATTTTACGTTGGGGTGATCATGGTGGTAGATAAATATTAAAATTCAACAGTTAATAAATTAATATATTTATAATTTGTTGTGTAAACGGGTGGGTTGAGAATGAGAATGACTTTTCCTTATAAATATTCCTATGAAACAGTTTCAGTGAATATTACTTTAAGTTTTGAATTTGGATTAAGCTATCTCTGATCTATGAATTTTAAAGTCGCTATTTTGTTTTTTAAAAAGTCAAATTTCTCACACTTATTTTTGATTTTGGTAGATATGACACACTTGAACTGTTTAATACAATGATTTTAAATCACTTTGATGGTCAAAATTCACATGGTTGAAACTTCAAGATTTTTTTTTTGCAGCAATTTTGTACACATGCATCAGACTATTTTGCATTTTACAAAAGTTTGTGTTAAACTCTGTAGTTTCTTGGTTTTTAAGAAACTGAGTTCAAATAAAAACACCATATTAACCCTAATATTAAACACATCATATGACATCTTTAGAGCTGTGACCTGTGTGAGTAGTATGTAAATATTTCAAATGACTGTCACAAAGGAGTAAAAAAAAACAAAAATTTTTTTAATCAAACAACTTTTTTATTTTATTGTAAAAACACAAAAAATTTAAAAATAATATATTTTAGTATATTTTCTTTGTGCAAAAATCTTCAAAATATGGATATACAAACAGTGCAACATTACACTGAGAACATTCAAAAGAAGGGTATTTTATTTTTTGTTTTCGTATTGTAACAAAAGTCTTCCTTTCAATAATTTCTTTTCCGTTCACTAGTTGTTGGTAGAGATTGGTTAAAATGACGTAGTGTGAGCTGCAAGAGTTGTCTTTCGGTACTCGGGGACGTGACTTTGTGTCAAGGATCATGACTTTCTTTAAGCGTGTAAAGTACTTCTACAATTTGCCTAATCAGATTAAGACGATAATCCATTAGCAATTTTTGTTGTTGTTGGCCAGTATGTAAATTGAACAGCCAATAATATGCACTGAACACAACAATATACGTAAAAATAATTGTAACAAAAAGCTATAATAACAAATATCCAATACAACAAATAATAAATAAATAAAAACAATAAAAAAATAATAAAAAAAAAAACTTAAAAAAATAACCAACACAATATTGAAATAAACTCTCTTACTAACAAATGTCTTACTTCTAACAGCCAAAAGGATAAAAACTACCAAGCTGTCAATATTTCACACATTAAACTATACTGGCACTACAAGTCCGTCCCATTTTCCAACGCCCAATTATCATTCATCAATGAGTGTACAATTTTTATTTTATTTATTGGGAAGTTTTATCAATGTGAGACAGCTTTATAAAATAACTTCATATTATCTTCTTTTATTCTGTCTACACAATAACTGCAGCCTGTAAATATAAGAAATAACCTCCATACTTATTAATGTTATATATGTGAATGATGTCTTCCGACCTCCTTACTCAAATTTGTACTTTTAATGCACTCCTTAAAGGGTTAAAGAACATAAAAAGTACACTTTTATGTTCAGTGTATATTTAGGCTTAATTAATTGTAAATAAAAAAACAGTTGAAGTATGAGAGTCACATACTTTTTTTCATAGGTCTTCAAATACTGCAATTTGTCTAATATTGGGTATTTAGAACATTAAATATTTCAGAAGGAACACAATTGAAAAATAACAAATTTTCACGCAGTTTGAAACAAAGAAAACTTGAAAGAATATTTTGTAATAATGTATGTAAATCATTTTGTAATGTATAGTGCAGTCATTTAATATTTCTAGTGCAATGTCAATTTTAAGTGTTGTTTAAATACGTTTACTCATATCACTTTTTAAAGAAAAAAATGACTTGTATTTACTATACATATTGCTCACCTGTTGAAATGTTTCTGCACTCCATATATGAATATAACCATTCAAAGAAAGTGCTGCAATTTCCTTAGCTCCTTTATTAAATGCAAAAGCACGAACTTTCTGAGCTGCTTTACATTCTTTACTAGTAAGTGGTGTAACAGACGAATACGATGGTATACTATCTTTGTCTTCCATTTCACTACAATAAGGGTCTTCTATTTTCCACAGTGCCATTTTTGCATCTCTCGAACCTGATACCAAGAACTGATCATCTAACCAACACATGTCAAATACCCAATCTCTATGTGCTCCCTGAAACAAAATAAGACTTATCAGTGGTGATGCTGAAAATTATAACAATTTTCTAGGCTAAATTATTTATTATTACTGTCAAACTTCGTTATAACAGCCTCAGATGTTATGTTGGATGTATTGTTATTTTTTTTCATAAGTCTGTCCCCTACGCCAATCTTTAATGTAAATAAAGTATGTCTGGTTTTAACAACACTAAATACTGCACTACTAGGTTATATTATCAAATATTTTAGGTACAAGTGCATAAGTACTGAGTTAACACAAACAAACCTTTGATTGATGGGAGTTTTGTTTTTGTAGGACAATAACTTCCACAATATTTTTTAATTACCTATTCTCAGAATGTCTACTCCTATTCCCTTTTCTGTCATCGCACCTAATTTTATTTAGTGTTTCATCAACTCTTTTACTGTGTTTAATTTGTTAGCCTGTTAAAAAAATTTAAACAGTTAAAAATATTATCGTGTTAAATAGTTTTGATTTTTAAATTTAACAAAATGTTAAGTGTCTTTGTGTACAAGTTTCAAATTGTTGTTTAAATCCTGTTTTCAATTTTTAAAAATATTAATTAAATGAGTCCTAAAAGAAGTGTTTGTGGTAATGGAAGTAAAAGACAAACTTTGACTATAGAACTAAACAAGCTACAGTATGAACTAAAAAACTATACAGTATTGATTTGTCCTGTGTGTATATATATATATAAAACATAATTACATTTGTATAAATTTAGCTAAAATAAAGTGCGACTTCTTTTCTGTGAATTTTCTTCATTCTTCATTTTTGACATATCAGTGGTGAAACCTCAATTATTTTTTTCTATGTAACAAATTAAAATGTTTTCCATAAGTCTCTATTGTACATGCTAACTCACACAACAGTCTGCTCAGATAACAGTGTTAGTACAGGAACACTGTAAGACTGTTAACCGGGATGCCACTGTACTTACTTTTACTTTGACTTGATAATAATTTTGACTTGGTAATAAGATAATAAACCTAATTACTGAATTGTATTTTATTAAAATATGATGTTAAATTCAGACTACTCACCTCTCCTACACAAACAGGATCTAAAGTTGGTAACCTGTAGATTGCGATATCATTAGAATTTTTAGCTCCAGTGGCAAGTAAAGTTCTTGATGGATTAATCTGCAATGAATGAATCCCACATTGTTGTTCTGGAGGTATTTCAGCACTACTTGTGTTTTTACTGCTGAGAGATGGAATTTGATCAAATCGCTGAGTTACTACATCAAATACCATTAACTAAAACACAAAACCCCGACTGACATAAAATTCATAACTTTTTTATCTTTCATTTTTTGAAGAAAATTCTGATGTCACTACCATAACCAGAGTTAAAATCTGCATACGATAAAGAACTGTGAGTTCTTAGCATTGCAAATCTAGCTTGCTACATGCAATGTAAACAGCAATGATGGCACAATATAGTTACATTAAACATTGCATCAAATCGTAACTTACTGAAAGAAATTTAATATTCCACATGAGATATCTTTTAACTGAACAATAATTTATCTAACAAAAGGAAAAAGTATTTAAAAGTCATAAATTTTATAAAAGAAGTGAAACAGTGTAGTCTAATAACCTTTTGATTTATTTTAGCAGAAATGTTTTATTTAATGCAGCTTATATAATAAGCACAAAGTAGGATATCATTTTGAAAAAAATACAGAAAGATGAAAAAAAAGGAAAACCTGAATAACTTAATGAACCTACTATGATTACTAATATAGTTACAGTTCCAATGTTGAATTGAATATAGCTGTTGATTTAAACTGATTACATACTACTTTGCAAAGTGATACTTTTTGTGTAACAAATCGTCTGTGCTCCATGCAATATAAATGACAATAATGTCAATAATTCTATTAAAAACTGCATGAAATTTAAACTTAAATGTTTAATGGATTAATACTAGCCTACTTAATTTTATAAAACAAGAGGTAATAGAATAAAAATATAGGGTAGTATAAATACACAATAGTAACTCGTAGATATTAATTACTCAAAACACTACATCTACAGGTACACCTGATCAAGAATATAACTTAATTTAATACAAATAATTATAACACCTTAAAATTAGTGATTAATATATAAACAAATTCTAACCTCAACATTACTGTTGATCCTAATGTAATCTGAATTGTTTTTTTGTCATGTGATGAACTAATTTTATATAATTTCCTGAGTAATTAGCTTTCAAACTATTTAAGTAAACAGACTGTTATCTGAGTAAACAGATTCAAACTTCACTTAAACTAACAAGACCTATAATAAGTACTAAATTATGTAATTCATTGCAGAACCTGCACAATACATGCAAGATCAAAATGCTTTTTTAATTTCTAATTTGAAGGTGTTATTAACTCTTTCTTGCAACAAAAAGTAACATTCTTGATCATATGTGTTTGCAGATTAACTAAAGATTAAAAACTTGAAAAATTCTACCAGCCCCTGTTAGCCTATATCTAAATAGGCTACCTTTTAAACTACTTATTGTAGACCACTATTTCATTTACAACAAAGTTTGTCTTATATTATCCAGACAATGAAAGATTTATTTTCAAAAAACAAATAAAACATCAATTTTTGGACCATTATATTGAATTTTTTTTAACCAATATTGAGGAACATATAGGCTATATTTTTATTAAAAAAAATTCTGGAATATTAGCCATTCATACTAATATCAACATCAACCAATAAAAGTTATACAAATATTATATAATGAGGCTACATCATTAGATAGGTAATCATAAAACAAATTACTTTCAAAGATTATTAAACACGATAAATTTTCGATAATCAACCTGTCCAAGAACAATACCAATAGTCTATTTATTATAAATATTTTTTTAAAACCATTGGTATATTGTAACAAAGTTAAGTATACAAACACATTTTCTAAAGTCATAACTTATAAATTTTAAAATCCTAAGCTAATTTCTAAGAGTGTTAAATCTATATTACCTTATGACACTTTGTTCCAAAAACAACTTGACGATCACTTAGCCACTGAGAACAAAAAACTTTATTCATATTTGATAGGGAAATTGGACGTTCTTTAAACATATCGTGTGTTAATATATGTCTAGTTCCATAATCGGGCTTAAAATGCCTATATTCCTTAAAATTTGCTTCTCGACTTCGTACATAATCTACAAAACTAAAAGAAGAAAAAAGTTCTTTTTGAGAAATTTGTTCTACAGCTTCCTCTTCATCGTCAGAATTTTCGTAGCACACAAAGTCATCTGGTTTTTCAGGTTTTCTAGAGCGTTCTAACTTCAATGCTTTTGCACGACACTTTCTTTCTTCTATACGTGATAAATATGCACATGGTGGTTTCCTACCAAACACTGGGCATCTTCTTGTTTCTGCCATATTCTATATTTAAAAGGCAGAGGTTAAACCTACCTTCTGTCTACAACTGTTACCAGTAACTGTCTATACTGTTACCAGAATTCTACCATTGAATTTGACCAATTTCCTGTCAATAAACAAATATATGTTTCACCGAACTGAAAAAGTAAAGTCGAAAACATCTTATAAAGGTCAACTGATGGAAAATGCATAACCTATACTATGTAAAAAGCTAATCCATAAATCATGCAAAGGAACATTCTTGTGATTAGTTTGTAACCATGTACAATCTGTTGACCTATTTAACTTTTATATTATGAAGATATTACTCTAATAAACAATTAATGCACAAATACTGTATAAGTACTGAACCTAAAATGAATAATAAGAAATTTAAAATTATAAAAACAATCCATAATTTTATTATTATTGTTATTCTTGACGTCACCACTGTGATGTTAAGATCTGACTGATTTTATAACATGTCATTTCGTTAATACTACAGGCAGAACTGTAGATAGTTTTTCTTTTATTCTATTATCTGTGATCCTCCCTCCGTATCAGTCTTGAGTCTAAAGTAATAACTTTTATACAGTGCACAATAAAATTCAACTATCAATTTTCACAAGCGAAATATGACAATGAAATATTTGTTTGTTTATATATATATATATATATATATATATATATATATATATATATATATAATATAATATATATATATTATATATATATATATATATATATATATATATATATATATATATACATTATTGAAAAAATCAATTAAATATTTTAAAGACATAATTAACAATACTTATGAAAGAAAGGTAAACTTATTACACACATATTTTGTAAACTTATTAATGATACATTAGAAAAAACGCAGTTGAAACAAAAATAATCGGTAATCTAAGTCCACAATAACGCGACTACATTTAATGTCAGTATCTAAGAAGCATTATACGTTTCTCCTTTAAACTTTAACAATAAGAATCAGCTGTTTCTTTTAATTGGATTTTTCTAGGTTATAGGTTAACTTGTTCAATCTTACAATTTAATATTTTAAAAATATAAGTACTAGTCAGTAACTATATTATGGCTACTGCCAGCAGAAAACAAGATATGCCTCCTTCTGGAGGATTTAAACCTCTCAATTTTGAAAGAATGCCTGCAAAAACCTATTTCAGTGGTAAGTTGGGCAATATTATTAGACTTTGGGCTTTGTCTTATTTAGAATTTAGGAGCCTAATTGAACTTCAAATTATATGTACTAAAACTAATAATTAATTCAATATTGGTTATTTCAATATTTGGTTATACATTAAATAGTGATTTTTTTATTATGGTAAGGTTTGATTTTAAGCCATTAATTGACCACTAAGTCATGTCTAGTATGCCAATAACCTAACTGTCATTACAAGGTTAGTAAAAAAAACGTGTTAGGATTTTAATGCACAACCGTGTTATGTTTTTATACAACAACGATGTTAGTTAGGGTCCTAAGTCTTAAAAAAATTCTTTTTATAATAGTCGGACGTTAAACACCAAAAAAAAAAGGTTTTCTGCCCAACAGCCGTGTTAGTTAGGTTCTAAAGAAATGTATATTTAAAAAAAAAAACGTTTAATTAAGTTTATCATTTTTGTAGTGGAAAAGATGTTGGTAAATATGCAGTGTAGCCTGTCATGGATTTTTAATATTTTTTTTTTTACTAAAACGCTTTATTACATGCCCAAATGCAATAATCCAAAATATAAAAGTGCGGAAACCACGAGAAGTACCATAAAAATTGAAAATAAAAGTGACCAATATAATCTCAAAATTGCTACTGTGCAAAAGTCGGTAACTGGTTGTAGATCGGTAAAACAATAAAAATACATATTTTTGGGTGATACGTATCACACGTTTTTTGGGTGATAAAAAAAAGCCTAATTTTTTTAAAAAGAATATACTCCATAACCTACTAACACGGTTGTTAGGTGTAACACTGTGTTGGGTGAAAAAACCTTTATTTTTTTTTCTAAAGAATATTCCATAAGCTTTTTTTATTACCCAAAAACATGTTATATGTATTTTTATCGTTTTACCGATCTACAACATGTTGCTGACTTTTGCACAGTAGCAATTTTGAGGTTATGTTGGTCACTTTTATTTTCAATTTTTATCATACTTCTCGTGGTTTCCACATTTTAATATTTTGGATTATTGCTTTTGGGCATGTAATAAAGCATTTTAGTACATGCTTTATGATTATGATGGAAAAAATATTGAAAAATCCACGACAGGCTACACTACATAATTACCAATACGTTACCTACTTCTATGTGCTAATAATTTTGAGGTTATGTTTGTCACTAATTTTCTAATTTCTCGTTGTTTCTGCACTTTTCAATTTTGGATTATTGTTAAAAGTAAATTTGCTATTTTGGTTGATTTGTCAATTTTTGTAATTTTTTTACCAAATTGCTTTATTTCATGTCCAAAAGTAATAATACAAAATATAAAACTGTGCGGAAACTAAGGGAAGCTGGAAAAATTGTAAAATAAAAGTTACCTATATAAACTCAAAATTACTACCATGTGAAAGTAGGTATTATGTTTTTCATCATGAAAATGATAAAATAAATGTTTGTTAATAATAAAAAGAATATAAACTTTTTTTAAAGAAAAACAGAATCTAATTCAACTCAGTTTTTGGATTGTACCTATTTCGACGTGGTTGTTGGTCCATAATTAGTATTCTGTAATGAGTATTATTGCGATGGATACAAAGCAGCTGCTATAAATAGAGAATTCTTTGCTTATATTTGCATACTTGTATTAAAAATAACAAGAAAGAAATAATTTGAACCACAAACACAACAACCACATGAACAAGAAAGAAATAATTTGTGTATAAATACAACCTGGTGGCCAAGAGCAATTACAACACACTTGGCTTAGCAATATAACTATGCAACACTCCATGCAATATAACTAACAATGATGTCGAAATATAGTTCCATTAAAAATTGCATGAAATTGTACTTTATAGTAAGAATTTTAATCTTCCACCGGTGAATATTGTTTAATTAAATAATAAAGTACGTACAGTAATATAAAAACAATTGTAAGATTCATAACTTCCAAGTTACCTGAAAGTGCAGAATTACCAAAAAAACATCTCAAACTTAATGATAGGGCTCTTTGTCTCATGTGTACAATATTTTGTCAAGCAAATGTAATGTGTTATGTAAAAGAATATAATTTCTTTGTGCATTTTTACAAAGAATACTACTATTTGGTATTGGCTAAGTTATGAATGATTTAAAATCTTATAAATTTATTGGCCTGTTTTAAGCTATTTCTACGTTCTGTGCCAGGTCTGAATTATAAGATGTTATGTCAAGAAATATTGTTTGTGTTAGATTTAAATAGTTAGTTTTCAAGTTATTAATACCATTATTAATAACAACCCATGTCAGGGTTGTTACTACAAATGTGAAATTATTTACTAGTATGGCAAAGAAGTAGGCATCTCTAATGGTGTGAAGTAAGCATCTCTAAACCAGTTATTACTCTTAGAGTCTATGCTAAATTTTTTACCAGTATTTGCTTTTTCAAACAACTAAATAGCCAGTGCCTCCTCTTTTTGCACCTTTAAATTTCTTTTTTGGCACATTTGTATTTCTCAATTAGGATCTTTATATTTCATGTTTGGCACCTTTATATTTCTCACTTAGCACCTTTATATTTCTTTTTTGGCACCTTCGTATTTCTCAGTTAGGATCTTTATATTTCATGTTTGGCACCTTTATATTTCTCACTTAGCACCTTTATATTTCTTTTTTGGCACCTTCATATTTCTTGTTTGGCACCTTTATATTTATCGTTTGGAATCTTTATATTTATCATTTCGCACCTTTATATTTCTCATTTGACACCTATATATTTCTCGTTTAGCACCTTTACATTTCTCATTTAGCACCTTTATATTTCTTGTTTGGCACCTTTATATTTCTTCAAGGTTTGGATTGGAAATACAAACTCATCATTACTCAATGTAATGTATTCAGTTCAATTTAATATTGCGTGTTACAGGTCGTACAATGATTGCTGCGTTTGCAGGGATAACTACAGCTGGACTCTATTTATATTATTTAGGGTACAAGAAAATAAGTAGAGAGAGAATTGAAGTGAGAAGTGCAATGAATGCTATTACACCTTTGCTGATGGCAGAAAGAGACAGAGAGTAAGTAAGAAAAATAAGTTATATTACTATACAATATATTATTATTAATACTACATTAGTATTAATTATTATGTGTAATTGCATATATAATTATGATTAATTCTGTTTTTCATGTTTATATTTCTTTTACATTAACAAATTACAAATAAGTCATTAAATAAGGGTTGGCTGATTTTCACTTTCCACAAATTCTGCATTGTTTTTTGTTCATTTTTATTGCTTTATTGAACAACTGTTTGTTGTGTTTGTGTATGTCATATACTCAATAAGGAAATAAAAGGGATACCTGTAAACACTGTCAAAACATTAGCATTGTTCGTAAAATGAAACTGTTGAGATAATGTTATCGACTGGTTCCCTTAGACCAGAATCGCTCATGCCCTCTATACCATTCTTGAAGTTTTAGGGGCAAAAACCAGATTACATGGTGCTTTGCAAAGAAATTTTACTTTTGCATATACATGTATCAACCACATTTTATATCTTCACTAGCTGTTACCCGTAGTGACTTTGCCTGCAATTATGATGTAGGTAATAAAATTTATAGTCGATTTTCAAAATCATAAAAACTTCATTTCAATTTAATGTATTACTATACACAATATTATATGATTTATAGTTTTCGCCCAAGACATATAGATGTTTGCTACTCGATACTCTAGAACAGGGTTCTGTTATATTTTAATAAAATACAGTATTATTAAAACGTCACTATTATATAATTAACACGTCACAAAACTAAATACTAAATAAAGTTGGACTAGGTAAGTAGTATGATGTTGTTTAAAATAATTAAAACATTATTATTTACACCTACCCATAGACCTTTATAATAAACGTATAAAACGTCACTGTTATACAATTAATACTTGAATACTAAATAATTAAGTTGGACTGGGTAAATAATATGATGGTGTTTAAAATAATTTAAACATTTATTATTCACACCTACCAATACCAATTATATATTATATGTGTATAAAAGGTCACTGTTGTAAGTTAATACATGCCATGATACTAAATACTAAATTATGTTGGGTTGGGTAAGTAGTATAATGGAGTTTTTTAAAACGGGAACAGGCCTATGTTTATCTTAGGTACCTAAAGCATGTTCATACCAAATTTCATCTCAATTGGTCCAGTAGTTAAAGCGTGATTGAATAACAAACACACACACTTTCAGAAATATATGACTGTTACCTGTCATGACTTTGCCCGCAATCATAATATACATTAAAGATTACATATCACCGTGTTAGGACCAACAATCTTGTCAGTTAGGTTTGGAGTATTTTTTTTTCAAATAAAGGTTTTTTTAACGCATCACCATGTTAGACCTAACAACCGTGTTAGTTAAGTTATGGAGTACTCTTTAAAAAAAAATATAGTTTTTTTTTCATGCATCACCGTATTCGGCCCAACAACCGTGTCTGTTAGGTTATGAGTACTCTTTAAAAAAAGTAAAGGTTTTTTTAATGCATCACCGCGTTAGGCCTAACAACCATGTTAGTTAGCTTGTGGTATATTTTTTAAAAAATTATAAGGTTTTTTTCATGCACCACTATGTTAGGCCTAACAACCATGTCAGTTAAGGTTTTGAGTACTCTTTAAAAAAATAAAGGTTTTTTTCACACATCACAGTGATAGGCCCAACAACCATGTCAGTTAGGATATGTAGTATTCTTTAAAAAAATATAAAGGTTTTTTCATGCATCACCGTGATAGGCCTAACAACCGTGTCAGTTAGGTTATGCAGTATTCTTTTAAAAAATGTGTTTCTTATCACCAAAAACCCGTGTTAGACATATTTTTATTGTTTTAACGATCTACAACATGTTACCGATTTTCTCCGGGTAGCAATTTTGAGGTTATGTTGGTGACTTTTATTTTTGATTTATATCGTGTTTCAACACAAAGTAACAAATTAGTCAGTTTTGAAAAAATTTCAACTAAAATAATTGAAAATGTAACATTAAAAGCAATAATTTTGCAATAAATAAAACAGATTAAGATTCTTAAAATGGGATTAGATCTATGTCTATCTCAGGTACCTCCGGCAAAGCAGCTGAAATGAGCAGCTGATGGTCTTAGCGACCCCACCATACCTCTAGCTCATTCTACTCTCACTCATTTACTCTATATACACACAACACATACATACACACCCGCACGAGGGTGCAGACTAGCTGCACCTAGTGAGAGGACCTAGACGAACCTCGCGGCACCCGAGTCTAACACACTTACATTTACAGCACTACACTTACGATGTAAACACTTTACACATACACGTACATTTAGGGATTTGCTGTACTTGTTCCGTTATGTTTGGGAGTGGCAATACTGCTTGGTTTCCTTTGGCGGGGCCAAGTATGTGGAACCTGATGTGTGCCTAGCACTGCCGAGGACCTCTGATGGGACAGTTTCTGGAACCGAGCAGCCTATAGGCGCTTGGCAAACACATGAATATTGAGTTATGGGTGTCGGAGCCCATAGCTGGGTCTATCGAAACAAATGGTTGCATTCTGTGAGTACATAGAGGGCGGCTGCCAGTGGTACATAGGTTTGGGGAACCGTAACTTTGTACCGAAACCCATTCCTAAAATATTCTGGAGTGCTGACAGACATGTATTTTGGCTCCAGGATATTTGGAGGTTCCCCCCAATTTATTGGGGATTCTCGCTTTAGTTCTAGTATCCTGGGCCGCTGGTGGTCGTTTGGGTGCACCCTGTGCCAGTTGTTCGAAAAATCTTCATTCATGAATCGCTCAGCAAACTAAAGTATGGAACAAAAAAAACAAAACGCCAAAAATGTGTTGAAGAGGCCTCGTTCGACTACGTTGAACAGGTCTGAGAGTAGCAGTGGGAGTATGGACATCGAAGAAAAGAAGATGGGTGCTGCAGTTGTTCAGCTCCCTTCTCCTAGATTTTTAGTTTTCAGAAATTCTGAGGAAGGGTCCGACCTATCGAAGGTGTCTCCCTTTCTCATAAACAAGGCTATCGTTGGAAGAGTAGGTCCTGTAGCTTCTATTAGGAAGCTACAAAATGGTACGCTGTTAGTTCAGACTAGTAGCGACAAGCAGAGCTTGTCGCTCGTAAAGATGTCCTCTATGTACAAAACATTCTGTTATAAACTAGCTGTTTATAGAAAAGTAGATCTCACAGTATATTCATAATTTAGGCCATTCAGTCAGACAGAAAATAGCCAGTAACACACATTGTTAAATACTTGTGGTCATAGGCCACCATCTTGAAAAAAAAAATTATGAAAAATAAATTTTGCACATACATCGTTTAGGCTCTATTCAAGGTATATTTGTACCAAATTTCAGAACATTCAGTCAATATGTTTGTCCAAACTGTATAAATCAAACACACAAACCAAATGCCGAATGATTGAGTTGAATGTGAGATCTCACTAAGCTAGGTTAAAAATACACAGAATATGTTAATGCATTGTATTAAAGTATACAAAATTTACTATGTTTACTTTAGTGAAAATGGATTCATGCTACTGCAGTGCCTGTGTTTAACAAAGTAAAAAAAAAAAATAGAAATTTTAATAATTGTATTGAGATATCAGATGTGAAAAAGTGTAAGAGAAAAAATCGTTGAGTCTTTGTAAGTTTTTAAATGTCCACTATTTTGAAAATTATTTTAATCCCAAAGTTTGTCAACTATAAAATTTACTGTTTTATATTGTACCAATATGTCCAGCCTATTTAGAAATTCATTTATGAGTGATTACCGTTCTTTTAGGTTTTTGAAGCAGTTGCGTAAAAACAGAGATGAAGAAGCCAAATTGATGCGCAATGTTGAAGGCTGGGAAGTCGGAACACTTTATGGAGAGCCTGTATACAAGACTCTGCCAGTTGATACCTTTGTACAACCAAGTATCATGGAATACTACATCCATGCAAAGCAATCTGAAATGGAGAAACGTACAGACTATTGTCAATGGATATAGGTATTTTATACTGTGAATGGCTTACAGTAAGAAACTGTTAAGCTATTTAAATATTGGTATTGATTATTGAGTAGGTTAATATTTTATTCTAGCAGTGTATTTTACTTAGTAAATTCTTTTAATATTCATTAATAACTGGTTATTAAAAAAAACTATTATTAGTTAATGTAGCTTGTTAATGTTACTCGTTAATTGTTTGTGCTTTGTAAAAATTAATCATACCAATTTCAGTGGCAACATCCAGTTTATGAATGTCTGGTATATAAATCTAATCTCAGCATCCTTCATCGTTGACAGTTTTTTCACATAAATTTAATAATAAATAAATTCAAATAAATTAAAAAAAATGTATTGTAGGTAAACAATAAACTTGTAAGCATTGCCCATATGGATGTTTCACCACTACATTTGTAATTTTGAGACTTGAAAATCAATTACGGTTTACAAGTTATGATATTTTTCTATGCATGATGATCACACAAACTGACAGTTATAAATAATTTAATCAAGAAGTTAGATTTTGTAAAATGAATAAACTATGTGTAGTAATATTTGCCTTTCTGTTATACAGTTATAAATATAACGTTTTCTGTTTGTTTCAGATTTAGCCAGTTTGTAGTCTGCATTGATTGTAAACTCTGTTTTGTTTTAGCTTGGATGAATATTGTGTAAATACTAAATACATTTTCTTTCTATTAAGCTGTGTTTTTAATTTTATTGATGTTTTTGTATTAATTGTTTTACCCTATCAAATTCGAAAATCCTAAACATTTTAAACCAAAGCAGTATTTACTGATTTTTTTAAATGTTAGAATAGTATATGATTAAAGTATGTTGACTTCAGAATAATTTTATATTTAATTGTAAATGATCGTTGATCCTTTGTGAATATTAATTATCATATTTTAGCCCACTATGTCACATGACTGAACAAATAATACTCATGATGAACTTTTTATTTTACACTTGCAGTAGAACCTTGATTAACCAGGCAACTGCTTTACCTGTGTTAGATTTTCGTTAACCCTCAAAGCACTATATCATGACATAGTCATTAATTTAAAAATTTCATCTATAAATAACAACAAGAAAACATGTTGTTTAATTTGTGAAAGTCAGCTGTTAGTTTTTGCTAATTTAAAGGAATTATGTTTTAAGTGAGAGTTTTCTGTTAAATGACATAAGGTTAAAGCTAAAATGATTAAAATATAAAATATACAGGGACATAAGAAATATAAAAGAAATAAAGAAAAATAAAGTTCTCATCTCTGTACTGTTCAAGTTAATATTAAAACCTCTAAGAAATCGTCTGTAATATGCTGAAAAAACATGTAGACAGAAAAAGTGGCTTTTATTCAGTAACTATAGTTTATTATGCAAGGATATAAGAGAAAGCACACAAATAGTGGGGACTTGAGCACGGAAGACTTCTGCAGATATTTTTACTTCGAAGTTAGATTAGATTAGGAAGCAGCTGACAGTAATTATTCTCGGAAGAAGGATAGTAAGAAATTTATCTTATCATTAATGTAGTTGTTAAGAGCAATGAGTGAGTTTAAACAGTTGGTTCAATCAATAATACTATTGATCTATCCAGCAACCCTATTCATAACTAGACATGCATATGTCAAGATGTGACCAGATGTTGTGTGCGTATGATTGAAGATTTTATAAATAAATCGTTTAGATTTATTTAAAAACTTTCTATTTTTATTGTTAAAAGTTTTATTCTTAAAAGTTTGTTATTAAAGTTTTACAGTTAATATACATTAAAAGTACAATATGCGTATATTTATAAAACACATTATAATGAACTTTTTAATCTAGAAAAGTAATGTGGTGAGTAAAAATTAAACATATAAATAAGTTGTTATAGGATTTATTGATCAATTTACTAATCAATGAATTGACAACTAATCAAAATTAATTTTCAGTACATTAAAATTCATTGCATGTTGAAGTTTATATTAAAGTGATGCAAAAATAAGAACTTATCTGTGGCAGTGCAGGTGTTTGTACTTTGAAATAATATCAGAACTTTGGAAGAGGAGCATGACTAAATCATGCAGGTTTAAAGTCTACTAAGTTCTGCACATTTCACGATTAGTCTACACAAACTTCATGCAAATATCTCACATTATTATTATAATAAGGGATGTAGATGTTAATTTCAGTTAAAATAATATGTATAATTAAAATACTAAATATAGTATTTTAATATAACAAGTTAATAAAAATTTATTATTTGGCTGCTTTACATCCACGCATTACAAGGTTAGTAACTTTCATGCGATACAGTTTTGTACAAAACCATGTTAGGCTTTTCATGCTGTACTACTTTTATATAAAACTGTATTAGTTTAGTTACGTTAAGGTAATTAAAAAAAAGTTTTTATTAATAATTACACATATTTAATTAATTGTTTTTGCGATGAAAAATACATCAACTACTTTTGTGCAATAGTATTTTTCAGTTTATAAGGGTCACTTTTATTTTTGATTTTTTTTTTAACTTCCTGTAGTTCCTGCACTTTTATATTTTGTATTAGTAATTATTAGTTTTTTTTGTTGTAGTATTATGTAATAAAATGTTTTGGAAAAAAATTATGAAAATAGCCATAAATCAATTTTACCTCATTTGATATATATATATATATATATATATATATATATATATATATATATATATATATATATATATATATATATATATATATATATATATATATATATATATATATATATCCTACCCATATACATCAATTTTTGTTTTAAACGTTCTCTCCTTTTTTTTATTGATAACTGGATGCTTATTTTTTTATTTTAAACAGTAAAGTTAAAAATAAAGGAAACACCTAAGTAGCAATAAACACTAAATAAGTCATGTTTTTTGCTTCATTATATTAGAAGGTAAAAGAAGGTGGATGACCAAATGATTCTTTCAAGTTGGTTTGCACTCCTAAATCTTACAGTAGACATTCTTCATAATATAATATAAATTAGAAAAAAGTACAGTTGAGATTTATATGACTCCATCTCTTATCAAGAAATTTTTTCAAATGACCAAAAGATGTATAATCACTTATATCTTTTGTGTATCCTTGGAGAGAAAGCATAGGCATACAATTATTAAACAAAGATAAATGATACAAAGTAATTTTATTTTACTTTGTAGCATAATTACATAACATTTTTAAAGACTAGATATTACCATATCTAATATTACGCCTGCCAAAATTAGAAACATATGATAAAAAAATGTGTCAGTTGTGGGGTGGCTGACTGAAAGGAAAGCAAAATAAATGTTTTAAAATTTAGTTCCAATTAATTGTTAATGTCCTAACAATTTTGAAGGCTGCACTGGTCATGTAGTGCAATGTGAAAATATATTTAACTCTCTTAACTTTTAATTTAACACTTTTAACATTTTGTGCTAGCTGGACTGTATATGTAGTGTAAAGGCATTAGTTATAATTTAAGTATATTTTTAACTTTATTATATACATTAAAGAACAATGTTGTAAGAAGTACTGTTTGTGCAAGATATATTTCATAATATTTTTGATGTTATAATAAACACTCTTAACAATTTGTACCATATACCTTTGTAAACTCTAACATTTTTGTTCTATGTATTGGCTGGTATGTAGTATAATGGTGTTAATTATATAAATATTTATGATTGAACTTTTTATGTGTGCAATAATATTCACATTATCATTGTATTAAAATACTAAATAAATGCAAATACATTATGTAAAATATATTTATCTGTAAACGCTCGAAACAATACAATTTTGCACTAGATGGGTTGGTACATAATATAATTTATAATTAAAATATTTATTCAACTTATTTACATGTAATTTAAAAAAATTACAATCAATAGCTAATATTGCAATTCACATGCTTTGGTTTCATAAGCAGAAATCAGTGTGACGGTAAGTCAGCATGATGATTTTTATCTGTCCCGAGTTTAGAGTTTTTTCTCTATTAAAATTCTAGTCATGCTCTCAAAAAAAAGTTTTCATATTAAAATAAACAAATTGGTTTGAAAGATCAATAATGACAATATTAATTGTTAAGCTACTGATTAGGTAAACACTATGTGTTAATAAAGATCATTTTAAAACTAAAAAATAAGCCAAAAACGTTGATAAATAAAATTTAATATTTCAAAAAAAACATCAATCATTCAGATCTGAATATAGTATTTTTGTAATTGGTATAAATCTAAAAATAATTTGATGTTTTCAATACTTTAATAAAATTAAACTTTGAGTTTTATTATTTTTTTTTAAGCCAGTGGGACTTTACAGTTCATAGTTATCATTTTTATTAACATTCACTTGGACAAGAAATTAGGAAATTCTCTTATAGGTAGCGTCACAATACAGATCTATTAATGTAATAAATCTACAGTATTGTCAAGCATAAAATTAATTGTTAAATGTTTAATAATTACTAATTTCATTATCAATTCATTATTAAAAATTTCCTGTTAAATACTACAAATATAATTTTGAATGTTAGTGGAACGAGTCAATTGACGGCAATGATTTATTTATTTTTACACATTATTGATGTCAGTAAGACGTGCTTCTCCCTGGTGGTATATTTTTTAAACTATAACTGAAAGAGTCAAAAAATATATTAGTGGTATTTATTGTTATTAGACATTGATAAGTGCTGTTAACTTCGTAATATTTAAAATTAATTTTACGAAAATTATTTTAGTTAAATGCAATTAAAATCGTCACCACTGCAATTAAATAATAATAAAATTTAATATTAATGATTTGTTTTATAGTTACATGTTATAATTCGGGCTATAATTTTAAAAATAGCTTTTCTACACTTTTCCCACCATTTATACGTTGTGTATATATTAAATAGAGCACAGAGTAAATAGGATGTAACTGGTTACGTCCTCATTATGCTGGAGTAGCCAGCATAATCTGTGGTAGCGCCAGTACATTATAAACACTAGTGATGCGTGATATTCGTTGTAGAAGATGTAGTAAATAATTTAATTACAGCCTATTTTGTATGCTATAAATTACGTAAAAAAGAACTGGTGTACCGGCACTACGCATGATGGACGTGAATACGCTTTTGGCATTCATTAAATCAGTAAGCTACCATGTCAAAATAAATCAATTGTAACCTACCATTGAACATAACCTATAAAAATATTTTTTTGTTAAGTTATATATTGAAGTTATCTCTATAAATTTTTATAAAACAGTAATATAATTCAAGTAAAATATGCTACATATTTTTGTACTTAATGTTTAAATACTTAGGCCTATATAGGTTAAATCAGTTCAAGATAAAGTTAGTTAAATAAATAGGTTGTGTTGACTGAAGGACTTTCACGTTTACAAATCCTTATTTCGTAATATCGTCTATAATACATAGAGCTCTTACCAAGTGTAAAAATCAGGATGCCAGAGTGAAAGGTAAAATGCACATAGTACCAAAACCCGACATCAGAGCGTTCTGATCTCATTTGTCTACTACCTGCCCATCCTTGAGTCTATAAATTACTGCAGTGACGTGAATTTATCTTACATTCGATTAAGATGTGTAATTAATATCCTTAGCGATTCATACATTAACAAACAACCTAACTGTAGTCTCAAAGGTAACTTAAAAATACATGGCTCATTTCCCTTCTGATGGATAGCGTTCTCCATTTTCAGTCACACAATTTCCTATGCAGTGAGATTCCCATGCATTGTAGACTCAAGGACATACAATTTTTGTAGTGTAAAATCGTTAAAAGTAACACAAAGATACTACGGAATAAGATTATCAGATTATTTTAAGAGAACTAATTAAACTATTTAAGTATTTGCAATTACACAGCATATATTTATTATTTATTTTTAAGTTTTGCTACTACTTTGAATAATTATATTTAAATGCTATACAGAATCTAAATATATAACCAAACAAAAAAATATTTTTGTAGTTATATCCATTTATATTGGTCAGCCGCTTAGAAAACAGCTTGCTAAAAGCACGTGAGACAGAGAGAAAAAATGTGCGAGTGCGAGGTAGAGACCCCTTCTCTTTCACCACAGCTCCCTCCTCTTCCTTCACTATCGCTAAGTAGTAACAGTTTGTAAACTCGGACTAGCAAACGTCTGTGTCAATGGACAGGAAGAAGCTGGAGGGGAATTCTCCTACATGCGCGAGATATTCTAGCACAGACCGGATGCGGCTGGACCATAATATGCAATTGATTTGTTTTTAAATGGATTTAATGAATGCAAAGAAAGTGAAATTGTATTGAAGTTATTACCAATATTACTCCGTAAGGGGGTGCAGACTAGCTGCACCTATTGAGAGAATTTAGACGTTCCTCGCGGTACCCGAGTCTAACACACGCTTACACTTAGGCTACAACTTTAACACTTTACATTCACACTTACATTTAGCGAGGCGATAATAGCCTCAATGTGTTTTTCGCCTTAATAAAACCAATATAACAGTAGAAATAACTGTTAAAATTGATGGCCTGAAAAAGTATTCACTTCCACCGTGTATATTGTCAAATTGCACAATTTTTTTAAAGGGCTACAATAAAATTTATTATAACAGTGTATGCGGACATGTATACTGTATTACGCCATATTAAACGTAAAATTTTGGTCGCTTGAATGTGAGGAAGTTAATGCGCTGTTTTCACCCTCATTTTAATCATTTACCATTGCCGCAAACCTCGATACAACCTGAAAGCTGGCGGCTCAAAGCTCTCAATCGTTTGCGTAATTGGAGAGAACGAGAAATGAATTTAAAATATCTTCTTTATCCTGCAGAATGTATTTGAATATTTTATGTAAATCAGATTTTGCCTTAAGTAATAATTCAATCCAAGAAAAGCTAAGATAAACTCACTGAATTACTTAAGGGACTCTAACCCGGGCCAGGATAAAAGACAGCTACAGCGGATGCCCAGTAACTTGCGTTGTTCGTGACGTCATACATATTTCCTGTATTATAAAATGAAAGTTAGTATTTACATGTTTTTCGAAAGCTAATAGACAAATAATGAAGTGTGCAAGCTTAAAACATTGCTTACAATCGAATGCTTCCATATCGAATCTGATCTCGTTTGAAATATTTTATCTAAACCGTATCAAGTTAAGGAGAAAATGGCTAAAAGTTGTAATTGTTGCTTACAAATTTCGATATATCTCGATGTAATAAATTTATAATTATTTACAAGGACTTAAAACGTTGATTACAACACGTCACATTGAATGAGATACAAATTCTATTTAAACTGTAACAAATTACTGAAAAAATGGCTAAAAGTTGTCATTGTTGCTTACAAATTTCATTATGTCTCGAGAACTAATAAACGTAATTAATATATTTAAGGCCTTAAATCATTATTTAGAACACACCATATCGAATCAGATCTTGTTTGAAAAATTTTATCCAAACTGTAACACGTTACGGAGAAAATATCTAAAACTTGTCATTGTTGCTTACAATTACAGGCAGCGATTTAAAAAAAGACATTCTAACCTCTTTTCCTTTTCATTCATGTGTTTTTTACGATTGCCTCGTATATCATGGTTACTTTCGATATGAACTCCTTTCAACATAAACAGCAATTGCATACATAATATTGGTGTTTCCCCGTTATCGCACGTCCCATTAGTTTTAAAAAGGACCTTAACTGAAACATTCTTTTATTCAAGCAAAACGATGAGGTCGCCGTCTCCTGTAAAATCTAATTCAGTATGTTATTAAAGAAAAAATCGTTACAATTTATCAGGTTTTCAGAAACTTCCGGTCATAGTGTACAATACATATATAAGGTTATTTATAACTCAGGTGTACCAAATTTGAATTAAAATAATTTTATGGTTACATGACTAATGAACACCATAATTCAGGTTTAATTTTGAATGTTTTAACCTTTGTATTTCTTTTCAAATTTGATTCACTGACTTAAATGAGTTGTAAATTTGAATACATATAATTTCTCATCACAAGAAAATAATGATCAATAGTTGATGTTGAGATTTTTGTGTATATAAATCCAATTTTTTACTTCGATATCTGTCCGTGCGTGCGCGTTGAGCGTGTAGGCCTTTGTGTTTTTGTGCTACAATAACATGAGCCTTTATGCAGACTAAATGAATCAATTCAATAAAATTCGGCAAATTGGTGTAAACATTTTTTTTTGTAATATGTAAGTGTTTGAATATTAACATTTTTAAAAGTAAAATATCATAAGATACTAGAAAATATTATCTAAAAAATCAATTTTAATCGAAATTCGTAGTCACAAAGGCTTACGCATGCGCAAGAAAGTTTTCCTCCATTATTTTTGTAACTTTCTAAAGATTTTAAATTTTAAGGTGTAAATTATGAGCAGTCTGTTTATTTAGAAACGGGAGTATGAAATATCACCATTTATATTTTAAGAGCTGTAATAAAATAGGCTTTTAAACAATACCGATAACTATTCAATTAACTGTAATCAATAATAGGCTACCTTTTGATCTACTTTATGATAACGATAACCCATATTGTGTTGCCGAAAGGCTTTCACGTAGGGTTCTTAAACATCCATTAACTAATGACGTCATATGATATACTGTAGTATAATGTTCAACCCTTTGATCAGGTAGCGTTAATATTAGTGACGTAATCAGTGTAGGCTTACTATGACGTCATCAGCTTAGTGTTTATGCTAAGGAAATTTGCGAAGATCTGTGTAACATCAACACGCAGTTGACACAATGTATCAATCAATCAAAACAATCCTGAAATCACATATCAAAATTCCGTAAGCATATTTCACCAAATTCAACCATAAATGCACCGTAATTCATCTCTTAGTTATGAATGTACGTATATATAACAGAGAAATCAATTATTGTGAACGACCTACGTTTTTAACATGTATCATGTTTCAGGGCTGGTTGTGATGTTGGATTTTGCGTGTGCGTGATAGGAGTGCACAAATTTAGGCTATATTGGTAGTTATGGCAAAAGATCAGTTGTTTAATATTAATTCGTAACGATCAGCTGATTTCATTGAACAGCTGACGGGTTATAATAAGTTTTAGGTTATGTTGTTAAAAACTAGCTATGACAATTTGTCGTGTTTTCGAACAAATTATCGTGATTAATTGAAACAAAAAGAAAAAGAAAACATGATACATACATTTTATTTTAGGTTCAATAACAGACATTTTTTATTTATAATCTTAATGATTTTATATTACCCTGGTCCTCAAATCCCGGTTAAAAACAATTATTTTCTTCTTTGTAGTATATTTTGTCAGCTTATTTTATACTTTTCAGTCCATCTAAATAAAAGCATGTTAAAAAATGTAAATAAACGTTATTTTAAAAAATTTTTTAGTGCATCACAAAAAGCTTGTTGAAAAAATTAAATACAATTTAACTTATTTTTTACTTTTTAGTCTCAAATAAATTCTGTTAGACAAGCCACAAAATTGTTTTGAATGTTTTGGTAAATATGAATAACCTTATATAAATAATTTAACATTAATACAACATGCATAAAGAGTTATACTTTACCCGGGAAGGTTCGAATCCTGTCCTCAACGCATAACTTTTATTGTAAAATTTGATAATTGTGTAATTTTTATGAATGCAAATTTAAGTGTCATCGAGAATACTTCTTTGTACAAAGTTTCAGCTTAATTCGTTACAATTAAATGGTAGAAAAAGCGGTTACAAATTTGACTCTGACATACAACAAACAGATTAAGTTAAATAAAATAGTGTAATAAAAAAAATATTGTAAAGGTCTCCGTTCTAGAAATTTTTAAACAATTTTAAAGAGAATGTGCATACAAAGTTTATCTCACTGAATTGTTTTTCCAGAAAAATAAAGTTTGGCGGAAAAAACAGTAGGTCTGAAAATAAACTATTAGTGCAAAGAACAGTAAACATGGCAACATTTCTTTAATTAGTAATACAGAGCGCTCCACGACAGCAAACCTTTTCCAATTTAACTGATAACAGTAATATTTACGAAAAATGTTTCTGGAACAACATTTTTGGAACTTTTGTGCTCTTTATCCATGCAGCAGTTAAAATTACTATGGGTTTTGCTGTTCAGCCAATATTACAGGAAATAATCAGCAACTACATTCTCACCGATGAGCAACTACACTCAGAGCCCACCATCTTCAAATGGAAGTGAATGAGAAAAATCTTACGTCTTTCGGGCTTTATATAAGATATCTTAGTTCCGAATTTCAGAACAATCGGACAGGGCGTTTAATTAAAATTGCGTACACTCTTCATCGTTAAATCAGAGACCGCCATCTTGAAACGGAAATAAATACAGAAACGTGTTACACATTCGCCATTGGAGCTTTGTACAAGTTATCTACGTACCAAATTAAAAAAAATCTCTTAACGCGTTTGGCTAAAAATGCTTACACTCGTTATTGTTAATCAGAAACCGCCATCTTGAAACGGAAGTGAATAAAAAAAATATTACATGTAAGTTGTTCGTGCTTATTACAAGGTACCTCCGCACTAAATTCAAAACAATCGGTTAATACGTTTGACCGTATTAATTACGTTGGACAATAATTTTGACACAATAGCCTACTTATAGGATTCATTTAAGAATTTGAGAAACCAATGTTTCGTTGAAGTTTAAAATTTTGCTTGGCAAAAATGCAGTGTAGCCTGTTCTGCCTTTTCGATATTTTTTTTACTGAAACGCTTCAGAACATGCCCAAAAGCAATAATCCAAAATCTAAAAGCGCGGAAACCGCGAAAAGTACGATAAAAAATCAAAAATAAAAGCGACCGACATAACCTCAAAATTGCTACCACGCGAAAGTCGCTAAAATATTTTAGATCGGTAAAACGATAAAAATACGTCTAAAACGGGTTTTGTGTGCAAAATTCATGAAAACTGAAAAAAATATTAAGGGTATAAACCTCCCTTAAATACGAAACGATTGATTACTGTTATAAAATTTTAAAAATTACGAATTCGTATAGTTATGTTTTTGACAATTAAACCCAAACTTACGAAACATAAAATTAATGATAGTAACAACCCTTAAATAGCAAAACATTTATAATTATTTTAACATTACTCTTGTTAATAATCTGTATAAACTATTTAAGTTCATAAGGTCAATGTTTCTCATTATAAAACCAAACGTATGAAAGACGAAAATATTACGGGTATAAATTACCCTTAAATACAAGCAATATATAATTCTTCTAATATTACGAATAAATTGCTAATAATCTGTCATAGGCTATTGTAGATATCTGTAATTATCCTAAACTTTTACATGAAAAGATCTTTATCTCCGAGTTGTAGTGTTTGAGTATTTTTTTTATTTAAACGTCGCATATTTTTGTTAACGCTCCGGGCCATTTTGAAAATGTAATATTTTCGAGACTAAGCAACGAAGAGTAAATAAAACAATGTTTGATTTGTTTTTGTAAAAGATTCAATTTTATGTTCTTAATTTTTCTGTTAAGTCCATACTTTTTAAGTAATTTAAAATAGAAGTCTAGGAATGTAAATTTCAGACGGGTAAAGATTAACGCTTTCAGTCGCAATATCTCGAAAAATTTACATTTTCTGGAAAAGCGTAAATTAATTTTTTTCTCGGAATTAAATTTTTTCTCAGATTATGTCATAATTTTAATTGTTTTTTGTGATAACACAAATACGTGTCAGTTAAAACTCCTAAATTTAACCGAAATCGAATTTATAAATATCGGGTTTAACGATTTTAATCAAATTTTGTCAAAACACGATTTAAATGGTCAATAGCAACATATTAAAGTTTGTGTCTAATGGTTTTGGACAATTTTTTAAAAGGATATTTTAATTTGCAAACTTTATTTTAGAAAGGATACGACTTTACGTAAACAATAGCCCTCTAATTTTATAAAGTGCGTATAATTTCTGCCTTTAAATTGTTTAAATTCAGAAACTTCCGAAACAATCAAAATCTCGTTATTGTTTCAAGCGAAGCCCGTTTCGAATTTGTTTAGCGTCGAAACGTCTGACAAACAAAATTAAACTTCAAAACAATCACGTTAAATTTCGTTTTAATTTTCTGTAAAATTATTGAATAAAAACATTTGTAATAGAAAACTGAAAGAAATTGTACAACCTTTCTTAAAACATGATTGTATCGTGTACTTTGTAAAGATGTGTTCGGAACCACATATTAAAGGTATGTAGGCATAATGATAGAGACTGTTTTTGGTTATTTGATTAGTAGCGGACTAAAAACAAAACTGTTTACTACTGCTCAGTTATGGGAAAATTATTTTCACGAACAAAGTTTGTGCAAAATGCGACGGCAGAAGTGCATGGCTTGTCTAGCCGCTCATGGCCCCTGTCATTTAATTTAAACTTAATAGATTGATAACCCTTATGAAAGATATGAGAACGCTCGCTGCTAGTACCATCTCGCGGCAGAGCGTTTAACTACAGTTAAATAGATAATAGTACTGTCTATTTTGTCACACGTCTTCCCCTCTTATCAGTGCAGCTTGCAGAATTCGTAGCGTCAAATAGGCTAGTCCAATTACTTAAACTTCAGCTTCTGATATAGGGCACGCTTTTTATAATGGTGGCTGTGCTTCTAGTCCGTTTATATTCAGTGTTACTGTAGTGAAAACCCAATCTTCGTCTCCCACCCAGTGAGTACAGTCAGTTCACTTTGATAATGATTTGCCAGTCTTTCTTCAGCTACAACTATTTTTTTTTATACAGTACAATTGTGAGTCCTAGGGGTTTTTATACAATGTGAGTTTACAAAATCAATTACAAACATTTACAATTAACGATTGTAAACATTTACAATTTGTAAACACAAATTGTAGATTTTATTTACTTCAAAAATTCCTAAAAAATTATACAATATAATACAAAATATGAAGGACCTACAGGAGGCATAAATGCCCGTATATAGATAGGACAAATTTAATTTCCAAACATTTACAATTATGGGATCTAATATACTATAATTTATTATTGTTAGCCTTTTATTTATTTATTATTATTTTATTTATTTATTTGATTTATTATTATACTGTGTAAACTGTAAATAAATAATAAAGTATTGATTATGATATTTTAAATTTTGACTCAGTTAAAACTAATCTTACTTCGGAAAATTAAGGTTGATGTAACTTCACGACTGTTTTCTCGTTTTTCTGTGAAGCCTTAGTGTACTTTTTAAAATGGGAATATTTTATCTTCGAAACGGTTTAGGATATATATATATATATATATATATATACCGTTGTTTTTCTTCGAAATTCGAATTTAACTCAAGTATCAAATGACCACCTTCCTATTTTTTTAAAAACTTACATTCAACATGGTGGACTAGTTTTTTTTAACTCGTCCTAAAATGGTTTCGTAATCGAGCAAGTTGCACGGGTGCTACTCTCTTAAAATTTCATCTGCATTTTAAAAAATGTCATTTTAAGGCTTTTCTCTCAGTATTTAAAGTTGAGAAACAAATTAATGTATGTATTTATTTCATAGAACTTAATTTTAAATTTTAACAATATATGTGTATTATAAATAATTTTATTAATATATTACTGCTTTACATTAAAGTTATTTTTTTAATATTTGTGCAAATAATTAAATAAGAGAGAGGAAACCAAAAAAAGCAGTTTTTACTGTTTCAAAAGTCCGTGACAATTTCACTATCGTTTTTAATTGTACGCAACAAAAGGAACAGGACAGTGTGACACAAATAGGAAATGACAAAATTTTAAGGTTATACCCACGCATTTTGAAAATCTTTGTCAAAGATTACACCATGTCAAAGATTCATCAACGTTTGTTTATCAAAGGACCGTCAAATTTATTTTATCAAAAATCTTCGATCAAAGAAATTTGACGTTTCTATGATAATATAATATGCTTCTAACAGAATAAATCTATGAAAAATTGTACTCATTTTTAACAGAGTTTTAATTTGGCATCGCGCAATGCACCGTTGGATATTCCATACGGTGCGGTCGGTGAGAAAGTTTTTAATAAATTCTGTACAAAACGAATTTCGTAAGAAGCAGGTGTTTTTTATCACGAATATAATAAATCAAGGGGAAGGGGCGAAAGTAAGAAGATCCAGTTAGGGGAGGGGTAGGGGTGGTTGGAGTTTTAATAAACTCGCAGCAAGCAGGGCCTCACAGTACCTCACAGCCTCACAGCCTCACGTTGTATTATAATATCCTGTTACCTTATTAGTTTGTTTTATAATAGACAATTAACTATAAGTGGAATCACAAACTTAGGCGATTGATTTTTTTATTAAAACACAAATTTGCCAAAAATTGTGAAACAAATTTTCATTTATTTAAAAGTATTTGGAATTACAATTACAAAACGAAGGACAATTTTGATTTTGTAGTAATAAATAAAAAATATAACAAAAATCAAAAAAGGAAATGAATGAATAAATACTTCTCTAGGGTTACTATTGTACTGGGACCTTATTTTCTCTTAATAAAGTTTTCACTTGAAGAGGATTCAAGGTTGGGTAACTCCCCCACTTCTAGCTGATGAATTTCCAATTCATTATTGAGATACTTGCGGGTAGTTGCCCTGCTAATTACCTTTCAATTTCTATTTCTTACTCTTGTCCCTTATCACGAAGGTTGTGCTCCATTTCACCAGCTCTTTTTGTGCGGCAAGTTCTTCTCATTCTATTTACATTCTTACTCATGCGAACGTGACTAACTAGGGAAATTAGTCCGCCCAGGCAGAACCCCGCATGCATGGGTAAGGCCAATGAGTGCAGAATCTATAGATAAGGTAAGGGTAAGGAACATTGGGTGGTCGGCAGGTATCCCAGAGCTCCGTTTGATACACCATTAGGCCAGTGTCATACACACCATCAACACGGGTCGGGGGGTTACAATTTAAAGTTAGCCAGGTTATGTAGTTATGTAGGTAAATGGATATTCGTGTGTTTTGAGCTAGAAGTACGGTGAGATCGCTAAACCCATCAACTGCTGCTCATTTCAACTGCTTCCGCCGGAAACAAAAGGGAAATATAATTATTGCAACACCAAGCTCTCTCGCTGGCGTGATGTAAGCGAATTATTAAAATCTCATTGGTTAACTTTACATAAAACCAAAATGTCAATAAGAATGTTGATAATATGAAATCAATATTTTTAAACCTTGTTGAAATTAAAAAAAAATTGCAACAATTTGAAGGATTTTGTTAGGTAATGAAATAATCCAAGCCAAGGAAATTAACTGTCCCACGTTTGAGTAACTAACCTGAACGCAATATACCAAGGTCAACCAGGACAACTTGGGGTAGTATTGAAGATAATTTTGTATTTATATTTGGCAAAAAATTAAAAACACAGCTAACTAAACCAAAATAAATTAGATGAATTATTTATACTATTTTATAGATTGTATTTTAAAAACAACACACTATATTGCTAATAAAATGATAAATTAAAAAAAAACGCATTTAAGGCATCTTAATCAGTGTAAATTTCTTTCACGGTCTCGAGTTGGATCTTATAGTGATGAACTCGACACATATTGAACGATACCTAAACGAGTTGGACATTAATATTTGGTTGTATCTATTTTTCACATATTATTCACGCTAAGCATTCGACCGATTTTGTACCAAAAATAAGGGCCCTCGTTATTGAAACTACTTATATGATACACCTCCAGGTTTGTCTGAACACTAGAGAACTCTCACGCTTCCTACTTCTCCATTTTAGGGTTAATAATAAACCATTAAAACCATTTCAAAACCGATAACAGGTTTGTAAACAAAATTACAGGAGCAGTATAAACTGTTCCTGTGAGGGTGCAGCACAGTGCAAGCATAGGTGACAGAAATAATTGTTTGTGTACCAAAACAGCTGATTGCTAAAAAAAAACATTGTTTTAAGTAATATTTAAGTTATTACTGTAACCAAGACCTAAATAATTATTGACCGAATCAATTTGAAAAGTAGAATCGGTAAAACAATCTAGGACAGTTCTAATGTGTAAATGATATTAAATAAAAGACTCTGCTTTTAGTAGACAGTAAATATTGTAACCTAGTTTATGTATATCTGTACAATCTGGTTATACATTGTAGTAGGTTTAATTTGTAAATATTTTAGTGAAGTACAATGTTAGAATTTAGTAAGTTATGAATTTTATAAGTTATAGTTTTAAATAAGAAAGTAGAACAAAGTAAGGCCTATTGTATTAAATAACCAAAATTTAATGAATGACTTTAATATAACTAAGAGCTTCTTGCCCATTGTTGTATATTATTGGTAGTACAGGCACGCTAGTTTGTCTTGATAGTTTTTATGAGAATTGATGGAATGGTCCGACGCACTTGATAAGGAATGTAAACAAGACTGGCGCCAGTCTATCAATAGAAACAAAGGTCACTTGGTAAGGAATGTAAACATAGGTGCTAATCTAGCGATGTAAACAAAAGGTAGGTGCCAACCTGAAAAGGTAAACGAAGGTGTGCGTTAAATCTAACAATGTAAACAAAGATAAGGGCTAAATGTATTATAATTAAACAAATTTATGATATAATTGAATATATAATGCGCGCCTGCGGTGCGAGCGCGTGCGTGGATGTCGGAGTTGGGGACATTTCGGACCATGACCCGTCGCTAGATAAGAGGATGCTGTCGCCGATTATATTATGCGCTGCGTGAATGTCGGAGTTGGGGACATAAGATGATGCTGTCACCGATGCGCGCCTGCGGTGCGTGCGCGTGCGTGGATGTCGGAGTTGGGGACATTTCGGACCATGACCCGTCGCTAGATAAGAGGATGCTGTCGCCGATTATATTATGCGCTGCGTGAATGTCGGAGTTGGGGACATAAGATGATGCTGTCACCGATGCGCGCCTGCGGTGCGTGCGCGTGCGTGGATGTCGGAGTTGGGGACATTTCGGACCCTGATCCGAGATAAGAGGATGCTGTCACCGATGCGCGCCTGCGGTGCGTGCGCGTACGTGGATGTCGGAGTTGGGGACATTTCGGACCCTGATCCGAGATAAGAGGATGCTGTCACCGATGCGCGCCTGCGCTGCGTGCGCGTGCGTGGATGTCGGAGTTGGGGACATTTCGGACCCTGACCCGTCGCTAGATAAGAGGATGCTGTCGCCGATTATATAATGAACGGCTTACCGTTTATACGTTATAGGTGTGAACCGTAAACGAAAACGAACCAGCTATTTATTAAGAAATAATTTAAAATTTGTGTTAAATTATATACGGTCGAGTGTGATAGAAGTAGTTTGCAAAATGGCGATGGCAATATATAACGGCTTATCGTTTATACGCTAGAGGTGTGAACCGTAAACGAAAGCGAACCAACTATTTATTAAGAATTAATATAAATGTGCGTTAAATTAAATACTGATGAGAGTAATAGAATTTGTCATTTGAAATATGGCGATGGCGATGGCGATATATAATCCACGACTTACCGTTTATACGCTAGAGGAGTGAACCGTAAACGAAAGCGAATCAACTATTTATTAAGAAATAATATAAATGTGCGTTAAGTTAAATAATGTCGAGTTAAAATGAATTTGTCATTTTAAATCGGCGACGGCGACATATAATGAACGGCTTACCGTTTATACGCTAGAGTGTGAACCGTAAACGAGTAGCGAACCAACTATTTATTAAGAATCAATATAAATGTGCGTTAAGTTAAATAATGTCGAGTTAAAGTGAATTTGTCATTTTAAATCGGCGACGGCGACATATAATGAACGACTTACCGTTTATACGCTAGAGGTGTGAACCGTAAGCGAGTAGCGAATCAACTATTTATTAAGAATTAATATAAATGTGCGTTAAGTTAAATATAATGTCGAGTTAAAATGAATTTGTCAATTTTGAAATCGGCGACGGCGACATATAATCAACGACTTACCGTTTATACGCTATAGGTGTGAACCGCGACATTTCAGTAATACGCAATGTGAAATTTAAAATACTTATAGTGTGATCTCATTGTATAAGAATTAAATTTACTAACTGTACAACTGCTCCGGACGTTCCATCTACATTCTACAAAATGTAAGTAAATAATAAGTTATCTGTACTAATTTATGGATAATATATCTGGTATGTCTGTAATTTATAATTTATAAATTATACACTATAGAGATGACCTAGCTGCGTTCGATAACAGGAATACAATGTTATGCGTTAAGTTAAATAATGTCGAGTTAAAGTGAATTTGTCATTTTTAATGAAATATGGCGATGGCGATATATAATGCACGACTTACCGTTTATACGCTAGAGTGTGAACCGTAAGCGAGTAGCGAACCAACTATTTATTAAGAATCAATATACATGTGCGTTAAGTTAAATAATGTCGAGTTAAAGTGAATTAGTCATTTGCAATATGGCTGTTGCTGATTATATAATGAACGGCTTACCGTTTATACGCTATAGGTGTGAACCGCGACATTTCAGTAATACGCAATGTGAAATTGAAAATACTTATAGTGTGATCTCATTGTATAAGAATTAATTTTACTAACTGTACAACTGCTCCGGACGTTCCATCTACATTCTACAAAATGTAAGTAAGTAATAATTTATCTGTACTAATTTACGGATAATATATTTGGTATGTCTGTAATTTATAATTTATAAATTATACACTATAGAGATGACCTAGCTGCGTTCGATAACAGGAATACAATGTTATTTCTTCTAGTTTTAACACATATTTTAAGACCCAAAAACATATAACAACAAGTTAAATAATGGTTATATTACACCGAAAAGTATATTAATTAATAAAGTTAAAAGTAATTACCTTATAAATCCGATTTGTAATATTCCTATTGTAAGTAATAAAATTGTGAGAACGATCACAAAAACTGTAATATAGTTTCTACAGAAATAATCTAGAGACTTAAAACATTGCCGATGAGAATGTTAAACACATTACAGCTATCTAAAAAAAAATAAACAATGTAAGCAAGCGTTAGTGGCCAATACTTTCTAAACAAATTTACACACCAAGACAATATTTTAACTTGGTTAAGGTCCACTAGATAAATCTGTGTACTTGTTGTGAATAATCGGCTTTCTAAACCCCGTGTGAACATTCAACACCACTGATGTCGTTTTACTATCTATGTATGCTCTGTGACCGATGATTGTAAATAAAACAATGCATTATACTGTGTGAAAGATTTTTGTAACTATATATAATCTCCAAATTCTGATAGCTAACCATCAGTCATATCTGGTAACTCTAAGCGCGTGTTAGTAGTGATTTGTAAAGTGTTTTTCAAGTTGTTATAATTAGTTTTGTTATTAGTTTATAAATTGTATAGTATATATATATATATATATATTGGTGTAGTTTTTACAAATTTAGTTTAGAAATTGGAGTTAAGTGTTAAACTTTTGTTTACAAATTTTACAAATTTAATTGATAGTGTTCGTGTTGCGTAAAACTAATAAGTGTAAGTACTAGTACTGAACATTTAACTATAATATATAGTTTAATAGTAGATATACTTTTTAATATTTACTAGTTTTAATTTGAATTTTTAAAATGGAGTTCTTTGCAAATAACGTTTCACTATCAGATATTGTAGATGCGTACATGGTAGATCCTGTAGACGGTAGTGAATCTGGAAGACATAGCTGAAATTACTGTTCTCCCGCCCCTCCTAGCACACCCGAAAGTGTTGAGGTGTTTCCAGAACCAATATTACCGCCTCCATCACCTTTGCCGATTTGCCGACAAGCCCTCAACCCCATTGTAGCCGTGACATACAAGTAGGCCGTGGTCAAGAGCTGTTCGAAATAATTAAAGATGTAACGAAAGCGTATGGTAAATTTGAAACCGAGGCGAGAGAAATTACATTAAAGTTCGCAAATCCTCCTGTTGGGGAAAATTTAAAAGACTGGTTAAACCGAATGTTTTCATCTTTAATCTCATTTTTAGAAACACAAGACGTAGCACATAGCGTTAAATGTTCAGTACTAGTACTTACACTTATTAGTTTTACGCAACACGAACACTATCAATTAAATTTGTAAAATTTGTAAACAAAAGTTTAACACTTAACTCCAATTTCTAAACTAAATTTGTAAAAACTACACCAATATATATACTATAAAATTTATAAACTAATAACAAAACTAATTATAACAACTTGAAAACACTTTACAAATCACTACTAACACGCGCTTAGAGTTACCAGATATGACTGATGGTTAGCTATCAGAATTTGGAGATTATATATAGTTACAAAAATCTTTCACACAGTATAATGCATTGTTTTATTTACAATCATCGGTCACAGAGCATACATAGATAGTAAAACGACATCAGTGGTGTTGAATGTTCACACGGGGTTTAGAAAGCCGATTATTCACAACAAGTACACAGATTTATCTAGTGGACCTTAACCAAGTTAAAATATTGTCTTGGTGTGTAAATTTGTTTAGAAAGTATTGGCCACTAACGCTTGCTTACATTGTTTATTTTTTTAGATAGCTGTAATGTGTTTAACATTCTCATCGGCAATGTTTTAAGTCTCTAGATTATTTCTGTAGAAACTATATTACAGTTTTTGTGATCGTTCTCACAATTTTATTACTTACAATAGGAATATTACAAATCGGATTTATAAGGTAATTACTTTTAACTTTATTAATTAATATACTTTTCGGTGTAATATAACCATTATTTAACTTGTTGTTATATGTTTTGGGTCTTAAAATATGTGTTAAAACTAGAAGAAATAACATTGTATTCCTGTTATCGAACGCAGCTAGGTCATCTCTATAGTGTATAATTTATAAATTATAAATTACAGACATACCAAATATATTATCCGTAAATTAGTACAGATAAATTATTACTTACTTACATTTTGTAGAATGTAGATGGAACGTCCGGAGCAGTTGTACAGTTAGTAAAATTAATTCTTATACAATGAGATCACACTATAAGTATTTTCAATTTCACATTGCGTATTACTGAAATGTCGCGGTTCACACCTATAGCGTATAAACGGTAAGCCGTTCATTATATAATCAGCAACAGCCATATTGCAAATGACTAATTCACTTTAACTCGACATTATTTAACTTAACGCACATGTATATTGATTCTTAATAAATAGTTGGTTCGCTACTCGCTTACGGTTCACACTCTAGCGTATAAACGGTAAGTCGTGCATTATATATCGCCATCGCCATATTTCATTAAAATGACAAATTCACTTTAACTCGACATTATTTAACTTAACGCATAACATTGTATTCCTGTTATCGAACGCAGCTAGGTCATCTCTATAGTGTATAATTTATAAATTATAAATTACAGACATACCAGATATATTATCCGTAAATTAGTACAGATAACTTATTATTTACTTACATTTTGTAGAATGTAGATGGAACGTCCGGAGCAGTTGTACAGTTAGTAAATTTAATTCTTATACAATGAGATCACACTATAAGTATTTTAAATTTCACATTGCGTATTACTGAAATGTCGCGGTTCACACCTATAGCGTATAAACGGTAAGTCGTTGATTATATGTCGCCGTCGCCGATTTCAAAATTGACAAATTCATTTTAACTCGACATTATTTAACTTAACGCACATTTATATTAATTTTAATAAATAGTTGATTCGCTACTCGCTTACGGTTCACACTCTCTAGCGTATAAACGGTAAGTCGTTCATTATATGTCGCCGTCGCCGATTTAAAATGACAAATTCACTTTAACTCGACATTATTTAACTTAACGCACATTTATATTGATTCTTAATAAATAGTTGGTTCGCTACTCGTTTACGGTTCACACTCTAGCGTATAAACGGTAAGCCGTTCATTATATGTCGCCGTCGCCGATTTAAAAATGACAAATTCATTTTAACTCGACATTATTTAACTTAACGCACATTTATATTATTTCTTAATAAATAGTTGATTCGCTTTCGTTTACGGTTCACTCCTCTAGCGTATAAACGGTAAGTCGTGGATTATATATCGCCATCGCCATCGCCATATTTCAAATGACAAATTCTATTACTCTCATCAGTATTTAATTTAACGCACATTTATATTAATTTTAATAAATAGTTGGTTCGCTTTCGTTTACGGTTCACACTCTAGCGTATAAACGGTAAGCCGTTAGTTATATATTGCCATCGCCATTTTGCAAACTACTTCTATCACACTCGACCGTATATAATTTAACACAAATTTTAAATTATTTCTTAATAAATAGCTGGTTCGTTTTCGTTTACGGTTCACACCTATAACGTATAAACGGTAAGCCGTTCATTATATAATCGGCGACAGCATCCTCTTATCTAGCGACGGGTCAGGGTCCGAAATGTCCCCAACTCCGACATCCACGCACGCGCACGCAGCGCAGGCGCGCATCGGTGACAGCATCCTCTTATCTCGGATCAGGGTCCGAAATGTCCCCAACTCCGACATCCACGTACGCGCACGCACCGCAGGCGCGCATCGGTGACAGCATCCTCTTATCTAGGATCAGGGTCCGAAATGTCCCCAACTCCGACATCCACGCACGCGCACGCACCGCAGGCGCGCATCGGTGACAGCATCATATTATGTCCCCAACTCCGACATTCACGCAGCGCATAATATAATCGGCGACAGCATCCTCTTATCTAGCGACGGGTCATGGTCCGAAATGTCCCCAACTCCGACATCCACGCACGCGCTCGCACCGCAGGCGCGCATTATATATTCAATTATATCATAAATTTGTTTAATTATAATACATTTAGCCCTTATCTTTGTTTACATTGTTAGATTTAACGCACACCTTCGTTTACCTTTTCAGGTTGGCACCTACCTTTTGTTTACATCGCTAGATTAGCACCTATGTTTACATTCCTTACCAAGTGACCTTTGTTTCTATTGATAGACTGGCGCCAGTCTTGTTTACATTCCTTATCAAGTGACCTTTGACCGTCGGACCATCCTCCGGTTCATGCTACTAATGTAAAATATGTCAATGTTCCAAATTTTTGAATTTGTAGCAAGTCTGAGTTGATGAGTGACCAGTGACCACGTGTAGCTTTTATGTACTTTCCACTTGACTGGAGCTCAAAGCTGGCTGATCGTCTGATCAGTAGATGGTTTTTGCTGTGTGTGTGCGAGGGTGGAGTTGAAAGGGAAAGGTTTTTGCATTTACCTAATTTCGGATATCTTTGAAATTTACTTCAAAGAGATTTCTGATTACTACTCTCGACTATATCCTACGTTTGCAATATATCATTGAAATTTTCCCCGATCTGCGTAAGTTTATATTTTATTTTGATAGTGAATCGGGAACATATTTTTTTCACTGCCTTAACTCGACGTCGAAACCAACATATTGTAACTATTACTTCAAAATGGCATTTAAGAGCATTTTAATTTTGTTTTAAATATTCGTAAAATCAATAGATTTTAATTATAAATATCAATAATTTGTTCTGTTTTCATGAATCAAGGTTTCGGTTTTTAAACCAAAATTTCAATTTCTGGTTTTACAACCCTGCAACAATACATTTGATTATGCAGTATTTGATTATATATTTGGTTATTTATTTTAATTTATTATTGTTTGCTTTGTTTGTAGTGTTATTTAAATATTATTTTATCTTTTTTGTAAGAACAATTTACAGCCTTACAATTAATTGTGTACATTCTGTTGTTTTTGTTTAGTTGTATATTATTGTTAATTAGTTTTAGGGCAATATAGTTCTTATTACATTTTGTTTTAATTATTATTATTCGACTACCTTATTATTAGTTTTGTAGTACCTTTAAATTTTATTTGTTTTGATTCCGTGTTTATCAAAATTTCAATACTGCGCCTCGGCCTTGATGGTTTTTCGCCGGAAAAAAGAAAAAAAATCAATTTTTGGTTACAGTAGATATTTTCTATTAAAATTTAAAAAAATCACAACATTTAAATAAGAAAAATATATTAAAAATAAACTGATTTCCTGACAAAAAATATTTTCAAAATGGCCGACAAGAAATCAAATAACGCGGCAACGTTCCGTCCCACCGTGTCACCCAAGCTACCGCAGTGTATATGTATAGGAAGTGACAAGTAGCAGTTTTAAGGTATCTTTACCTTAAGGTGCATGACAAAGTGGTAAGAATTAACATTTCTTTTGAAAATAGATATGGTCAAAGCGTAGAAAATTGCACTTTTAACCATTTCCTCCTTCTTGAAGGGTTAACGCGTATAGATCCAAAACTACTGAACAGATTTTGATCAACGACGATTACTTTTATCCGTTCTATTTGCAGGATGTGTTTTTTGCAAAAAAACCTCTAATTGTAAAATTGCAAAAAACAGCAAAAAATATTTGAAAATTTTAACATTTCCTCGCCTACAGCCTGAGCTACTTAGTAAACCTTGATCAGTGATGACTTGTTTTATTCGTCCTGGTATGGCATGTGCTAGAGCTACTTAGTAAACCTTGATCAATGATGACTTTTTTTATTCGTCATGGTATGGCATGTGCTAGAGCTACTTAGTAAACCTTGATCAATGATGACTTTTTTTATTCGTCATGGTATGGCATGTGCTAGAGCTACTTAGTAAACCTTGATCAATGATGACTTGTTTTATTCGTCATGGTATGGCATGTGCTAGAGCTACTTAGTAAACCTTGATCAGTGATGACTTGTTTTATTCGTCCTGGTATGGCATGTGCTAGAGCTACTTAGTAAACCTTGATCAATGATGACTTGTTTTATTCGTCCTGGTATGGCATGTGCTAGAGCTACTTAGTAAACCTTGATCAGTGATGACTTGTTTTATTCGTCCTGGTATGGCATGTGCTAGAGCTACTTAGTAAACCTTGATCAATGATGACTTTTTTTATTCGTCATGGTATGGCATGTGCTAGAGCTACTTAGTAAACCTTGATCAGTGATGACTTGTTTTATTCGTCCTGGTATGGCATGTGCTAGAGCTACTTAGTAAACCTTGATCAATGATGACTTGTTTTATTCGTCCTGGTATGGCATGTGCTAGAGCTACTTAGTAAACCTTGATCAGTGATGACTTGTTTTATTCGTCCTGGTATGGCATGTGCTAGAGCTACTTAGTAAACCTTGATCAATGATGACTTGTTTTATTCGTCCTGGTATGGCATGTGCTAGAGCTACTTAGTAAACCTTGATCAGTGATGACTTGTTTTATTCGTCATGGTATGGCATGTGCTAGAGCTACTTAGTAAACCTTGATCAGTGATGACTTGTTTTATTCGTCCTGGTATGGCATGTGCTAGAGCTACTTAGTAAACCTTGATCAATGATGACTTGTTTTATTCGTCATGGTATGGCATGTGCTAGAGCTACTTAGTAAACCTTGATCAGTGATGACTTGTTTTATTCGTCCTGGTATGGCATGTGCTAGAGCTACTTAGTAAACCTTGATCAATGATGACTTGTTTTATTCGTCCTGGTATGGCATGTGCTAGAGCTACTTAGTAAACCTTGATCAGTGATGACTTGTTTTATTCGTCCTGGTATGGCATGTGCTAGAGCTACTTAGTAAACCTTGATCAATGATGACTTTTTTTATTCGTCATGGTATGGCATGTGCTAGAGCTACTTAGTAAACCTTGATCAATGATGACTTGTTTTATTCGTCCTGGTATGGCATGTGCTAGAGCTACTTAGTAAACCTTGATCAGTGATGACTTGTTTTATTCGTCCTGGTATGGCATGTGCTAGAGCTACTTAGTAAACCTTGATCAATGATGACTTGTTTTATTCGTCATGGTATGGCATGTGCTAGAGCTACTTAGTAAACCTTGATCAGTGATGACTTGTTTTATTCGTCCTGGTATGGCATGTGCTAGAGCTACTTAGTAAACCTTGATCAATGATGACTTGTTTTATTCGTCATGGTATGGCATGTGCTAGAGCTACTTAGTAAACCTTGATCAATGATGACTTGTTTTATTCGTCATGGTTGCAGTGTGTGTTTTTTGCATAAAAGTAAACAAAATGTATTAAAAATTATTAAATTAAAAAAAAACGGCTAGAAAATGATTAAAATTGGAAACACTGACGCTTTTACAGCATAATATACTTAACCAATTTGCATCAATGATGGCTCATTTTATTCGTCATAATTTAAAAGTACGTTTACTATTACAACATTGCAATAAGCTGCCAAAATATTTCGGTGTTTTATATCTTAATTAACTGAACTATAAAAGATAAATTGTTAATATACGTTATGACAAGTTGAAAATTCAGTTCTCACAGTTTTGAGCAATTATAATAAAATATAAGTACTAAAATAATTTCTTTGCATATACATTTGATTATCTTCAGCAATTATTATATAATTTATCATCTTTCACAATACTTGATACCAGCGACATTTACAAAAATAAGACCAGTCAGCTGTTTACGCAGTTTACTGAACCACCTTCGCACTTGGCGGCGGCGTGCCTTCCAAGTTTCCCTCATTACTCACTGTGATGACAATAGTGTTTTCATGTTTTCTCCTCAATCAACGTATTAGCAAAGGTATTAGTGCAGATGTAAAATCATAACCTTGAACCACACATTTGAGTTCAAACCATACAATTAACTCCGAAACCAAAATCATATTTTTAGTAGGCCGCTTACACTGTCAAGACCTATCTGTATCTTCTCATAAGAACTTTAAGACTGCTTGATCCATGAACATGTCAATATTTTAATACCTGCTTATCAAATGGAATTATTTTTTAAGGGAGAATGGCACTCCACAAAAAAAAACTTCAAGTACGAAGACTGATACTGTTCAATTAGTTGCGCAAGCAGGTGCCTTCTTGACGGAATTCAAACGTGATTTAACAACTTTTTGACTCCCTAACAGCAAAATAATTCAAAAATCGGATTGACGGTAGGCGTTACATCTGTGATTGCAAACGTGTTCTCTTATTAAAAAACATCTAAGAAGCAATTTTCTTAATAATTAAGTTATGTCAGTTGTTTACACGACCGATTTCAATAATAATTTCTTTAAATTAAAACTCGTAGACTAGCCTGTAATATTTATTTTTATTAAAGTTTCTTTTTAGTAAAAAATAACAGTAAAACGATTGTGGAAACAGCGCAAAGAAAAACCGAGTGGTCAAGCGAGTCCGGTGAAGGTAGATTTAAATATAACAAACAGAAATAAAAGCAAGCAGTCAGGATAGGCCGGGTGCGAGTAGAGTTGTCTTGTGTAATACAGTTATTTTAAATTAACCAATGAAATACAATACAGCAAAACACGAGTGTTCAGTTAGGTTAGCCATTAAAAAGTACAGTGATTTAAAATGAGCTAACGAAGAAGAGCGTCTGCAAAACGTGAATCACAAAAAACGGGAACGCGTTTTCGATGAATTGGCTGTATTGCGTCCCACACATAATTTATTGTACAGTCCGCAATAAAAGTTAAAGTAAAAGCCTCGTAAATCACTGTTCCTATGTACAGTCGGGTTTTGTGCCATTAAGTCCGTCGTAAAAACACGTCACTTCCTTCTTCCCTATCACAAATTAAAATCGGTTAAACTTCGTCTACTTTTATTTTTGAATCACGGTTTGATATAATAAAAAATGTAAATAGATTTAATTAATTTTTTAATTTCTGCTTTATGTTTAGAACAAGAGTAATAAAGTTTTATATAATTTTTTTAAAAAAACTCAAATTTTTTTATTGAAATTTTTGCCAACAATTTCTAACATCAGTGATCTAAGCGTTGTTTGAATGTTTTAGGACTAAATTTGAGGTGCATAATAAATAAATATAGTTTATGTGAAAAAGTTTTTTTTACATTATTTTTTTACTATTCAGAAATATAACGTTTATATACTTGATCTAAAATTTAGACCAATGCTAATTTAATGTAAAAAAAATTAATTTATACACAGCAAACATGAAAAGCACATAATGTCGTATAATTTCAATTTATTTATTGCAGTGGTGTTTCCAGAACAACGAATCAATTCACTGACTCAACCTTACCTTGATCAGCTGATTGTATTAATTCCAGTACAACAAACCAATGCTTCAATGATTAACAATATCGTAATCGATCAGCTGTGGCAGTTTGTTCAGGCTTGATTTAGTTCACAGTTGTAAACGGGTTTGATTTTATGGTTTAGTAGCCGAGCGGAGCTAGGTCCCCGATTCAACTAGGCCGTTCGGCATGTGGTTTGTTGGTTTATTAATTAGGTCTGTGCAGTTTCGGCCAAACGTATTGACTGATTGTTTTGAAATTTGTTACGAAGGTAGCTTTTATGATGTACGAACGACGTATTGTTAGATGCCTTTTCATTCACTTCCGTTTCAGCATGGCGGCCTCTGACGTGTATAGTTGCTGGATATTTCCTGTAGTAGGCCTAATGCACCCCTAATACAATTTTGACCGCTTCGTGGAGAAAGAGCGATAGCAAAGCAATTAAGAATATATTGCGAGCCTATTGTTCTTTGAACTAATAGTATATCTTAAAACACTTTAATGCTCCTTCAAGAATTTACTTCCGTAACTTTATTAATTTATTTCAAACTTGCACAAAAATCGATTTTAATAAATACCTCACACATCAAAGAAAAAAAATTATAATTGTGTGTTCAATAAATAATATTAGACAAATTTATTCAACGACGGCGTCAAAATTGAAAAAAAGGCAACTCGTGAAAAACCACTCTTGCTATACTTGTTCTTATAATATGTGGTAAGTTTTTTCCGTTGAATCTACATATTTTCGTATTACATTTCGCGTGTGTGTAGGTACACAACTTAGAAATTAACAGACTATGAATTTAAGTACCTCAGACTATGTAAGGGACTTTAATAATTAATCAGTTTATAGCCCTACTTTTGACAGTTATACTGTCTAAGTATAATAATTAATATAATATTTGTGATTCTGGTATTCAAAATTTGGTATAGGTAAATCACATTAAATAATTTAACTACACAAATTTAGAAAATACACATTTTAAAAATTAACAAGAACAATAAACATAACCTCAATTGAAATGATATTGAAGTTTTTGTGCGAAATCAGCTGTTTAGAAGTAGTTACTTCCAGTCTAGATATGTGTACAAGAACAATATATGCTGTGAGATATGCATTACGGATTCAACGTGAGCGAAAGCAAATGCTTATACCCATGTTTTGTCAATCGCGACCATACACATTTTTACTTCAAAAATACATTTTATTAATCACTAAAAAATTAAAAAAAAACAATGTGTTGTAATAATGTTTGGGATAAAAATGTTTACTAGAGTGCGCGTATGAATGTGTCAGAATGTTCCTTGACGATAGAGCGTTCCGTAACGGCAAATTGAATTTTTTCCCGTGCAAAACATAAACGTATACTCCGCGATAAGAAGCAGTCACTTCAAAAACATTAAAAACAACTTTTTTATGTTACAGTTTTTGCAAATCTGATTTCTCCACCATAATCTGCTTTAAAATCTGTATTGATTAGCACGATAAATTTTCAAAATCTTTGAAATTACTCAAGTAAATATAATGGCAATGACAGTTCAATTTCTTATTTTTAATATTATTTTAAAGATTTAAATCCACTGTTTCTTTACGTGCCGTCTCCATTTCGAAGTCTAGCATGTCTTTTATGAAGTTAACATTTCATTTATTACTAAACAGAGAAGTTGCAGCAACATAAATGTTTGTGTATGGGAGTGTGCTGCTGTCTATACAAGTTTTACAAAACTACTTTAATGCTTTAAATTCTGCCTTCTTCTTTACATGTCGTTTCCATTTCGAAGGTTGGTATGTCTTTTATAAACTTAAAAAGTTGATTTATTACTAAACAGAGAAGTTGCAGCAACATAAATGTTTGTGTATGGGAGTGTGCTGCTGTCTATACAAGTTTTACAAAACTATTTTAAAGTTTTAAATTCTGCCTTCTTCTTTACATGTCGTTTCCATTTCGAAGGTTGGTATGTCTTTTATAAACTTAAAAAGTTGATTTATTACTAAATAGAGAAGTTGCATCAACATAAATTTTTGTCTATAAGAGTGTGCTGCTTTCTATACAAGTTTTACAAAACTATTTTAATATTTTAAATGCTGCTGCTTCTTTACGTGCCGTCTCCATTTCGAAGGTACGCAATCATTTGCAATCCTCGCGGTAACGTTACTATTATCACTTTTGAAATTGCTGACCTAAATAATCTGGTTGGCTAGAAGACAGTTTAACCACTCTTGCACGTTTTTCGTTCATAATTATCGCTATCTTCCAACCTTTTTCTTTTCTTCAACATTGCCCTGAATGATTACCTTGTAGTACGTGATATCTGTTTCCTCTCGTTATGTGGCCCAGTTATCGTTTTTTTTAAAGTAAGAATCTTTTGTTTCATTTGTCATCCTTCCCATCACCGGTACGTTTGTTACTCTTTCGGTCCACAATATTCTAAATGTATTGGGCTCGTGTGACCTTTCGCAAATAATGGGAAAATAAACGAATAATACACAGCAATAGGTAATGTAAAATAGGTAATAGTAAAATAGGTAATGTGCAAGAATAGTGTTATAGCACCTCTTTATAAACTATAAAATATACTTAAAATATATATGACCTATGAAATACGTATGTGGCAATCATAACTTTCCTTGTTGGTATAGGTATATGTACGGAAAGGAAAAGAGGTTAGGACTATTTTTATGGAATCGCTATCCATGGAATGTAAAAAAGCATGAATTCTGTAAATAAAATAATTCAAATTATATTATTAGCTGGTATTTAATTACTATAATACACTGACCTTTAACTCAGTGCTTGTAATTTAAGATTACTGTTCATATCTTCCTAAGTGAAATCGTTGCAAAACCACAGAGGCCTACTATTTCTTGTCAATATGAACTTCGGTTAAAATAGACGTTATAACCTAGTTATATTTAATACTTGAATGATTTATTAATAATGCATTATAATTAAGGTTCTTTAATACAATAGCTTTACTTAGTTCTACTTTTGTATTTAAAACTATAACCTATAAAATTAACTACTGAATTCTAACATTCCTAGCCCTAGATTTCTAATAATTCTAGATAACTACTGAATTCTAACTGCCCTAGATTGTCTTACCGATTTTACTTTCATAACAGATTCGGTAATAATTATTTAAATATTAGATACAGTAATAATTTAAATATTATTTTCAACAATGTTTTTTAAGCAATCAGCGGTTTTGGTACACACACAATAAATTATTTGCCACATATACCTGAAATGTACTGCACTCTCACGGGGACACTTTACGAGGTGTGTTCAGAAAGTAACAAGAATTTTTAAATTTCGTGGGCTTGAAGAGTCCGATTGTAAAAGGTTTTTTGTATTATGTTGGTATACATGCCCTTGAAGTATGATAAAACTTTCAGCTGTTTTCATTGTTGACTTTGTCTGTGACAGCCACTAAGGTTAGACGTGCTTTTATGAGCTCGGCGATTTTCGTTTGTTAAAAGAAATGGATCAAAGAATTTGTATCAAAATTTGCATAAAAAATGTAATAAAAAGTAACAAAGTGTATGAAACGTTAACAAAGGCCTATGGCGAGTCTGCTGTGAGTAAAGCAAGAATTTACGAGTGGTATAAGCGTTTCCAAGAAGGCTGTGAAGACGTTGAAGATGACGAACACCCTGGACGCCTCAGCGCATCAACAACCGATGAAAACATGGAAAAAGTGAAATAAATGGTTATGAACAATCGCCGAACCACAATTAAAGAGGTCGCTGATGATGTTGGCATATCGATTGGATCATGTCATGACATTGTTTCCAATGTTTTGTGTATGAAACGCGTGGCAGCAAAATTCGTTCCAAAATGGTTGAATTTTGAATGGAAGTTGCTCAGGAGTCACTAAATGAAGTCAACGACGATGCAGAATTATTTAAACATATTATAACAGGTGACTAAATATGGGTTTACGGATATGACGTCGAAACTAAGGCTCAATCATCCCAGTGGAGGCATTCTGGCTCGCCAAGACCGAAAAAGGCTCGACAAGTGCGGTCGAACGTGAAGGTTAGGCTCATTGTGTTCTTCGATATTAATGGCATAGTGCATCATGAATTCCTGCCACCAGGTGAAACGGTCAATAAGGAGTACTACCTACAAGTTCAACGCCGTTTGCGTGAAGCAATCCGAAAAAAACGCCCGGATCTGTGGAAAAACAATTTATGGCTTTTGCACCACGATAATGCACCAACTCAGACTTCATTGCTTGTTCGTGAATTTTTGGCCAAAAACAGTACTGTAACAATGCTCCAGCCTCCATACTCGCCAGACATGGCTCCGTGTGACTTTTCCTATTTCCAAAAATAAAGAGAACCTTAAAGGGCCGTCGTTTTACAACCGTAGATGACATTAAAAGCGCATCGCTGAAAGAACTGGCTATCTCAAAGATCGAGTTTGAGAAGTGTTTCGAGGATTGGAAGAAGCACTGGCACAAGTGCATAATCTCCAATGAGGATTATTTTGAAGGCGACAACATCATTGTAGAAGAATAATTAAATATTTTGTTAAAAAAATTAAAATTCTCGTTACTTTCTGAACACAATTCGTATACTGCTCCTGGAATTTTCTTTAGAATCTTTTGTCTGTTTGAAGTCAGTTTTATTTTATTGTAAAGCCTTAAGTTCTCTAATGTTATGATGAATATGCAGGTATTCCATACATGTAGCTGCAATAACGCAGTCCTTATTTTTGATACAAAACCGATCGGAATGCTTAACATAATAATATGTGAAAGATTATTCGGTATAATAATAATACAAGCGTTTCTAACAATTTCATGTCTACTTTCCTTAGTGTTTAAGTTTACATCCAATGAAATAGTACACAGAGAACGCAAGACTTTACCAATTTAGCTTTTGTTTGCAGGGTAAGGTCTCTTTTACAAAATAATATTTTCATTAAAATGAAATAAATCATTATTCTCGATTTTATTTCTTGCTAGAAATTGTTGCATTCATTAATTATGGCATCCAGAATGGGTATTTTCCACATTTTATATGAACTGGTGTTTCTTACACAAAGGTTTCCATCCATTCTCGCTATTTTATTTATTATAATTTACTTCGTCATTTATTCTTCACTTGTCTGTAATACGTAATTCAGTGAGCTAAGCCGAGTGGAGCGCAATGAAGATGAACGGTATCCGGAAGAACGGTATCAGTTATTTAAAAGAACGCGTTTGTATAATCTAAATACTTAGGCTTACTGTAACGGATTCTAGGGAACTACTATGTTTAAAAATCGTAACATAGGCAACTGTAACATAGGTAACGAAAGATAAAAATAATACAAAATGGGCAGTTGTGGGACTGGCCGACAGAAGTGACTACTTCTATTGGCATGCCTGACTATACTTCTTTCACTATTATGATTTAATTAGCTGTTACCCGTTGCGGCTTCACCCGCAATTGTAATGTAAGTAATAAAATTTATAGTCGATTTTCAAAATCATGAGTACGTTCATTTTAGTTTAATATATTTCTAAATACAATGTTATATGATTTTATGGTTTTTTGCCAAGACATAGATTTTTGCTACTCGACACTAGAATAGGTTATAAGTGACCATGGGCTAAGCACGGAGTCCCAAATGTATTTCTGCTACTATTAATATCTGACCCTGTGACCTATTAATTGTCATTGTAAATGCCAACTTCAATGGAAACTGCAATATTTTAATTTGGAAAGGCAGGTTGTTTTGGAATTATAAGATTGTTTCAATTAAATTCATTGCAAATGTAACCTTATAAACAATAATTGTTAATAAATAATAACAGGGATTCAAATTTTTAAAACGGGAATCCATCTATGTCCACCTCAGGTACCTAAACCATGTTTATTTTAAATTTCATCTCAATCGGTCCAGTAGTTATTGTGTGGTTGAATAACAAACAAAATACACACATAAACTTTCAAATTTAAAATATTATATTAAGAAGTATAAAATATTATTAAAACGTCACTGTTGTAGCCTAAAGTTAACACATATCACAAAACTGAATACTAAATAATTAAGTTGCACTGGGTAAGTAGTATAATAACATTTATATATTTATTATTCACACCTACCAATATATACTAACGTATAAAAATCACTGTTACACAGTTAACACTTGTCATAAAACTAAATACTAAATAAAGTTGGACTGGGTAAGTAGTATAATGGCGTTTAAAATAATTTAAATATTTATTATTCACACCTACCAATATATAATAAACTTATAAAACGTCACTGTTACACAGTTAACACTTGACACAAAACTAAATAATTAAGTTGGACTGGGTAAGTAATATAATGGCGCGAACATACAAGTATTCAGTTCAAAAACACATTTAAAAAAAAATTTATATAAGAGCGTGATGCGTGACGGCAAACTGAATTTTTTTCCCATGCAAAACATACATCCATACCCCGCCCTAAGAAGTAGTCACTTCAATAAGTTTGTAGGCATGATCATAGTGGTGGGGGAAGCAAAATCAGCTTCAAAACCATACGTAGACAGAGTCGAAGTTACGCGGAGCGGAGCCTAGCGACACCGCTTTACACCGCTCAGCTCCGTTATGCTTTCGGTGGCCGAAATTACATTAAAAACCGGTTTCGCTCAATATTTGGTGGCCACCTGGCCTTAGCCCGTAGATCTTCTAGACTAGTTGATATGAAGGTTGTGTCGTAAACGTATTTCATGTTGTTAATAGAAAGTCTATTGACTTTAACTCCATTGCTTTCTTCATTATTTCTTCTAATATCTATTTCTATATCTATATCTATGTTTGTATCTGTATCTGTATCTATCTATCTATCTATCTATCTATCTATCTATCTATCTATCTCTCTCTATATATATATATATATATATATATATATATATATATATATATATATATATATATATATATATATATAGGATTGTCTATGCCACACAATCCTAACTCCCCTTCTTATTTAATTGAATAAATAAATAAAATTTATTTATTTACTATCGCAACAAAATTGCTTAGTGATTGTGGTACTGGTTGCCTAGCCAGTTTAGATTATTTTCTTCCAGTAGTTTAAACATTATTTCATGCCACATTTTGCCGAAGGCTTCGTTATAGTCAATAAAACAAATACACAAGCCTTGATACGTGTCTAAGCAGCGTGGTATAAGGATGTTCAGTGCAAACAAAACTAAAATTTAAATTTGCATTTTATATTTTCAACTTCTTTGAAATTATTCATCAGTATTAATTTTCGTATTTACGATGTATAGGCTATTGGAATCCTAATTTGTGCAGATTTTATTATTAATTATGATGGCAAAATCACATTTTGAAAAGTAAATGATTAAAAAAAATATTTTTGGAAATTCGCATCTATCACATCAGCTGAAACAACTGCGTACCGCCATTATTTAGAGATATAACGATTAATCTACATTAGGGGTTGCTTATGGATTTGTTTAAAAGGTAATGTGATGGTTTGTTTTATAATATTTTATACTTCGAGTTCGTAACATATTTGAAAGCACGACAGTTTGCCAGTACGTTGGCCAGTGACAGCAATATAAGATACAATAAGCTGAGAGAACGGAGAAGTGAAATCATTTATTCAGAAGGCGTACGCGCGCAGCTCCGACGCCATTGTGGCAAAATAAATCGGTCTAATCTAAAGCCGGCATTGTTACCTGCTGTTTCCGGTTCCTTTGTTCCGGCGGCGGTTTTATTTGGTTTTTCTTTTTGGCGAAGTGTTGGGGGGGCGGAAAATAAATTTTTACGCTTTAATAACGCGGAACTAATGCGCTATAAAGACATCAAGGGTGTCGTAAAACACATGTAAAGTATCTGGATGTTCGTTTCGTTTAGCGGTGCTCGATCGTACCGATTCACTAATAGGAGACCGATTAAAATAAAAGGTTCAAAACAAGTTACATTCCATTTTGTTCCGAACATTAAATCTCATTTATTTCAAATTCAACCAAAATTTGAGCAAAATTGGAATTATATTTTTTAATAAAATAGGACGAATTTCAGTTTGTTCAGTGGAAAATAGCGACTCATCCGTTGTACATAGGATTTGATGGACTACATTTGATCAACATTTATGGTATTAAAGCAGTTTTTAAAAATGTTTTAATGAAAAAAGGGCTTCGGTTCAAAAAATTTTAAGAAATATCAGTGATGTGGGCAAACAAAATCTAGATTCCAATTTTCATCAAATCAGTCAATTAGAGCATCCTCAAAAGATGTGCACAGACAGACAGACAGACAACCAAGTTAAAATAATTTTTAGTAAAGAACCGATTTAAAATGGATAGCTCTATCAAAACTGTAATGATATAAGTTATCTATATTTCTATATCTGTATCTGTATCTATATCTATATCTGTATCTGTATCTGTATCTGTATCTGTATCTGTATCTGTATTTATATATACATTTATATTTATAAATATCTCTATTTCACATAGTAAGAAAGTAGAAAAAATATTGCAAAACTGTTGACAAATATTGAAACACTTTTGCAGACGTTTAAAAAGTTAATGAAGAACTCAGTACTGAAGCCTAGGATAGAGAATTGAAAGACAGATCCAGCAGGTATCAATAATCTTGATCAGTGTGTTGGCAGGTGCAAACATCAGTTGGTTATTTTAGAGTTTTTTTGTAGTGCTGTTAAGAATTCTGAATTTGAAAGCTAGCCGAGGCACAACTGAACACTGAACCCGAGGTTTGAAATATTATAAAATAAAATAAACAAATCAATAATGTTTAGAAGTCATATTATTATTTATTTATTTATAATTATTTAATAATGCAAAATATCCAAATAAACTGTAACAATAAAATAACAATCATTAGGTAACAATTTTATAAAAACAGAATCTCTGTGTATTTCCTTTTATTTTCATAATTTTTATTGCTAATTTTTATGGGATCTAAAATGGCGGCCAATATACTATCTAAATATTATCTATAAACAAATTATGAACGAAATACACTGTAAAACAACCAATCAATGATCGCCGGTAGTTCAAAAGCGTTTATCTTGTGGAAAAATGTTGGGGGGGGATTATTGCAAACTCATTCTGTATAAGAAAACTGCAGCTAGCGCTATCTCATCACAAGTAGCGCAAATAACGTGTTACACTTTATTTTCGGGAAACTTTTCCTCTTTAAAGTCTGATGCGCTCTGAATTTATAACAGTGTGCCGCTAAAACGATCCACTCGGTTAATCGGGATGATTCCGTGAATCGTAAACGTTTTTTATTTGTTACACTTTCTTAAGTAATAAATTGTTTAACAAAAATCTGAGTGAAATATTTTAAACTCAATTTAAAAAAAAATTAGGCTGTTTAGATTTTCCTTATAGCCGACTTTTTTAACTGTACACTCTAATGCTAGCTGGGTTTTCTGGAATACTAACTCGTATATTTTAGGGGTAAAAATTGAATGTAAACAATGTTTTCACTTAAAAAAATCAAACTTGTAAGAAAGAACTGTAACACACACACACGTTTATTTTTCCATTTTGGCACCACTGTTTAGTTAAAAGTGATTAGGGGATTACCATGTTGTTAATTAATCAGTGTAATTAATGTCAATTAAAACAGTGTAACCGACGATATCCGATAGTTTCAAAATTTGTTTTTGTAAAGTATTTTTAGCGTTTTTCTGAATAATATGGTAAGCAAAATTTTGGCGCTTTCAAAAACGGAGGCAGAAGCGTTTACTATTCAAATAATTTAGGCTGTGTATTTTTGTATTTTGTTATCTCTATCTCTCACTCTCTCTCTCTCTCTCTCTCTCTCTCTCTCTCTCTCTCTCTCTCTCTCTCTCTCTCTCTCTCTCTCTCTCTCTCTCTCTATATATATATATATATATATATATATATATATATATCACCGCGAGGACCCGGGTTCGATTCCCGGCCAGGGCTTGGAATTTTCATACGCTATAAATCATCCCATCGTCTGCATTAGCCCAAGTGTGCACAATAATCGGACGGTAAATATA